>CAWUFW010011093.1:272500-642149 GCA_963921515.1 Calotriton arnoldi
GGAGGCAAGTGAGCCCTCATCGGGACTTCCAGGGAAGCCCGGCCATCTGGTCACCCCATTGGAAAGCATTGCGCGCGACCAGATGGCCGAGGGGATCGGTGCGATCAGATGGCCGAGGGGATCGGTGCGACCAGATGGCCGAGGGGATCGGTGCGACCAGATGGCCGAGGGGAAAGGCGCGACCAGATGGCCGGGCTCGAAGGGCGGCCATCTGGTCGCTCTGTGCCCCAACGAAAGGGTGAGCGGGCGCCGAGGCATGGGGGGCCGGAGGCCCGGGGCCCCAGCTGGGCCTCAGCCATGGGGCTGCGCGGGGGAGCTGACGGGCCCTCCGACCCGGGGCCCGTGGACACCTTGACAAGCAGGCGAAGCGGGGGAGGTCTGCACGGGACCGACGGACCCACGTCCTGGGCCCTTGGCATAGCGGCAGGCCGGGGACCAGGGCTGGAGCACCCGACCCGGGGCCCGGCGGGGCCCCTGGACCCAGCCGGGGCTCCCAGGCCCAGAGGCGCAGGGGAAGCCACCCCGGGCCCGCGGGACCCCGTCCCGGGCACCCTGCCACGCGGCAGGCCCGAAGACGGAGCCCGGGAAGGAGAGGCTGCCCTCCCAGGTGCCCTGGACGGAGCTCCTGAACCCAGCCAAGCGAGGGGGGCTCCCCGGGCATGCCGGAACCCCGTCTCGGGCCTTTGACATAGTGGCAGGCTGGGGGACGGGGCCCAGGGCTGGAGCACCCAACCCGGGGCCCGGCGGGGCCCCTGGACCCAGTCGAGGCTCCCGGGCCCAGAGGCGCAGCAGAAGCCACCCCGGGCCCGCGGGACCCCGTCCCGGGCACCCTGCCACGCGGCAGGCCCGAGGACAGAGCCCGGGGTTGGGGAGGTCGCCCTCCCCGGGGCCCGCCGGAACCCCGTCTCGGGCCTTTGGCATAGCAGCAGGCTGGGGGACGGGGCCCAGGACTGGAGCACCCAACCCGGGGCCCGGCAGGGCCCCTGGACCCAGCCAGGGCTCTGGGGCCCAGAGGCGCAAGGGAAGCCACCCCGGGTTTGCGGGACCCTGTCCCGGGTACCCTGCCACGTGGCAGGCCCGAGGAAGGAGCCCGGGGTGGGAAGGCTACCCTCCCCGGGGCCCTCAGGGGCCTCGGACAGAGCTCCTGAACCCAGCCAAGCGAGGGGGGCTACCCGGGCACGACAGAACCCCGTCTTGGGCCTCTGGCATAGCGGCTGGCCGGGGGATAGGGCCCAGGGCTGGAGCACCCAACCCGGGGCCCGGCGGGGCCCCTGGACCCAGCCGGGGCTCCCGGGCCCAGAGGCGCAGGGAAGCTACCCCGGGCCCGCGGGACCCCGTCCCGGGCACCCTGCCACGCGGCAGGTCCGAGGACGGAGCCTGGGTGGGGAGGCCACCCTCCCCGGGGCCCTCAGGGGCCTCGGACAGAGCTCCTGAACCCAGCCAAGCGAGGGGGCTCCCCAGGCATGACGGAACCCCATCTCGGGCCTTTGGCATAGCGGCAGGCCGTGGGACGGGGCCCAGGGCTGGACCACCCGACCGGGGGCCTGGAGGGGCTCCTGGACCTAGCCGGGGCTCCCAGGCCCAGAGGCGCAGGGAAAGCCTCCCCGGGCCTGCGGGAACCCGTCCCGGGCAACCTGCCACGCGGCAGGCCCGAGGACAGAGCCCGGGTGGGGAGGCCGCACTCCCCGGGGCCCTCAGGGGCCCCGGATGGAGCTCCTGAACCCAGCCAAGCAAGGGGGGCTCCCCGGGCACGCCGGAACCCCGTCTCGGGCCTTTGGCATAGCAGCAGGCTGGGGGACGGGGCCCAGGACTGGAGCACCCAACCCGGGGCCCGGCAGGGCCCCTGGACCCAGCCAGGGCTCTGGGGCCCAGAGGCGCAAGGGAAGCCACCCCGGGTTTGCGGGACCCTGTCCCGGGTACCCTGCCACGTGGCAGGCCCGAGGAAGGAGCCCGGGGTGGGAAGGCTACCCTCCCCGGGGCCCTCAGGGGCCTCGGACAGAGCTCCTGAACCCAGCCAAGCGAGGGGGGCTCCCCGGGCACGACGGAACCCCATCTCGGGCCTTTGGCATAGCGGCAGGCCGGGGCACGGGGCCCAGGGCTGTACCACCCGACCCCGGGGCCCGGCAGGGTCCCTGGACCCAGCCGGGGCTCCTGGGCCCAGAGGAGCAGGGGAAGCCTCCCCGGGCCCGCGGAACCACGTCCCAGGCACCCTGCCATGCGGCAGAACCAAGGACAGAGCCCGGGGTGGGGAGGCCGCCCTCCTCGGGGCCTCAGGGGCCCCAGACGGAGCTCCCGAACCCAGCCAAGCGAGGGGGGCTCCCTGGGCACGACGGAACCCAGTCTTGGGCCTTTGGCATAGCGGTAGGCCGGGGGACGGGGCCCAGGGCTGGAGCACCCGGCCCGGGGCCCGGAGGGGCCCCTGGACCCAGCCGGGGCTCCCGGGCCCAGAGGCGCAGCGGAAGCCACCCCGGGCCCCCGTCCCGGGCACCCTGCCACGCGGCAGGCCCGAAGACGGAGCCCGGGAAGGGGAGGCCACCCTCCCCGGGGCCCTCAGGGGCCCCGGATGGAGCTCCTGAACCCAGCCAAGTGAGGGGGGCTCCCCGGGCACAACGGAACCCCATCTCGGGCCTTTGGCATAGCGGGAGGCCGGGGGACGGGGCCCAGGGCTGGAGCACCCGACGCGGGGCCCCTGGACCCAGCCGGGGCTACCGGGCCCAGAGGCGCAGGAGAAGCCTCCGTGGGACCCCATCCCAGGCACCCTGCCACGCGGCAGGACAGAGGACGGAGCCCGGGGTGGGGAGGCCGCCCTCCCCGGGGCCCCTGGAGCTCCTGCACCAAGCCAAGCAGGTGGAGGCTCCCCAGGCATGATGGAAACCTGTCTCGGGCCTTGGGCAGAGCGGCAGGCCGGGGGACGGGGCCCAGGGCTAGAGCACCCGACCTGGGGCCCGGCGGGGCCCCAGGACCCAGCCGGGGCTCCCGGGCCCAGAGGCGCAGGGGAAGCCTCCCCGGGCCTGCAGGGCCCAGAGGCGCAGGGGAAGCCTCCCCGGGCCTGCAGGACCCCGTCCCGGGCACCCTGCCACGCGGCAGGACCGACGACGGAGACTGCGCTGTGGAGGCCGCCCTCCCCGGGGCCCCTGGAGCTCCTGTACCCAGCCAAGCAGGGGAAGGCTCCCCGGGCACGACGGAACCCCGCCTCGGGCCTTTGGCAGAGCGGCAGACCGGGGTACAGGGCCCAGGGCTGGAGTACCCGACCCGGGCCCAGCGGGCCCCTGGACCCAGCCGGGGCTACCAGGCCCAGAGGCGCAGGGGAAGCCTCCCCAGGCCCGTGGGACCCCGTCCCAGGCACCCTACCACGTGGCAGGACCGAGGACGGAGCCCTGGGTGGGGAGGCCACCCTCCCCGGGGCCCCTGGAGCTCCTGAACCAAGCCAAGCAGGTGGAGGCTCCCTGGGCATGACGGAACCCCGTCTCAGGCCTTTGGCAGAACGGCAGGCCGGGGTCCAGGGCTGGAGCACCCGACCCAAGGCCCAGCGGGGCCCCTGGACCCAGCCGGGGCTCCCGGGCCCAGAGGCGCAAGGAGAGCCTCCCCGTGCCCGCGGGACCCCGTCCCGGGCACCCTGCCAAGTGGCAGGCCCGAAGACGGAGCCTGGGGTGGGGAGGTCACCCTGCCCGGGGTCCCTGGAGCTCCTGAACCAAGCCAAGCAGGTGGAGGCTCCCCGGGCATGACGGAACCCGTCTCGGGCCTTTGGCAGAGCGGCAGGCCAGGGGACAGGGCCCAGGGCTGGAGCACCCGAACCGGGGCCCGGCGGGGCCCCTGGACCCAGACGGGGCTCCCAGGCCCGCGGGACCCCGTCCCGGGCACCCTGCCATGCGGCAGACCGAGGACAGACCCCGGGCTGGGGGAGTGTCCTGGCCCGTCCGGCTGCCGGCTGAGGACCGCCAGGCCAAGAGGGGTTCCGGAGTACCCTGTCCCTAGTAATCCGGAGGAAGGGTACCCCCCTTTCTGGTAACCCGTGCGCACCGCAAGACTTCAGGGACCCTAGGCGCAGACGCGCCCGACCTCCTGGACCGCTTGCTGGGATCGGGGAGGCAAATGAGCCCTCATCTGGACTTCCAGGGTAGCCCGGCCATCTGGTCGCCCCATTGGAAAGCATTGCGCGCGACCAGATGGCCGAGGGGAAAGGCGCGACCAGATGGCCGGGCCCGAAGGATGCCCATCTGCCCGCCCCGAGCCTTTGCGGGAGGGCTCCCGCCTGCCCTTTGGAGGGCTCGGGGGCTCTGCTTCCCGGGGGCTCGGAGACCCCGGCTGGGCCTCAGGCACGGGGAGGCCCGCAGGAGCTCTCAGGCCCGGACGCCCAAGGGAGGACTGGCCGGGGCCCAATTGAGCGGGTCCCAGGCACTTTGCCACGCAGCGGGCTGGAGGAGGGAGCCACGGACGGTGGGGAGGATTTGTCCGGGCATAGCCCATCTGGTCCCCGGCTGAGAACCGCCAGTCCAGAGGGGTTCCGGCATACCCTGCCCCTAGCAATTCGGAGGAAAGCTACCCCTCTTTCTGGTAACCTGTGCGCACCGCAAGACTTAGGGGACCCTAGGCGCGGATGCGCCCGACCTCCTGGAGCACTGGCTGGGATCGGGGAGGCAAATGAGCCCTCATCGGGACTTCCAGGGCAGCCCGGCCATCTGGTCGCCCCACTGGAAAGCATTGCGCGCGACCAAATGGCCGAGGGGAAAAGGCGCGATCAGATGGCCGGGACCGAAGGATGCCCATCTGCCCGACCCTTCGCAGTAGGGGTCCCGCCTGCCCGTGCAGGGCTCGGGGGCTCCGCGTCCCGGGGGCTCAGAGAACCCAGCTGGGCCTCAGGCACGGGGAGCCCGCAGGAGCTCTCGGGCCCAGACGCCCGGGGGAGGACTGCCCAGGACCGATGGAGCCCGTCCCGGGCACTTTGCCAGCCGCGGGCCGGAGGAGGGAGCCCCGGACGGTGGGGAGGTGTTGTCCGGGCCTAGCCCATCTGGTCCCCGGCTGAGAACCGCCAGCCCCAGAGGGGTTCCGGCAAACCCTGCCCCTAGTAATCCGGAGGAAAGCTACCCCTCTTTCTGGTAACCCGTGCGCACCGAGTGACGGAGGGGACCCAGGGCGCGGAGGCACCCGACCTCCTGGAGCCCTGGCTGGGATCGGGGAGGCGGACAAGCACTCATCGGGACTTCTAGGCTGGCCCGGCCATCTGGTCGCCCCATTGGAAAGCATTGCGCACGACCAGATGGCAGAGGGGAAAAGGCGCGATCAGATGGCCAGGACCGAAGGCTGCCCATCTGCCAGCCCCGAGCCTTCTCCGGAGGGCTACCGCCTGCCCATGCAGGGCTCGGGGGCTCTGAGTCCCGGGGGGGCTCGGAGACCCCAGCTGGGCCTCAGGCGCGGGGCTGAGAATAGGGGTCCCTGGCGGACCTCCGACCCGGGCCCATGGCAGAGCTTAACCCATCCCTGGGCCCGCCCGGTGGTCCCGGATGAGGCCGCGTGGGGGAGGCCTCCACGGGCCTGCGTCGGGCCACCAAGGGCCCCGGGCCTATGCTCCTGAACCCATCCAAGCTGGGGAAGGCCCGCCCCCGGGGCGTGGGACGGAGCTGGGGTGGGAGCACCCGGCCAGAGCTCTCGGGCCCGGACGCCCAGGGGAGGACTGCCCAGGACCGATAGAGCCCGTCCCGGGTACTTTGCCGCACGGCGGGCCGGAGGAGGGAGCCCCGGGCAGTGGGGAGGTGTTGTCCGGGCCTAGCCCATCTGGTCCCCGGCTGAGAACCGCCAGCCCCGGGGGGACGGTTCCGGCATACCCTGCCCCTAGTAATCCAGAGGAAAGCTACCCTTCTTTCTGGTAACCCGTGCGCACCGAGTGACGGAGGGGACCCAGGGCACGGGGGCGCCCGACCTCCTGGAGCCCTTGCTGGGATCGGGGAGGCAAACGAGCCCTCATCGGGACTTCCAGTGCAGCCCGGCCATCTAGTCACCCCATTGGAAAGCATTGCGCCGACCAGATGGCCAAGGGGAAGGCGCGACCAGATGGCCGGGACCGAAGGATGCCCATCTGCCCGCCCCAAGCCTTCTCCGGAGGGCTCCTGCCTGCCCATGCAGAGCTTGGGGGCTCTGAGTCCCGGGGGAGCTCGGAGACCCCAGCTGGGCCTCAGGCCTGGGGCTGAGAATGGGGGTCCCGGCTGACCTCCGACCCAGGCCCATGGCAGAGCTTAACCCATCCCTGGGCCCGTCTGGCGGTCCCGGGCCAGGCCGCGCGGGGGAGGCCTCCACAGGCCCCGTGCCTATGCTCCTGAACCCATCCAAGCTGGGGAAGGCCCGCCCCAGGGCGTGGGACGGAGCCTGGGGTGGGAGCACCCGGCCAGAGGTCTCGGGCCTGGACGCCCAGGGGAGGACTGCCCAGGACCGATGGAGCCCGTCCCGGGCACTTCGCCACGCGGCGGGCCGGAGGAGGGAGCCCCGGGCAGTGGGGAGGTGTTGTCCGGGCCTAGCCTGTCTGGTCCCCGGCTGGTCCCCGGTTGAGAACCACCAGCCCCGGGGGGGCGGTTCCGGCATACCCTGCCCCTAGAAATCCGGAGGAAAGCTACCCTTCTTTCTGGTAACCCGTGTGCACCGAGTGACGGAGGGGACCCAGGGCACGGGGGCGCCCGACCTCCTGGAGCGCTTGCTGGGATCGGGGAGGCAAACGAGCCCTCATCGGGACTTCCAGGGCAGCCCGGCCATCTGGTCACCCCATTGGAAAGCATTGCGCACGACCAGATGGCCGAGGGGAAAGGCGCGACCAGATGGCCGGGCCCGAAGGACGCCAATTTGCCCGCCCGAGCCTTCACCAGAGGGCTCCTGCTTGCCCTTTGGAGGGCTCAGGGGCTCTGCACCAGGGACCCTTGTCCCAGGCAGACGGACCCTTGGCAGGCCGCAGGACGGGGGCTCCCACACCCCAGGCCCTGCCCGAAACCCAGGCCCGGTCACTGCTTCTCAACCCAGCCAGGCCGGGGAGATCTGGGAGCCTGCCCAGGCACGAAGGACCCAGGACGTGGGCTCCTGTTCCACAGATTTTTTCCATAACTCCGTGGAACTCCGCGTAGTGGCGCTACGCCAACTCTGCCCACCCCTAATAAATACAGAAATGTAAAAAAATAAAAATAAATACCATAAAACCGGGAGCCCTAACTATAATGTATCACATTGCACATTTCTCCACTTTTTAGTTTGCACCACGGTATCCATTGTGGTTGCCCTTATAAGGGCAAAGGATCCTCTTTAATCAGGATAACAACAGTATGTACATCGTAGTTCCCTCTTTATGCTAATCATTGCAATGTGACAGCTCAGCACATCCACACTTATTCCTTTATTCTTAATTCTGTTCTGAGCGAGAGATTACTATGTCTGGAGGCAGGAAAGGAGGAAAGTGTCTCAGCAAAAGGGGTGCCAAGAGGCACAGGAAGGTGCTTCAAGACTAACTTTCAGGCCATCACCAAGTATACCATTTGTGACCTAGTGCACTGTGGAGGAGTCATGCACACCTCCATCCTCATCTATGAAGAGACCCACGGTATGCTCAAGGTTTTTCTGGCGAATGTGATATGGGACGCTGTCACCTACACCGAGCACGCCAAGAGGAAGACCATCACTGCCATGGATGTGGTGTACGCTCTTTAGCGTCAGGGGTGCATTCTCTACAGATCTTGTGGCTAAATACTCTACTTATTTTCTTCACGATGCTAATGGAAATTAGTCTATTTTCGAATCTCAATTAGGTCTACCTACAGTGATAACCAAATATCCCATTTTTGGTCAAGTGCTTTGAATCTCAGTATTACTAGGCCAATCAGGAATGTCTGAATGTAAGAAATCTGGTTATTACTAGTGCAGGATGTGAGGCTTTCGCAAGTAGAGGATTCACAATGGTCTCATTGGGAACCAAGCATCTCATTGTAGCTCACTGTCGCGCTTGACTCTCCCAGAATAGTGAAGTAGAGCAGTTCAAAGCCTTTACAGGGGAGGTGGTGTGGGTAGTAATCACCATTCTCTGGTACGCAATAATTAAACTCAATAAAGGATTGTCTTGCCTGTTCTTTTTCTTTGGAAAAGGAAAAGTACACTTATTACACACACACACTACTAAATACTATACACGGGTTTACAAATATATACATAGGGTAGGTGGCAATACCTTTGGTGACATTCTGAAATCGCATCGCAAAGGTTCACAACCCCCAAAATCAAATGGCCCCCCCTTCCATACTAGACAAAATATTCCAATATAAGGGGGTGTCATTTTCAATAGCATAGACCTAATGACTTGGTCAGGGGATTACAACACCAATATCTAGATAAACCCATAATAAACTATCCATAACCACGTTAGGATTTATTATCTGGTCACTGGAACCAGTAACCATATTTAAATGTATTTATTATTGTTAGTAGAAAGTATTGCAATGTTCGAAAAAAGAACTGTCAGCAATCCATCATGGGACTTGTCCTTCCAGATGTCCATGGTGTTTCTGCCGTACAAGTCCAGGGTCTTCCTCTCTGCCTCTCCCTTGTGCAAGAGAGTGTGTGGGTGGAAGTTCTAGATGCCACGCACCCCTGGCCTATTCCAGGATACCCCATCTCCGTTCCACCCATGGCCTAACTCTCCTGCATATCATTCTGGGACAATCCAATATGGTGCCATCAAGTGGTCTATGTGCACAGCTACTCTCAGGGCCTCGGCTCCACCCCTAGCTGACATCACTGCCTAGGATTTCCTCAACAAAACGTCAAAGGGGAGCCCCTCCTGGGTTGGCTTCAAATTTCTAGGCTAACTCCTTTATTCAGTGGGCATGGGTTCACCCAACACTGATACAGTGTGACAGTTATTTAGCAGATGCAGATTTTCCTCCCCACCCCTTCCTCCTCAGGAGTTGAGTGAAGCACTGATAATTGCTCCTTTTGTATGGGTAGGCCTTGGTTCCCCATTCTGGGGAGAAGAGCAATTAACGTGGCCCAGCAGGGTGACAAAAGGCCATGGATCTGATTCTGAGCTGGTCCAGAGAAATATGCCAATCCTGGATGACTCTTAAGGTGTACATGTTGGTTCTTGGGATCTGCATATTCAAAATCAGTGCACAAGTTCAATAGACAGACTGGTGTGCCGTTATTTACTTTGGTGGGTGACATTTCTTCGTTTTAGAAGTGTGGTCCGAGGTTTTTTATTAATTCAAGGTTTTAATTACACAGAGGAGAATGCATAGTCTTGTCAATGCAGCAAGAAATTGATTTCCTGTAGGAGGCAGGAGAGCAGGAGCGGAGAAGATGCGGGACCCAGCCTCAAGGAGAGCCAGGAGAGTTTACCGGGACCAGGGGACTACCAGTCCCGGCTTCCTTTGCGGCCCGTTAGCCGCCGACGACACTCTTTCCGCGCCCGGAGTCGCACAAATGGCAGCAGCCACTCCTGCAGCGCGGGACGCCAGGAGAGTTTACCGGGACCAGGGAACTACCAGTCCCAGCTTCCTTTGCGGCCCATGAGCCGCCGACACTCTTTCCGCACCCGGAGGCGCACAAAGGGCAGCAACTACTCCTGCAGCGAGGGACGCCAGGAGAGCCAGGAGAGTTTACCGGAACCAGGGGACTACCAGTCCCGGCCTCCTTTGCGGTCCGTGAGCTGCTGATGACACTCTTTCCGCGCCCGGAGAGGCACAAAGGGCAGCAGCCACTCCCGCAGTGCGGGACGCCAGGAGAGTTTACCGGGACCAGGGAACTACCAGTCCCAGCTTCCTTTGCGGCCCATGAGCCGCCGACGACACTCTTTCCGCACCCGGAGGCGCACAAAGGGCAGCAACTACTCCTGCAGCGAGGGACGCCAGGAGAGCCAGGAGAGTTTAACGGGACCAGGGGACTACCAGTCCAGGCTTCCTTTGCGGCCCGTGAGCCGCCAACGACACTCTTTACGCGCCCGGAGGCGCACAAAAGGCAGCAGCCACTCCCATAACGCGGGACGCCAGGAGAGCCAGGAGAGTTTACAGGGACCAGAGGACTACCAGTCCCGGCTTCCTTTGCGGCCCCCCCTCTAACTTGTGCAGTTCAAGCTGTACAGGAGGTCCAGGTTTTGTTGTCAAGATGGGGAAATGGAAATCAGCCATTTCAATCAACGGAGGCGAGTCCACGAATACCTTAGACTCCTTCCTTTTAAGAGCCACCGATGCATTGGATGAGGAGATCCAATCCGTCGAACGTAGGCTATCCATGAGGGAAATGGGTGCAGCCACCAATCTGACAGAGCCTTCTATTAGGGAGCCCCTTGTTTTGACGATACCAGATACCTTACTCCCAATCCCAGAGTCAACCACCACTCGGTCCAAACGCCTGATCTCCCGTACAATGTCTTACTCTCCCCCCTGGGACCATCAGAACCTCCCTTAAAGAAGAAAAAAGGGGGGGGGCAACTAAAGCAAAAATTGTCGCACCCCAAGAACCCACTGCACTCTCCTCACCTTTCTCAGATCCCCTGATTTTAAAGATTGAACAGTCAATTACAGTTTTACTTCAACCATTGATAGACAGACGTTCCAGAATCAGGCTAATATAGCGACTTTTCGCTCTGCAGGGGAAGATCAAAATTACCACAACTTGGGTTGCCATATTAATTGTTCAGGTAACCCGGGCCCAACGACAGCGAACAGAAATTCCAATCTAGGGAGAATGCCACCAGTCCCCTTCACTATTCAGGCCCAACCGGTTGCTCAAAATTCTAACCACTTGGTATTGAAACCAGCCAGTGACAATCATAGTGGCACTCCATCTCAAGGAACATCCCAAGGAACACTTAAGGATACGACCCTGCCACCTACAAGACCCGACACAATACCAGACCAAAAGACTGAATCGGTAAAAAGGGGCATAAATGACCATCATACGAAGCTGACACTTCCTCCGGCAGCCTGCCCCTATGTCGTAATATTAGCAAATCTCCCAAAAATACACAGTACCCAAAAGGAGACCACAGAACAATTGATGTCCAAAGCAAGTTACTGGTTTAGTAAATATGCGGGGGGTAGGGGGTTGATGTTGTCACAAATGTCAATGGCCAGAAGAGTAGGTTGGGTGGGAGATTCAGAGAAATCTATTGAGGGCGATTGTGTGGTGGTCAATTTCAACTCCCTCCAAATGGTCCGGTATTTATTTCAACAGCTTCCGACTGGTTCATCGCCGCTCACACAAATATTCGCCTTACCGCTGGGGTATTTTTACAAACCTACCACATTCACACTGCAGGGACAACAACCCTCCGCCCCGGCCCCCGTTCCCTTCCCCCTACTCTTAAGCCCCTCCAACACTCCTTGGGTCAGCCTCCCGTTTCCCTTCCTACATACAATCGATTCAACGTGTTAACAGACCTAGAGGGTTGGGATTGACATAGATTGAACGGAAGAGTCCCCACTCCTGTTCCAAATTCCTCTATACTGGATTCTGAAATTCACATTCCCGTAAATGTAATACACGATCAGACCGAATCCATCACATTTATGACATGGAATATTGCTGGCCTGAGCAGCAAATTGTCAGACCCCGATTGGACAAATATTGTCACTATGTATGACTTGATTTGTTTTCAGGAAACATGGGATACCGAGCCGATTAATTTAGATGGTTACCGCTCTTTTTATACCGCTGCCCTCCCATCAAAATCAGGAAGAGCCAGGGGAGGGATCTTAACTCTATTGAAAATACGCTGAGACTGGAATTCGTGTCATATCATAACGTCTCCCCTTTTTATCATCTATTACTTTTAAAAGGTCCAGGTGGAGACACAATTCTTTTAGCTAACTTTTATAATAATAATTTCACAGGAAACATGAAAAAGGTTGTAGACCAGCTGGAGGAAGATATTCATAATCTTCTTAGCACTTTAAAACATATTCCAAAAATCTTATGGATGGAGACTTCCACGCACACTGCTGTCAGCTTTCAAATTCAGCAGCATGTGGCATTAATGATGACGAAGGTGAGCTCTTATATCATTTTAATCATAATCAGTATGGGGAAGCCCTGAATAGACTTCTAGTGATTAATAACTTAGAGATTTGTAACCTGACTGACATCCCATCAGGTATGCTGCAAAATACTTTTGGTACACCCACCCAGGGTACCACAATCGATTACATAATTACAGTGGTACCCCTTAAAAAATCAATTTCCAACATCGAGATTAAGTACCTAAATTTCAGCGACCACGCTTCCATCATTGGCAAGCTGGATTGGGCAGGAATTCACTTGGAGCAGCCAAGGCATGTCAAACCCACGATAACAAGAACCAATGGGATAACTCTAAAATGGGCATTAGCAGATAAATCATCCCTTGTCCCGACCGTAGTTGCAAAGAGGCAAAATGACATTCTAATGTGCCTGGAAACAGCCTCTAACAAAACTCAGGTAACTACGGCATTTGAGTCTATATTATCGGAGGTCCGGTATCATCTATCCAGAAAAAATCCCACTGCCAAAACATTAGGGCCCAGATGGTTTGATCAATCTTGTAACAAGTCCCTAGCAGCTTTACACCAGGCTCTTAGGTCTACGCCTAGAGATACAGCTTTAGTCAAGCTTCTCCGTCTCCAATATAATGAGGCCAGGAAGATCAGAATTAAAACTCTAAAGGAAGAAGCGTGGGAACAATCCATCTAGCCACTATCTCAAAAAATCCTAGGGACTTTTGGAGCACTATTAATGCCCCTTTTCTCAAACCATCCACAGCACCAACATTGGATTGCCATATAGATGAGGAATCCTGGGATACATACTTTTCCTGCATATTTGATCCCAATGCGGAGGGGGTGATATCACAGAATGTATCTATATCCCCCTCACCAAACCCCTTTTGATTTTCGATCATCATGAGATCAGAGAAGCCCTCATGCAGTGCTCTAGCAACAAAGCGCCTGGACCGGATTGTACTCCTATAGATTTCTTCATTGACCAACCGGACTTATGGGGTCCTGTGCTGACAAATATTTTTAACAATGTTGCCAAGGTGGGTCCACTAGACCCATGGAAGAAATCAATTTTAATTCCAATTTATAAGAAAGGAGACAAGGCCGAGGCCAAAAACTATAGGCCAATCTCGTTGCTGGATAGCACAGCAAAACTTATGGGTTGGGTTTTCCTGAACAGACTAGAGGAATGGGCAGCCACTAATAAGGTTTTGATCCCGGTCCAATATAGCTTTAAAAAGAAAATGGGTTCCCAGGACCCGTGCCTTAATCCAAGTCTCCTAATCGCCAAGTATTTCCAAGCTAAACCTGGCAAGTTATACTTGGAGTTTATGGACCTGTCCGCAGCATTTGACTGCGTGGAACATCAACACCTAGGGAAGATAATGGAAGAAAAGGGCACAGATGAGGCCATTACACTTTTCATTAGGCAACTTTATTCATCGGCCAGTGTCAGATACGGGAGAGAGGGGGAGTGCACCAGGGCGTTTCCAATCAACAGGGGAGTCCGACAGGGTTGCGTACTCGCCCCATTCCTTTTTTCCATTTATACTAATGGGGTAGAAGCTCCCCTGTCGGACTCAACACCAGACGTTCCCAAAATTAACAATGTTCGCACCCCAATTCTCCTGTATGCTGATGATGCGGTGTTAATTGCCCGCACGGGCCTCGCCCTGCAAAAGTTACTAGATATCTATGTAACCTACATGCAAAACCTAGGGCTAAAAACTAATGAGGCCAAGTTCTTTATTTTAATCACTGGCTGGAAGGACAGAAAGGTCCCAGGCTTCCATATAGCTGGCCAGAAAATAGCCCACACTGACACCTTTTCTTACTTAGGCGTAACATTTGATAGGCAACTATCATGGTCCAATATGCTCGCCACTAGGGGTTTATCACTTGAGAGAAGCATTATTGCTCTTCATTCTTTTATTAAAAAATTGGGGGCGAAACCCATCAACATGGTAAAAAAAGTTTACGCAGCCAAATCAATGTCGGTAGCAACTTACGGGGCAGGCATATGGGGTTATACTAACCCCTCAGCCCGCCAAACCATAGAGGACATTTTTTAGAAAACACTAGTAGGCCTCCCCGTAAGCTGCTCCAATTTTATTGCCCATACAGAATTGGATGTCCCATATGTTACCGATACAATTAACCTGGCTCCAATCATCTTGTGGCACTCTATCTGGAGAAGGGAATCTATTCATGTCACCCAAAAGCTAATTGAAGATTGCTTAACTCTGGAAAATGCCCATAGGATCCCGTGGATCTCCTACATTAAATCCACTCTTTCTTCTCTAGGCCTAGAGAGTCTATTTGTTTCCACTAGTGACTGCTCCAACATCTCAAAACGGGTGATAAAATCCTGCTTCGTTAACCAAAGGGCCAATGTAAGATCGAAGACAAACTCCACAAAAGTATCGGTCAAATTATATTTAGAGGGACCAATGGCACAGGAAGGGTCATCTTCATACTTATTCACTGTGACAAACTCACGTTATAGATTCTTATCAGATTTCGACTGAATTTTATCCCTTGTATGTTGGCCCATCCAGCTGGAATTTATTCCATATATGAATTACCATTTTGTCCTTGTGATTGTGTTTCCGTACAATCAAATTTACACATTTTTTTCTTTTGCAAATTTTATATGGAACCCCACAAATTATTTATATTGCCACTGATGTGTAAATACCATTTTAAACAATGTCATGTAGCAATGTACTTTTTACAATCTTTGCTTAGCCCCATGGTTTGTTTCTCTGTGGCGTCTTTTTTTATTCAATCACGAAAGATCAGGCGATTGCATAATATCCGAGAATGAATTTCAAACCTTTTTTTCTATCAGCTGGGTTTTTATCAATTGTCTCTTAACTATGAATCCTACGAACCTTTTTACTATTTTTAACTGGTTCTGTAAATAATTATTTTTTGTATGGGTGTTTTTTAATTGTGTTCACCTGTACTTTTATGATCTTATAATATAAGTATCGAATAAAGTGAACTGACTGATTTTAATCTGTTCGGTTTTAAAGTTTTATTGAATGTGAATTCATGTGATTGAATTTGAGGAACTGAGGACTTCTGGAAATTAGTGGGGCACTGGTCTGGAGGACTTCTAAAGTGCTCTTCGACCTGCTTGTGTGTTGCGTTCCGAGCATTGTTTTAGGCACCCATTTTTTCCTCTTTATAGCCAACTAGAGGCACTGTTTTGGGTGTGGCTGCGCTCTAGTTGACCATGAAGGTAATGAGCAGCTCCCTTAAAAACAAGCATTGGCATAGCCAATAGGTCTCGCTTTTCGGACCTTATGTGTTTATCCTGAAGTTTTGGCTATGTTGTAGAGCATTGTGGCTGATGTGCATTATGTAGAAAAGTTATAATGAAAAGTCTTAAGCATTTTTGGTACCTTTATAAAATCCAATTCGATATTATATACAACCTGATTAAAAACAGATTTTAACATAAAAATTTTTGTTTTTTTTTACTTATGTGGCACAGTGGTATTATGTGGAGTGTATTTGTTGTATTGCATAGAATGTAATTATGTGATGTGTACTTATGTGGCACTGAGTGGTATTATGTTGAGTGTATTTATGTTGCATTGAGTGGAGTGTAATTATGTGGCGTGTAATTATGTGGCCCTGAGTGGTATGTGGAGTGTATTTATGTTGCACTGAGTATAGTGTATTTATGTGGTGTGTAATTATGTGGTACTGAGTGGTATGTGTAGTGTTTTTATGTTGCATTGAAAAGAGTGTAAATATGTGACGTGTAATTATGTGGTATTGAGTGGTATTTTGTGGAGTGTATTTATGCTGCATTGAGTATAGTGTAATTATGTGGTGTTTAATTATGTGTTAGTGAGTGGTATTATGTGGATTGTATTTATGTTTTATTGAATAGAGTGTAATTATTTATGTGTAATTATGTGGTACTCAGTGGTATTATGTGGAGTGTATTTATGTAGAATTGAGTAGAGTGTAATTATGTGGTGTGTAATTATGTGGTACTGAGTGGTATGTGTAGTGTTTTTATGTTGCATTGAAAAGAGTGTAAATATGTGACGTGTAATTATGTGGTATTGAGTGGTATTTTGTCGAGTGTATTTATGCTGCATTGAGTATAGTATAATTATGTGGTGTTTAATTATGTGTTAGTGAGTGGTATTATGTGGATTGTATTTATGTTTTATTGAATAGAGTAATTATTTATGTGTAATTATGTGGTACTCAGTGGTATTATGTGGAGTGTATTTATGTAGAATTGAGTAGAGTGTAATTATGTGGTGTGTAATTATGTGGCACTGAGTGGTATTATGTGGAGTGTATTTATGTTGTATTGAATAGAGTGTAATTGCGACGTGTGATTGTGTGGCACTGAGTGATATTATGTAGATTGTATTTATGTTGTATTGAGTAGAGTGTAATTACGTGGCATGTAAATATGTGGCACTGAGTGGTATCATGTGGTGTGTATGTTGCATTTAGTAGAGAGTAATTGTGTGGCATGTAATTATGTGGTAGTGAGTGGTATTATTTGGAGTGTATGTTGTATTGAGTGCAGTATAATCATGTAGTATATAATTATGTGGCACTGAGTTGTATTATGCAGAGTGTTTTTGTGTTGTATGGAGGAGAGTGTAATTATGTGGAGTGTAATTATGTGGCACTGCGTGGTATGTGGAGTGTATTCATGTTGCTTTGAGTAGAGTGTAATTATATGGCATGTAATTATGTGGCACTGATTGGTATTATGTGGAGTGTATGTAGCATTTAGTAGAGTGTAATTACGTGGTGTAATTATGTGGGTTTGAGTGGTGTTATGTGGAGTGTATTTATATTGTATTGTGTAGAGTGTAATTATGTGGCGTGTTATTACGTGGCACTTTGTGATATTATGTGGATTGTATTTATGTTGTTTTGAGTAGAGTGTAATTACGTGGCATGTAATTATGTGGCACTGAGTGGTATTATGTGGGGTGTATGTTGCATTTAGTATAGTGTAATTATGTGGCATGTAATTATGTGGCTGTGAGTGGTATTATTTGGAGTGTATGTTGCATTGAGTGCAGTATAATTATGTAGCATATAATTATGTGGCACTGTTGTATTATGCGGAGTGTTTTTGTGTTGCATTGAGGAGAGTGTAATTATGTGGAGTGTAATTATGTGGCACTGAGTGGTTTTATTTGGAGTGTATGTTGCATTGAGTGTAGTGTAATTATTTAGCATATAGTTCTGTGGTATTGAGTGATATTATGTGGAGTGTTTTTATGTTGCATTGAGTAGAGTGTAATTATGTGGCGTGTAATTATGTGGTACTGAGTGGTATGTGGAGTGTATTTATGTTGCATTGAGTAGAGTGTAATTAGGAAATAACGACCTTCGCCCTAGAACAATATAGTTATTTAGCAACTGAGTGAGTTAGTTTGTGAGACAGTGACTTAGTGAGATAGAGAGTGAGAGAGTTAGTGATTTAGTGAGAGATAGCTTGTGAAATGGAGTTAGTTAGTAAGTGAATGGTTTAGAGTGAGTTAGTGAGTGGGCATTTGTAGATGCCTTTTGATAAAAAGCAGTCCGGCAAACACCAGTTTAAATTAAGCCCCTGTATGGCTATTGTGGCGCTGCCATGAGTGCTGGTGTTTTTGTTTTGCTTTAGTAAGGTGGAGGAGACGCGGCCTTGTTTACAAACACCTCGTCTGACTGCCTAGAAACAGCCTAAGGCGAGGTGGGTGGGAAGGTGGGGGATCTGTGGTGAAACTAAGCAGAGACTGCCCTGGAGCCATTCCACGGCCTTATCTGTTGTTCTAACAAGTCTGCTGACTAGGGACATGTGTCCACAAGTAAAAAGGTGGTCGTAAAAACATCCTAAGGGAGGACAGCAGTAAACAAGCACCGGAAACTGTAAATTTATTAGGAAGAGGATACGAGTTTAAGCAAAGGCAGCAGCTTTTGTAAAAGCAATTAATTTATCACAAAATGTTTAGTATTTCGAAGGAAATATTAGTATTTCTATGCAGTTTACACAATGTTACTGCTTTATTGCTTTTTAAATCAAATGGGTTAATTGCACTATCGCATGGTAAAACAGATGTAAAAAAATGGAAAGGGACTCAGACTTCTCACAATAAATAAATATAGAAAATGTAAGTTAATATAGTGCGGAAGGGGCGAGCACAAAACAAAGTAAAAAATAAAAAATATACAGAGGCAATCTCAACATGCTTTCCTATGGAAACAGTATTAATGAACTCAGAGATCTGATGCCACAGAATTCATAGGTCCGTGACGCATGCTGTGATTGCAATGAGGAGCCCAAAAACATAAAAACTTCAACACAACTACCGGTGTCAATCTGGAAGCATAAACTTAAAGCCTCCGCTATGGAACGGATATGAACATTTTTAAAGAGTGGTTCTTCTAAAGTACCATTAGGAACACAAATAGGGCACACACAGATTAATCCGAGTATCTCAATCACCAGTTACTGGGGTACAATGAGCACTAGGCTTTGGCTATTTCCATCATTAGTACATATCCGGGTTCTCAGTTCTAACATATTTATTCAAAGTATTGGTTTCTAAAGGCATTTGATTTTTGCTGAAAAAAGAAACTTAATCGGCAGAAGGGGGTAGAGGTGCGGCATGCGGCGTGCCATCAAATTGAAAGGCAACTGCCACGGCCTGCATCCCAGACACACACAGCGTTTCCCTTGCGGGAGCGAGCAGGGGCACCATCTGTTTTCAACATAATTACAAACAGATGGCGCCAAAGCTCGCTCCCGCAAGGGAAACGCCAAACGTGCACGCGTTGCAATAGAAAGCAATGCAAAACGTGCACGTTTTTGGCCAAAATGCCGATTGATTCCAAAAGGTCCCCTCCTATGCAGCGCATGCGCGCTGCATAGGCGAGACCTAAAAAGGCCAAAGCACAGATGCATTTAAAAAAAACAATAGACAGACTGGTGTGCCGTCATTTACTTTTGTGGCTCCATTTCTTAATTTTAGAAGTGCGCTCTGAGGTTTAATTTGGATCACTGTTTAAATATCGATAACAAAAACACCGACGTACAAAAATATCGATGTAAAAATATCGTATACAAAAATATCGCCATCCTATACTTAAACAAGATTTTACACAAATATTGATATTTAAATATCGCCGTAATAAATATCGTGAACAAAAATATCGACTACAAACATATCGATAACAAAAATATCGAAAAATTAAAATTATAAAGAGACACAACAAAAATACCGATAACACTAATATCGACTTACAAATATATATATATATTTTTTTGTTTAAAACTGTTTTTATTATTTTATAAATCCAAACATAACAATCATACATTAGCGATTCAAAGTTATACTTTACATCCGTCTTCAGTTCCTGGGCCCCCATTTGTTCCTGTGATGAGACTTTCTTGCTTTTCAATCTAAGACAATGTAAGTCCCTGCACAGTCGGCATCAGGATGTACACATTCTCAATTCACTGAGTGCATAGCACCTTACCTAGCACATTATCTATTTAACAATATAGGCCATAGAATACGCAACAGACCATCGCATTCAAACTCCCTCCCCCCTCCCTCTGCCTCCGGTGTGTCCAAACTTCTAGGCTCTTAGTCTAATATAAATACCAGTTCCTTCAATTCACGTGTCGGGATAATGTGTGGGACAATACCTGCTGCACTCAGTACCTCTCGCATGACCCCATGCACCCACCTCAGGGTTAGGCCCTTGCTGCCGGCTCTGCTCTGTGAGCGATCAGGGGGAGCCCACTAGATCTTCCCCAGCCAGGCCCGCCTCGGAGTCAGTGTCAGGTATTTGTAGTGCTATCACTAGGGCCTCCCATGCTCTTGCTGCTTCCCTCGCCCCCTCATTGTTAGTACGTATAGCCTGTTGCAATCTAACTGTACCCTCGCTTTTGGCCCATTTAAGTAACTCCGACTTCCACTTCCCCATGGTAGGTCCTCGGCGCGACTTCCATTGGGCCGTGATCTCTCTCTTAGCTAAGAGCAGGCCTAGGTCTAGAAACTTGCTCGTAGTTTTCGTCTTAGGTGTATGCGGAAACCAATGTAGTATACAGGTACCCATGTCCGTGTCTATGTGGCGCTTTGTAATTCCACAAAGCAGTTCGACTACCTCCTTCCAGTACGTTCCCAACCGCCCACAGGTCCATAGCATATGTGGTAAATCTGCCCCCTCTAACTTACAGCGTGGACACCGGGCGGTATCCATCCGATAATATCGATTAATCTTGGCCGGGGTTAAATAAGCCCTGTGCAGTATAAAGAAGTGTATTAATTGAAACCTGGCATTCCGTGTACTCTTCCAGGCCCTCTGAACCAATTGGGTCCACGTCGTTTCCGGTATTTCCTTCCCAAGGTCTTCCTCCCACTTTCCCCGTAACTCCGTCAGTGGGCGCAATTCTTCCGCAACCAATCGCCTGTATAGACATGTAATTGCCTTAACTGTCCCTGCCGCCATCACTACATATTGACACGCCATAGCAGTCCGGGGTTCCAAAAGCCCCCCCTTCCAGTGGCGCTGGATAGCTGAGACCAGGGTTGCATGCAACAAATAATCTCCTCGCGGCAGGCCGTACCGTTCTTGCAAATTTTGAAAAGGCAGTAGTACCCCATCTTCGTACAAATCCCCCATGACCTGGACCCCCAGCATCTCCCAGTCTGCTAGCGCCGACCAATCCCCCCGTGGGGGAGGGCGGTGCACATGCCCAGGGGGATCTCCGGTGCGTATGGGTTACCAATACTAGCCCTGCGGTGGCACCGGTTCCAGCATTGTCTCAACGCTCGCTCCTCGGTAGTGAGCGACCCAATATGCAAGGGTTGCTGCAATATGATAAATGATAATACATGACGTTGTATCCACCGACCCTCAGGACCCCCCGGGCCCCGAAATTCTCGAGCCACCGCCTGTGTGAGCCACTGCAGCTGAGCTGCCAAGTAGTAAAGTTCGAAGTCTGGCACCGCCAGTCCTCCATCCACCCTGGGTCTCATCATGGTGTGTAGTGCCACTCGCCTTCTGCCAGTTCCCCACAGGAAGCCGCTAACCATGGATTTGATCTGCCTGAAGATCGCCCCCGGTATCCAAATCGGCAATGTCCTAAAATAATATAGCAGGCGGGGGAGCGCCACCATCTTCAGGAGCGCCACCCTCCCTGCAACCGAGAGTGGCAGCGCACTCCAAAAAGTCAGGCTCCCTCGCAGTCCGCGCAAGGCCCTTCCCAGATTCCCTTCCAACAACTCCGCATGTGTATGATATATGTTAGTCCCAAGATAAGGCAAACACGACGGTTCCCACCGAATTCCCGCTACCTGATCAGGGCCCGCTACTACTGGGAGCACCGGGAAGAGACAGGTCTTCCCCCAATTAACCCCCAGCCCCGAGATCTCTCCGAACACCCGCAGTAGGTTTGTCGCTCCTTCCAGCGCCGCCCCTGTATTAGCCAAGAAAATCAGTAGATCATCAGCATATAGGGAGATATATTGTGCAGCGCCCCACAGAGCCAGGCCCCGATAATGGCGCCCCAGTCTAGCCCGTACCGCCAGTGGCTCAATGGCCAATGCAAATAACAGTGGTGACAGCGGGCATCCTTGTTGTGTTCCCCTACCTACCGAGCAGGGAGAAGATATCATCCTCCCTGTCCGCACCCTAGCTGTCGCATCTCTGTACAATAATCCCGTCCAGCCCACGAATGCCTCCCCAAGACCAAATGCGCTCATAACATGGTACAGATACGGCCACTCCAGGCTGTCAAATGCCTTCTCTATGTCCACTGAGAGCACCGCAGCATCAGGAGTGTCTCCGTGGTCCGCATCCAATATGCGGAGGAGGCGCCGCACATTAACAGCCGTGTTCCGAGTCGGAATAAAACCCGCTTGGTCCCGATGGACCAAATGTATCATGTGGGGTAGGAGCTGAGTTGCCAAAATCCTGCTTAATATCTTATAGTCAGATGTCAGCATAGATAACGGGCGGTACGCCGATCTGTCCAGAGCGTCCCTTCCCGACTTCGGAAGTGGGACAACAATAGCCTCTCTCATAGAAGCTGGAAGCCTCCCCACTGTCCGCGCTTCTTTATAGACCATCAACAATTTTGGAGCGAGTATATCAATACAAGTTGAGTAAAACTCAATAGGAAGGCCATCTGAGCCCGGTGTTTTGTTACGCGCCATGTGCTTAATGGCACCCCGTATTTCCCCCAGCGTGATGTCCTGCCCTAGCAGCTCCGCTTGGTCCTCTGCCAGCTGGGGCAAGTCCATACCCGCCAAAAATCCCTCCAGTGCTTCGTCGGGGCTCCTCAGGCAACTGCTATATAACCCAGCGTAATATTCTAGGAACAGGTCGTTAATCCCTCTCTGGGTATACACCGGCGCTCCCAGTGAAGAGTTCAGTGCCAGGATAGGCGTGCCCCGGGGCGTTGGATTAGCCAGCCAAGCCAGTAGGGCACTCGCCTTGTCTCCTTCCGCGTGCGCCCGTGCCAGGTAAGCCCTGTGATCATAGCAACACAACCTCTCTATCTGACTTGTCACCTCCTCCCGTGCTCTCAGTAATTCCTCCCGCACTTCCGGGCGCCCCGGCCGCTCTCTCTCCGTTCCTCTCAGCCGAGTTTCCGTTGTTTCCACGTCCATAAGAAATGTCTTCCTTACACCCACCTGTTTGGTAATACACAGTCCCCTCACCACCACCTTAAACGCATCCCACTCTATCGTTATGTCAGACGCTGTCCCTTCGTTCTCAGCAAAATATTGCTCAATGCCCGTTTCTATTTCCCTACGGAAAACAGCGTCCTCCATCATCTCCGGCCTCAAGCTCCACGTCGGGATTACAGGTCTCTCCTGTGTCCACCTAATCGTTAGTATTAGAGGGTTGTGGTCCGATATCGTTCTAGTCAAATATTCACTATGTAGAACTTTTGCGTGTATGTCAGGTGTGCACAATATGGCATCCAAACGCACATGCAGGTCGTGCAAAGCAGTAAAGAAAGAGTAGTCACGGTCTTCAGTATGCTGCATTCGCCATGTATCTACCAGCCCCCATCTGTCCTGCCATTCTCTCCTGGCCTTTGATATTCTATGCACAGGGGCTTCCTGCAATGGCGGATGAGACCTATCTATATCGACATCAGTTATAGAGTTAAAATCTCCCCCCAGTATCACAGGGCCAGTCAAGTAAGGTGCCAGTTTCCCTGACATTTGATCGAAAAAGGCCATCTGATCAACATTAGGGGCGTATATGCTACATAACGTTACCTCTAATCCATTCAGTCGCCCCCCCACCACTACAAACCTCCCTTCTGGGTCAACAAACTGGCGAGTCATCTGGAAGGGCACCCCTGCTCTGACCCATATTAATGTTCCTCTGGCAAATGCTGAGTACGTTGTACAATAGACCTGCCCCCGCCATCTTCGCTGTAACGCACTTCCCTCAGCCCGATCAACATGGGTTTCCTGAAGGAAAGCAATATGTACCCCCCTCCGCACCAAGTAAGCATGGACCTTATGGCGCTTCCGCATTGTATGTATCCCTCTCACATTCCACGTTAGGCACTTAAAATCAAGCAGGGTCCCCATAGTAGTCCTCCAATCCCTGGAACCGCTGCACTGTCACCATGGACACACCGGAAGCCCCTATAACCCCAAACAACATGCACAACAGTCCCCAACTACCCCTCCCCAGAACAGGTCCTAACAAAGCAGCACCCATCCAAATTCTCAACTAAATTGCTTCCTCGGTAGCTACCGGGGATCACCAACGACAATAACAGGGGAGGTGCCCAAAGGCCAGATGCTTCCGAATCAAAATTGTTCAATTGGCTCGCACAGTACCCCATTCTCATTAATGCCACAGCTCCTGCTGCAGCGCCCCATTCGGAGGGAGCACCACCCCAGAGCCCACCCCCTCACATTCCGCATCCTAAAAAAACACAGAGGGGGGGTGTCACTACACAAAGATACCACCCAGTCCTGGAGAAAGTCTTACAGTGCTACGCATAGACCAGCTCATCCGCAGTCCCTGGCGTAACATGAGGGAGAGTGACGCTCGCTGAGTCCGATTCCTCCGACGCCGTTCCAGCTGTCCCCTTCTCAGATTCGGTCGCTCCCTTCGGTTCCGGTCCTTGCTCCTGAGATATCTCCGTCACTGCTTTAAGCACCGCCGACCTTTCCCGTTCCGTCTGAGACATTGTTGGCTTCTGGGCACGGAGCTGCTGCCTCTCTGAGCGCCGTGGCCGATGTGGGCGCGACACCCCCTCGGCAGCCCCCAGACCTCGGCCAGCCTCTCCTTGTCCCGCTCTAAGTCTCCAGCCAATCCCACGCTTCCTCCAGGGTGCTGAAGAAAAAGGTTTTACCGTCCACTGCCACTCTTAAACGCGCTGGAAACATCAGTAAATATTGTAAGCCTTCCGTGCGGAACGCTTTCTTGACTTCCAAGAAGGAGGATCGCTGTCTCTGCACATCGAAGGTGTAGTCGGGAAACAGCGTCACACTACTATTATCTACCTTGAAGGGGCCTACAGAACGCGCCTTATTCAAAAGCAGATCTCTGTCCTTGTAGTGGAGTAAGCGTGCCACCACAGGCCTGGGTCCCTCCCAGGCAGCACCGGGCGCGCCGGCACCCTATGCGCCCTCTCCAGGGTATAGAAAGGGGACACTCCCTCTGGGGCTACTTCTGACCTCAGCCAGGTCTCCAGATATTCCACCATACTGGGTCCTTCCACTCCTTCAGGCAGTCCAACCACCCGTATGTTGTTCCTTCTGTTCCGCCCTTCGGCATCCTCAGCTCTCTTTTCCAAGACTTGCAAGCGACGGCATACTTCTCCCATCTGTGTCTCAAGCGCCTTGTGTGCTGGATCCAGTACTTCCAGAGTGGCTTCAGTTTGTTTTACCCGGTCCGTCAGTTTTGCATGATCTGCTCGGAGCAGGCCCAGCCCCACTGATACCTGTGCTATGTCCTGCTGAAGGGCATCTCTAGTATCCGCTATGGCTTTAAGTATCACTTCCACTTGTTGCTGCGCCATCCCCTCAGGTTGGGACTCCGACGCCTCCGTCTTTTGCCTATCCGTCGTCTCCTCCTCTTGTTCCGGGGGTGCGCCTCCCTGCTTGGTCCGCGGCTTACCCATTATCGACCTCTTCCTAGGACCAGCGCCCACGGCGGCTCCCTGCCGGTTCTCCTCTGGTCCCTAGCTCCCGCCAGCAATGTAGGGCGATGTCCCTCGTTGCGCGACGTCCGCTCCACACTTCGCAGCAGAGGCCGGCCGCCCCGCGGCCCGCAAGGCTCTCAGGACACTCTCCTAGTTTCCCCTTGCCCGTCGTGACTCTGCCCGGTGAGGCGTTCCACCAATCCACTGGTTTCCCAGGCGGGTCCACTCTCAGGGTCACTCCTCAGCGCTGGGTCCCGAGGCAACAGGCGCGACCCGCCTTATCCCAGGAGCAATGCTCCCGGCGAAGAATGCTTAGTTCATCCGCTATGGCACCTGGCCGTACGCTGTCTTCTAGGGTCCAATCCCTGTTCTCTGGCCTGAACCTACGGATCGCAGCCCTTGCTCCGCACCCTGGTGTCCCACTGGATGTGTACTCAAGGTGGAGTTCGTTATCCCTAGGCCGTCGGTGATAAAGGCCGCACGTACTCCTCCACAGCTACTCGACAGTTCAGGGGCCTGTTCCTGGCAGCCCTCTTCATGCCACTGAGCGGCCGCTCCTGACTCCTTGCTACCTCTTCGTGTCGCACTGGTAGTACTCCAGTCAGTCCCCCAAGTCTCCGCAGTACTGTCCGGAGACTGCTGCGTAGTACGTCAGTGCCCGGCCCTGCCCTCAAGGTCCACTCTCACTAGGGCCTCTCCCCCAGCAGTCCAACCTCCAGGTCAATGGGTGAGCGCCTCGTGGGCTGCTCCCCTCACAGCTCCACCGCTCCGCCGTACCTCCAGGGATGCAAAATGGCGGTCACGTAGGGATCGCGAGCCGTCCTCTGCCCGCTCGTCTTGCAGTTCCAGGCCAGGGAGGTCCTCTCAGCAACACCTTCAGTTCACTCCCGCTTCGCGCAGGGGCTCCCCGTTATATCACCGTCCTCCGCCGCTGCTATCTCAGACTCCCCGCTCAACACCAGGAGAGGGGGGGAAGGGGGAAAGCCCCGTGGCCTTCTGCGGCCGCCGCCGCACCAAAAGCACCGCCGCAGCAATGCTCTCGGCCCGCCTCAAGATACCTTCAGTGCCGGGCAATCAGCGGTGGCGGTCCGATCTCCCGTTCCGCTATCTCGTCGGATGTGAGCCGTGCTCCTCCTCGGGTCTATTTACTGCGGTCGGACCCGGCGCCATTTTGCGCGACCGGGGTCCCGCCGCATTTCTTCTCCCGAGCTTCAGCGGCGGTATTGCTTCTGCCAAGAAACGGCACCGGCACCCACCAGTATGCCTGACACGCCACCAGATGCACTTTCAGCGGCAAACTCAGCCCCCTACCAGGATAAATATCGGGGTTGGCGCGGAGCTCTCAGCTCACGCTGCCATCCGCATCGGCACCTTAGCCACGCCCCCATCGACTTACAAGTATAATTATAACTTATACAAAAAATATCGATAATACTATTCAACATTAAATAAACACTCCTTACAACTATATAATAATTTAATATATTAAAACAAATAATATTAAATACCAACATATATAAAATTAATATATATTTAAAACAATTATAAAACAATTATAAAAACCCTAATAAATATATCAATTCACAAAAAACAATAAATATATTCACGAACACATAATTATTCACATATATATAATATACAACAATTATTAACGTTATAAAGTAAAAGTATTAACAAATATTTTTAATTAACTACAACAAATAATATATTATAAATATCAAACAAACACATATTTACCTAATTAAAAAGTAACTACTACAAAATTCAAAAAACGTATCTCAACCAATGATTTTAAACTAAAAGAGCACAAACCAATTAAAACTGAGAAGTAATTAACTAAACACTATAAAAACTAAGAATTAACTTTAAATAAATTACCGTTTATCGGCCAAGCACTGAGGGAGAGCGTTACTTTGCTGGAGAGAGAGAGAAAGAAGATCTACAAAAACTACTATAAGATTATACTACAACACAGGTAAGAAAAAGCATTTTTTTATTATTATAAATGCCTCAAGCTCCTTAACTTAACTACCTAAATTAATTAAATGTTCTCCTCTTTTTAAATCAAAACTAAACTTGCTAACAACCACAGCAAAAAAAATAAAATCCAAATGTGATTAAGAACCTTATCTAACTCTACATGATAAAAAACATGAACTATTAAATAAGCAACTTTACCTAGAAATAAAAGAAAATTGTCTAATTTTGTTACATGCTTAAATTGAGAAAACAAAACTAATAAATACATTTTTCTTCACAGCTTTGACAAACTGCATCTACAAAAGAACATCCACCAAATTAAATTCATCTACTACAAAAAGTAAGTATACTTTCAGTGTTAAAAAATGATTAAGACAAAGAAACTAAAAATAATCTCTAATATAATTAAACAATTTTCTACCCCATCTACAGAAATTACAACTGCGAAAATCAAAAAGCAGCAAATAAAGCCATCAACAAAACAGAAAGAACAATAATGTAAGTATTTTCTTTAAATTACTACTAAAACTAGCATATTTATAATTCACAAAAGCATATTTACTCAACACATATGTATATATCTTCACAGATATACCGTAGAAATGGCTGAAGGAGCAAGTTTTATTACATCGCAAAAGGGAAAATTAATGCTTTGCTACATGGGTTATACCTACACCCAAGAAAAGGTGAAAGATAATAAGACACATTGGAAATGTAGCAAATACTATTCAACTGCATGTTATGGTCGAGCTACAACTATAGATAACAATGTTGTGAATGTTAAAGAGCACAACCATCCACCCAATGTGACAGAATTAGAAGTAAGGGAAGCCTTAGAAACAATTCGAGAAGCAAGCACAGGCTCCCACCAGACAAGCACTGAAATCTTGAAGAATGTGTTGACAAAAGTACCGGAACATGTCACAGGACAATTGCCCTCTATCCCCAACCTGAAACGATTAATCGCTAAAACTAAAAGCTTCCAATCCAACTCCACCCACCCCCCAAACCTTTGAAGAAATTGAAATACTGTCTGAATATACTATCACCCACAAAGAGGACAAATTCTTGATATATGACAACGAAAGTAAAGATAAAATAATTCTTGTTTTTGCAACAAATAATAACTTGCAAAAATTGAAACACTATGTAACATGGATGATGGACGGAACTTTTAAAGTGTGTCCAAAACCATTTTACCAACTTTACACCATTCATGGTGAATTTCAGGAAACCAATATTCCCTTCATTTATGCATTGCTGCCAAATAAAAATAATCCCACCTATATTGAACTATTAACAATAATAAAAGAATTAACTGATAATTATCCTCAAAGGATAATAATAGATTTTGAACTGGCTATGATTCAAGCTATTCTTAAAATATACCCACATACTGCAATTCAAGGGTGTTACTACCATTTTAATCAAAGTATGTGGAGACACCTACAAAAATCTACCTTAAGTATAGAGTACTCTACTAACAGCAACTTTGCATATCAAATTAAAAAATTGATTGCACTAGCATACGTGCCAACAACAGAAGTAGCAAATTATTATAACTTGTTAATAGATAGTCAAGTCAAGTCAAGTCAATTCAGCTTTATTCGATGTAAAAATGTACAACCATAAAAGCATACTACAAAAGCAGACAAATATGACATATTAATTCATTAGAGGGGGCAAACTTAATTTATCAGTAAAAGTATTAAAATGTCCTCCTTATACAGAGTTAAAATATATACACTTATTTAAAAATAGACAGCTATATAACATTTAATATTAATCTCTCATGTTATCAAATGTGCTTGTTCTACATACTATTTCTTTAATTAATTCAATATTAAACAAATCTAATTATTCTCAATAGGTTTCTCGTATAATAATGCATCTAAATGTGTTAATTCACTCCTTTTCTTAAGTGCTTTTACAATATAACAAATAACTGTACAAACGATTTTCATATTATCCAAGCTACATAAAAATACAAAGGCCTGTTTATAATCAAAGAGCCTGTTAGTTATAAACAGTGGTTTTAAAACAGCTTTCCTAATATCACTATAAAAGGTACAAAATAATAAAAAATGCAACGTGGACTGTGGTGTGTTTCCATTACACGGACAATTCGGTAAATTATAAGACCACCCTCCCTTGTCAGAGAATGCAATTAGATGGTGTAAGGTACCAAATCTAAGCCTTGTTAAATAATATCTGTGTTGGGTATTCCTTACTAGGGTTAGATATGTTTGTATACCCTCCACCAAGGGGATTTCGCAATAGGTAATAACACTTTGCTTCTGTCTTATATCATCTTGTCTGTCTTGTTCACTGGCCAGAGTATATCTCAGCTTCAGATCTTTCTTACTTATATCCAGAATAGACTCTAGATCCGTTTTATTAAAATTCATCTTACAATATTTAAATAAATTAGAGATATGCTCTAGCCAAGGAATTTTTTTACAGTGGTCAAGAGCCAGACAATCCTTTATCAGGTCAGTTGTAAATTTGGTCTCCTTTTTGGCCCATAACCCACGCCAGAAGGTAAGTCCTGCGATATTTATAAAATCATTAATATATGATACTGACAGTTCTTTATGTATTATATAATTGGCTGTAGAATTCGGAACAGCCAGTACTCTTTTTAAAAATTTATTCTCCTGTATTTGTAAGGACGTAATATTTGCTCTTCCCCATATTGCTGACCCGTGGCATACACCCGTCACACACTTGGTTCTATATAGAGTGAGAATTTCCCTTATGGGTTTATTTCCTATTTTTGCCGCAAATCTGAAAATTCCTTCAATTATTCTTAGAAATTTCAGATTGCAAGAGTCAATATGAGGTTTCCATGAGTCCTTACTACTAAATATAAGACCTAAATAGGAGAACGTTGACACTCTCCCTATAGCTACACCTCCAGCATGATGTTTTTATGCTTCAGCTTGGATTTCCCACATGTCATTACAAATGTTTTAGTGAGGTTTAGCTTTAAATCCTTTTTAACATAAATTCAGCAAACTTCTCAATTAAAATTTGTAAACCATTCGCTGTCCTCGATAGGAGGACAGCGTCATCGGCATAAAGTAGAACTGGAATGTTACGTGTTCCAACTTTTGGGGTATCTGCATTTTCATTTTGTAAATAGGGGTCTATATTATTGATATATAGGGAAAAGAGCAGTGGTGCCAATACACAACCTTGGCGTATTCCCCTTGTAACTCTAAAATCCTCAGTGCATTCACCCTTTATTCCAAAACGTACCCTTGAAGTTAAAAATGAATAAATTTGGGACAAATATATAATAATATCAGTGGGTGCTCCTAACTCATTCAGAGTTTGCCACAATTTAGTGTGATTAACGAGGTCAAACGCACTTGTTAAATCTAAAAAACAAAGATGAAGAGCCCCCTCCTTGGCAAGAGTAGATTTTCCCATAAGTAATTCCAAATTTAAGCACCGTTCTACAGTTCCAATTCCCCTTCTGAACCCATACTGAGCTTCAGAAAGAATATTATATTCGTTAGCCCATTCTTCCAACCTCCCCAGAAGAATTCGTCCCATTAATTTCGAGGTTGAGTCCAGAAGGGATATGGGTCTATAACAGTTTGCTTTCCCTCTATCTCCTTTTTTAAAAATTGATACGATAATGCTTTCTGTCCAAGATACTGGCAGAAAACCCCTTAACGCAGCGTTAAGAACCTTTAAAAGGATCGGAATCCAATAATCCGTGTTACATTTAAAAATATCAATGGGTACTCCCATCTGGGCCAGCAGCTTTTCTGCTAGCACTTTTATAGAGAGCGATTTCAATTTCTTCAGAGGTAAATGGTAAAATTTCTACGGGGTCCACCAAAATAAAATTACCACTTTTTGTTTTACTAATTTTTACTGCTTCTGGATTAAAAATACTCTCAAAATGAGCCATCCAGTCTTCAGGGGGAACAGCTATTTCTATTCTCCCTGTTGCATCATCTTTAAAAAATGGGTAATCTATTGTTCTCCAAAATAGTGCTGCATTTCTTGTTTCTGCTGCCTCTACTAGGCTTGCCCATGCATCCTCCCGTATTTCACCTTTTCGTTCATTTAAGGTTTTCCTATAATCCTTCCTTAGGTTACTTATTTTAACATTGTCCCTAGGTTTTATTTTTAGGGCTGTTTTCAAATCTCTATTTAATTTAGAACATTCTTTATTAAACCATCTTGGATTATTATCACCGGCCTTATGCTTCTTTTTAAGCGTTAAATCACCCGCTATCTCCATAGTAATATTACTAAAAGCGTTTATAGTTTCTGCATCTGTTGAAAAATTATTTGTGCAGATACTAATTTCCTTTTGTATTTTCCCTTTTAAATTATTTAGAAAACTTATTGGATCCACACTTGACCACTTGATGGATACTCCGTTTTTCCCTTTATATTTTAATTCTGAATTTGAGGCCTTTCCCCTCAATCTTTGTGAGAGGTTAAGCCTCAACGTCAGAATCAGTGGGTGATGATCACTATGCAGTGTTTCCATAATTGAACATTTTTCCACCAAACCCTTGTATTTAATAGGTATAACAAAATGGTCAATATTTGATGCTGATCTACCTCCTACATACGTGCATTTCGCTACTTCTCCCTCTAAAATATCTGGTTCTATAATCACTAGATTATATTTTGAGATACTATTATTTATTTCATCCCCATAGGCATCATGTGGGAAGTGGGGAATTCGATCTCCAAAACAATCACTGAACCCACATTGTTCACCTACCGAGATTGCACAAATTTCACAGTTAAAATCACCCGCCCAAATAAGTATATACTCCCCTCCCAATTCCTTTAAAAAAGGTCTAAATCTTCCTCTAGGGCCTTGATGACCATTGATCTAGTAACATCAAAAATATTATTATAAAAATTAATTAACACCCTTGTCTGTTTCCCTTCCGAATAAAGTTGTATTAATTGATAATATTGTGACTTAATATTAACTTCCTTTACTATTAGAGGCGCAGCTACAGCTATTAATGTTGCCAGGCCTCCTTTTGCTCTCCCCTTCTAGACGGGCTAGCATTAGTACAAATTACTTTAAAACCATTGATAAAAAAAGGTTCAGTAATCCAAGTCTCCTGGATCATAATTACTTCACATCCCTCTATAATTTCGAGCCAATCGTCATTAGTTATCTTATTTTTAACTCCTGCTACATTCCAGGACATAATGTTAGTAGCTTTGTTATTTTGTACAATTAAATAGTCTCCAGCAGCCTCCTCCATATCCCTAGAGGGAGAATCTTCCCTGATAATCGGGGAAACATTTTGTACATTAATTGATATTTGCGGACATAGTCCCCCTACTGGCTTGTTTACCATCGATGTGTATAGTGGCGCTCTAATAACATCAATTTCTACATCCTCCCTATGTCAATCAATCTCACTACAAGATTGTAATGGTTCATACCTATTGTATGTGGGGACATTTATCATGGGTCCATACACATTAGAATTAAGACCATTAACTTTGTTGGTATTATTGGTTATCCTGTAAAAATAGCCCAACGGGACAGCAATTGTGTCTTCAACTATTTTAGGGTTCATTGCTATATTAGAGTTCATTGCTGCAACTTTATATGCAAGTACCTCCAACAAGTCTCTCACCAGATCCCTGCTACGGAAGTTTATTACTATACAATCTCCTACGCATTGTTTCATGGATCTACCCACCCAGCTCACCCTTCTCAACATTATTATATTTCTTAGCAAAACATTTCTATCCATATTTGTATTCGATGTAAACCAATATATCACTTTATTTTTTAACGACTCATAGGACTCAGGCTTCTTATCCACCACCCTGGCCACATTTTTGAGTATGATAACATATGGTGTCGACTGTGGTGGAAGCTGTAAAGAAGCTAACTGTCGAGGCTCTTCCATATTAGTATTAGAGTCTATATTTACAATTCTACTTAGATCAACCATTCTCTCAGTTTCTTTAGGGCATATGGGGGAAATTGCTGTACGTTTAATGTCCTTTGATTTTCCCCTGTAATAGGTTCAGTCGAACTTTGTTTTAACTGAACGGCAATTGGGACTTCTTTTTGCCTTAATGTTGATTTATCACTCACAGATGGTAAAGTAGAATTTTTTGGAGTGATGAGTCCCATTCCCAGATTCATTAGAGAGGTTACATCTTTTTGAACCAGTTTAATCTCTGACATTACTCGGCGTTCAATATTGTCCAGTTTAGAATGCAGTTTTTTAAATAATGTCTCGAGATTATCACTCACTTCATCATTTCCCTTTAGGTTTTCCCCTCTTTTAATCGTTTATCTAACCTACCGCCTTTATTTACCTTCCGGTTCGGTCTAAGCTTCCCACTCTTATTATCATCAGAACTAGGTTTTAATTTCAGCACTTGTTTAGTCTTTTTTGTTGGTGGTATGGCTGAATCTATATTATCCGATAGTGCTGTAATTTCCAACGATGTAGTTAATATACACCGATTATCTGATTTCCTGGGTGTAGCCTTTTTATTTACAAATTGTCTATCTGGGACAACCTCTAGTTCTATAGACTTCTCTTTACCAATAGACACCTGATTCGTAGCCTCACAACAATCCTCTAAAGTCTCATGTACCGATACCACTAAAGCAGCGTCAAGTGCTGTTTTTGTCGCCGCCAATTGTTCCTCCACAAGGACGATCTCACTGTCAATCCTTCCCACAGCCGATTTTAAATACTTCGTGATTGGCATGTTGTCTGTGTGTGGTTTTCCCGTGGAGTACGGTTGCTTCCTTTTGCCCATTTTCCCGCGAGTGATGAAACACAGACGATAACAATGTTTTATACCAAACAATAATTCACCTTACCAGGCTTCTCCGTTATTCTTTTTATGTACAGCCAAGGGGGGTGGCCCTGCCCTGCCTCTTCCTGTCGCTGACGGGCAAGGACGGGCCCGCCCTTGGCCCGGGCTTCGCCCGGGCGCGGCCCGCGCGCGTCCCGCGCGGCGGTGATATCCAGCGCTTTTTGAGCGCGCGTGACAGCAAGCTCCTCCCTCCTAGGAGCAGATAGGTTCTGGGGCTTGTAGTCCCTTTGTGCAGCAAACAGTGGCAATGGCAGGCAAAGGCGCGTCCCGCGCCGCGGTGATATCCAGCGCTTTTTGAGCGCGCGTGACAGCAAGCTCCTCCCTCCTAGGAGCAGATAGGTTCTGGGGCTTGTAGTCCCTTTGTGCAGCAAACAGTGGCAATGGCAGGCAAAAGGCGATAGATAGTCCTTTCTACCGCAGTAATGAAACAAAATTAAGTCCCTTGTTGGATTACTTTGAGGACACCTGGGTGGGGAGGTTGCATCGTTCAGGTCACCGTAGACAACCAAAATGTCAAATTCCCTGGTGGAATGTCTACGCCAGCACTACTGCACAAAAAGCAAAAACTAATAACGCAGTGGAAGGATGGCATAATGCCTTCCAGGCCACAATAGGGAGAGGGCAACCAACACTCCACAAACTTATACAATCAATAAAAAAAGAACAAAGTTACCAAGAGCTCAGAGTGGAACAATCTCTGAGCAAAATAGGACCAAAACTGAGTAAACAAACAAGTAGTATGTACGAATACCTCCAACAAAAAACGAGAATGTATCCAGATATCCAAGGTCTACAATACATAGACATGATTGCAAAATCTATTCTTTAATGTAAAACAAATAGCAAACATTAAAAACATATTAAACACACAAAGTATTTTTATTTTTATATTAGTTAAATTATGTCATAAAATTTTCTATATAACTCAATATCATATGACATAATATAACTAATAAAAAAATGAAAATCACAAATAGACATTGCGCACCCTCAATAATATTAAAAAGCAACTTACAGTTGTGTAGCTGTAGAATATCCTCGAAATAGATGAAATAAAAAACAATCCAAGGCAAAAATAATCCATGTAGTAACGAAACACCCCAAAAAATGGAAAAATACAACTGTAGATAAAAAATCCAACGCAGCAATCCTCTGGATAAAGAAACCATAAAAACCCGAAAATATTTAGCTATAAAAAACGCTCCACCAACCCGATCAAAAAAAGGAAATGTATAGCAACTTGTTTTAAAATAAGAAACAACAATTTCCTTTATTTAAAAAAAAAAAAACGCGTGAACAACTCCATCTGTTCACCAAAGCCCGAACCTGTAAATAGAAGCAAACAACACCCACCCATAACAAATATATAAACCCACAAATCGAAATAACATAATAAATATAAACACACATGGGGGTCCATTACGATGACTGGCGGATGCACCTCCGCGATGCTGGCGGTGGGTGTCCCCGTCCGCCATATTACAATGGCCAAATACAGCCCATTGTCCGACCGCCGCGGTGCAACTCGGACCGCAATCAAAACGCGCCCGCGGCGGAGACAACCAATCCAGAGCCACCGCCGTGCGGAATGACGTCCCTCCCGCCGTACAAATTAGGATGCGCAAAACAGCCAGGCTCACCGCAGCGGAGAAACCGGCCATTCTGAGCATACGGAAGAACCACAGCGGAGCGCTAAATCGATAACCGGAGCCGACCGCCATGGACCCGGCACTACACGTCTTCCCGGCGCTGTACATGATCCACCTACAGCAAGCCATGGACCGACGCGGACGCCGACGCAGCTTCGCCATCACACAACTCCGCTAACAAACACAACCCACAAATCCATGTCCGATGTAAGGTGCCTGCCCCCACCAGACACCCTTGCGGGGACAGGAACACAACCACAGGTGTAGCCACACATGTCCCACCTGCCACTAGTCCACCACTCCACACCCAGGCCACCATGTCCGCGATCCTGAAATAATGCCCAGTTCACGTGACCGCAGCGGTGAATCCGCGAGAAAAAATGCACACAATGTAGTAGCCTGGGCCAGCGCAAGGCAGGGGCAGTGCCCAAAGTACACAGGGCAACACCTCCACACTCCACACACTAGGCCCACCCACACCATGAAGGGACATGCCACGTGATCTCCCTGTGCCCCCACATGCCCAAAAAGCAGCCAGGTGAACACACATACTGCACCACACAACAAACAACTAGGGAGACAGCCTCATGAGGTGTGACTGCAGAGTAACACACAGCGTACAAGCACTGGGCCAGGGGAACACACACACCACACCAACATCACACTCATGGCAAGTAAACTGAGTCCAAGCACTAATTAAACACACACAGACAATGAACAAACACTCAATGGACACACAGCCTGCCAAGTCACACAGTCATACCCCACACTGACACACAGCAACAAACACAGACCACATGCCAACAGCAATGTAGGACAACAAATAGGAAACCCAAAGTGAGGTGCACACAAATGGAATGGCAAGGAGCTGAACACCAAAAATGTGTACATCACATGCAAGGGAAGGAACACATTACATCCACCCCAGCCCAAAAATCCACACATGGCAGTCACAGTGAGTGAAGTCAAACCACAGTCACCTCACTGCAACAACTCAGGGAGACAGCAAGGCAACCCATGAATAGGCACAGGGAAGAAAGGAAGGGTATGAAGTCCAACCCTGATCAGCCACACATCTGAATCCAAATACATCACAGGAGTATGTCAGCAGCACAACACACAGGGCCCATTGCAACACTCCATGACAGTCAAACACAAGTATGAACCTTCACACAACCCCCACACCCATCACACCTGCAGCACACAACACCAGTGACAAACACACAGAAGCTTGCCAATAATATCCAGTCAAGACACTGACAATCAAACACACCCCCTGGGTGGTATCCACAAACATCACACACACACACAGGTATGGCAGTACCACTGTACGCACAAAAACAACAGTCAAACACTAAACACAATTAAAACACACACACAGAACTACTACAACAACAGACAAGACCTGTGCAGCTAAGCAGTGCAAATTCAATGGGAGCACAGACACAACAGGAGTACACAACATCAGTCATGAAAAACGCACAGACAACATACTACAACACATATAAGAAGTGCATCCACTAAAAACAATAATGGAGAACAAAAGGCAGAAATGGGCCTACAATGACACATAGACAGACATACCACAACACCCATCCACTCAAAATGGTGTCACAGTGTACCACATGTCTGCACATGCACAACCATGACCATAGACACATCAAATGTGAGAGGAGAAAACACCAAGGATGCACATAAAACAAGCACGGCAACCACAATAGACCTCAGTCCATGTGACAGACACAAAAGTAAGGCACACCACAATGGCAACACACCTGAATCAAACACAACAACACACACACACTGACAGGAAAATAGAACACCACACATAGAGCAACTGTCAACTGAATGACACAACACAAACACTGCACACAGCCACATCAGTCACAACACATGCAAAGATATCAACATGCTACAACAGCCAAACATCAGGGGGTGCACAACAGGCAAGGACAAGGCAACATCAACTCACAGCACTGCATGCACACCAAGCAGTGTGTGCACAACACACATACCAGTAACAAACAGAGATGAGTGACACACCATGAACACACACAACAACAATCTAAACATCACACACACAACAACACACCCAGTAAGTCAATCAGTCCACAGCAAACACACATACTACCAAGCCAACACACACAGATGCAGAAGTCTGGGACACAAAAGTTGAAACAACATGATCAGAGGAAACAAGACATTGGCAATGTTGAAGTGGAAAATAGAGCATGTGTCACAGTAAACAATACCCACACAGTAACCCTTTATTTAGCAAGGACACTGACAAGGCAGACAACAGGAGTAAATGTCTTCTTTTTATTTACATTTCACACTGTCATGCAGCAAAAGTCAGACAAGAGCAAGGCCAGTGGCCAGTTCAAAGTGCAGGTGAGGTACATGAGAAGCTGCACAGGCAAGGGGCAAACAGAAGTGAACAGCAAGGCCAGTGGCCAGTCCAAAGTGCAGGTGAGGTACATGAGAAGCTGCACAGGCAAGGGGCAAACAGCAGTGAACAGCAAGGCCAGTGGCCAGTCGAAAGTGCAGGTGAGGTACATGAGATCCTGCACAGGCAAGGGGCAAACAGCAGTGAACAGCAAGGCCAGTCCAAAGTGCAGGTGAGGTACATGAGAAGCTGCACAGGCAAGGGGCAAACAGCAGTGAACAGCAAGGCCAGTGGCCAGTCCAAGTGCAGGTGAGGTACATGAGATCCTGCACAGGCAAGGGGCAAACAGCAGTGAACAGCAAGGCCAGTGGCCAGGACACAGTGCAGGTGAGGTACATGAGATCCAGCACTGTAAATGTGTGGTACAGTACTCTGCCATGGTCAGCAACACACTCAGGCTGTCAAGAATGGGCAGTCCATGGCACCACTGTGGGAGAGACATGTGTGTGAGGGGGACTAACACTCAGACTTGGCTGGCAGTATGACTGGGAGGTGGCTGTCTCTCGGGGCAAATTGGGGTACTGGCTCGGGGAGAGAAAGGCCCAGCTGGGGTAGAGCCATCAGTGTTCTGGGAAGCCTGAGGGCCGCCAGGTCCAGGTGTGGTAGAGCCAGCAGTGGTTTTGGAAGCCTCAGGGCTGCTAGGTCCAGGTGGGGTGGTGGCACGTGGAGGTGGACTCATGCCTGGACGAGAACCAGTGTGTGTGGGCGAAGTTTGAGGGGTGCCCTTCCGCTTCTTGGGGATTTGATATGGCTTCCCTGTCCTGGGATTAAGGCCAAGTGGGGTGTATACAACAGGCACACTGGTCACAAAAGCTGGATCAGCTGCAGATGCTGGTCCCCCCTCTGGGGACATGCTGGATCCTTTGGGACGCTTGGCCCCGGATTGCTTCTGCCCCTGCATCACCTGTTTACCAGGTGTCCCCCCCCACAGTGGCCTCCTTACCCTGCTTCACAGGGCTCTGGATGGGAGTAGATGTTGTGGGTGAACTAGCCTTGGAGCCCTTCTTACGTGTACCCTTAGCAGGCACCTGTTTGTCACTGGGCACGGAAACTGTGTGCCTGTCTCTGCGAGACACTTTTGGGACAGGGGAGTCCTTGGCTGGGGATGCCTCTGAGGCATGTGAGCCAGAGGCCTGCTTTTTGCCATCCTTGCGCTGGGTGTGGCCTGAAGGGCTTTTGCCCCTGCGCTCTGGTGTGACTTTACCTTTATGTGGGGATGGTGTCTGCGGCCTGGACTGCTTGGGCTGCTGGTGCTGTGTGCTGCGCGTGACGTATCTGTCCCTTGACGTCTGGGGTGTGTGCTCACCATCATCAGATGCATCCACTGTCAGGGTGGTGGGCCTAGGGACTGGAGCTGGACCATGGGATTGGGCAAGTTGAATGGCTGCTGTCACTGCAGAGGCCAGAGACTGTACAGTCCGGTGTAGCCCACCCACGTCGGAATGCACGCCCTCCATGAAAGCCACCACCTGTGCCAATTTTTTGTCATGGTCCAGGAAGGCATTGAGGAGAGCTGTCTGACCCACACACAGCTGGCGCAAAAGGTCCACAGACTCCGCACTGATGGCAGCAGGGGGGGCAGGGGCAGCGGTGCCTGGGATGAAGGACACTCTTCCCTTCCTCGTGGTGCGAACACGGGCAGCAAAAGTGGGAGTAGCAGGGAGTGTGGGCACTGAACGCTGTGTGGTGGACGAGGAGGCAGAGTCCCCGTTTCCTTCGGACAAAAACATAGATGCATCACCGCCGTCGTCAGATGACGTAGAGGTCTGCGTTTCTGGCAGGGACTCCTCTAGATGACTACGGTCCCCCTCTGATGCGCTGGTGACATCCGTGTCACTATGCAGGTGAGCTGCACCTGTGCCTGATGCCTCACCACTGGTGTCCGTCCCGTGTCCTTCCGTTCCCATGTGAGATGCTGCATGAGAGAGAGAGAGAGGATAAGTACATCTGCATCAAGTCAACAAATATCTGCAAGTGAAGCATCACTAATGATGGACAATGATCCATGTTGGACAACACCATGGGCAGTAACATTGTGCAACCTCAATACAAACATCTAAATTACAGTGGCATGATGCCAAATTGTACAGAATTCACCCATGTGATGGACACACAGCCATTTAGCCTGTTGGTGGCTACGTCTAACAACACACACATATCCCTCTGTGCACACCTAGGGCCCTGAAGGGTTCAAAGATCCTACTCACAACATGTTGCCAACGTCACAACATGATCCAGCAGAAGTTACCAACACAGACACAGACCCCAATATAACCACACACAATGTCCATGGGCACATGCCATCCACCATGCCGTATCTTGGGGCACAACTACAGTTGCACATTGGTGTCAGATGTGTAGCCAGCACTAATCTGACGTCAGGCAATGCACACATTGATGATGGCACACTCAGATCATGCACTCTGCTGGACCCTGACATGGGATGTCCGTGATGACACCAATGAAGATGGTACCAGAAGGCCACAACTACAAATGTGAAGTCAAGGCCCATTACACCAATGACATGGGAAGGTACATGTAGGGAGAATGCATGACAACTGCACCCCACACCGCGGCCACTTACACACCATTGCATCACACTAGCAACATCACAGCCCTGCACTGGCCCAGGCCTGGAGCACATGCTGGCAAACAACAACCAGAGTCACACTCACAGAATACTCACCATCAGCTTGCTGCTGATGCACCTTCAGACGTGCATCCAGGTCAGGCTGCGTCACTGCTAAAATGCGTGCCATTAGTGGTGTAATGCTGCGCCGCGCAAACCTGCCGGATCGAGGGATCAGCCCCAGTGTCATCTCGGCCACGTTCCTGCTTAGCCGTGCGATGTCATCCCACCTCTTGTGACAGTGGGAGCGCCGTCTGTTTGAGCCACCCAGTGCACGCACCTTTGATGCAATGGCCCTCCACACGGCCTTGCGCTGGTTGACTTTCAGCTGCAGACATGGGAGACAAGAGGGGGCAACATTCAGTGTAACCAACCACCATTCCCCAGTGCAGGACCATGACACTGACTCATCCCATATTCTGCCATTACGTCAGCGGAGACAATACATCTGCTAATTGCAAACATCATCATGTGTGAAACATACATTAATGCATGCAGGTATGAGGGTGGACACAGTACATGCCCATCTCCTGGCCATGCAGGACGCCAGCAGAGAGCTAAATGTGTATGCTGACCACATCTAATGCAATATTCTGGGAATAACAAGACATGCATGACATCACTACATATGTGACTGGGAATACTCACTGTGCCCAACACTGCGCAGCCCACAAAGCACTTGCCCTGCAACTGCCACACTGTGTCATTGATGTCACATTGAGGGACATGACCTCACAAACGCAGACCCTCATCACAAGGCCTGTTGTGTGCAATCTACATCTCTGTAATGGCTCATTGATGGAGACTCAAGAGGAAAAGCACATATGTGACACTATACATTCAGTGTTGTGTCACTTTCAGATTGGGCAGTGAATGTGCAGGCCATTTGGGGTCACACAGAGGTCCAACGTGGGGCAGCTCATCCCTTACATGGAGTGACGATTTGGAAACACAAACAGTGCCAACACATGCGAGTATGTGCACATGCTGGTGGGGACGGAAGAGTCTGGGCACAATAATGTTTGAATGTACCGTGTCACAGGTGAATGACCAACAAGAGTGTCACCCTGGGGGATTCAGGTCCTGAGTATGGCGCTGAACTAGAGATGAGGCACATATAGAGGTCTAAACAATGGCCTCACTACCCTCTGGACATCAACACTAGCTAAGGCCACAGATGGGCCTGTGAAGGACATCAGGGACACATACAGACATGCAGACTGGCAATCACTGTCCTGATTCGTGAAATGAAAAGGTGCAGCCTCACTGTATGTCTGACAAGACATCATACTTCCCTCACATCTGGATGTGCAGGCAGGGAAACTTGTTGAAAAGGCCAAACACACCCTCCCCCTGGAATCAGCATGCTAGGCAGTGCATGACCCACCCTCACACTCCCACGCACATACTGCAGCAGATCAACTTCATGTGTCCCCCACCCTGCACTCTCACTCACACTCTGAGTTACTCACCACGACATTAGGCGCACCAAAGAGCCTTGGATACTGGTTGAGCACCTCATCCACCAGGAGCTCCAGTTCCTCAGTGGTGAAGGGAGTGGCACGGATCTTCTCAGTCCTCGCCATCACTGTGGGCAGGAGACAGCAGCAGAGGCGGTTGGTGGTGAGGGGTCTCTGGCAGCAGTCCCTGGAGGCAGCAGCAGGTGAGGGGTCTCAGGCAGCAGTCCCTGGAGGCAGCAGCAGGTGAGGGGTCTCAGGCAGCAGTCCCTGGAGGAAGCAGCAGGTGAGGGGTCTCAGGCAGCAGGCTCAATGAGCTGTGGCAATGTGTGGCTCTCTCACACACATATATAGCCCCCAGGGCTCGTTTATGTTGTTCTGAGCTGCTGCAATTGGTGTTCCAGGTCTGCCTCATTCAAAACATCCAATGACGGGCCCTGCGGTGGCGGAGCACGCCTACCGCGATTTTCAAAGTTGCATCAGGCAACTGCGATTGCGCTTCCCATTGGCTGGATGGGCATGCTCCATGGCGGTGACACACCGCAGGGGACAGGCGTGCGGTACCGCGGTGGTGCATCTTACAAGTGCAGCCAATGTCCGACCCCGCGGTGGCGGAGCACGCCTACCGCGATTTTCAAAGTTTCATCAGGCAACCGCGATTGCGCTTGCCATTGGCTGGATGGGCATGCTCCATGGCGGTGACACACCGCTGGTGCCAGGCGGTAGTTCCCGCTATTCCAGAGCCATGCATTGCCATGAGTGACCGGGATCTGGGTGGCAGAGCATGCCATCCGCCATTAGCCATGTGTATATGCCTAGCAATCCTGCCATGGTGTCTCAGGCCATGGCGGTGACACACCGCTGGTGCCAGGCGGTAGTTCCCGCTATTTCTGAGCCATGCATTGCCATGAGTGACCGGGATCTGGGTGGCAGAGCATGCCATCCGCCATTAGCCATGTGTATATGCCTAGCAATCCTGCCATGGTGTCTCGGGCCATGGCGGTGACACACCGCTGGTGCCAGGCGGTAGTTCCCGCTATTCCAGAGCCATGCATTGCCATGAGTGACCGGGATCTGGGTGGCGGAGCATGCCATCCGCCATTAGCCATGTGTATATGCCTAGCAATCCTGCCATGGTGTCTCGGACCATGGCAGTGACACACCGCTGGTGCCAGGCGGTAGTTCCCGCTATTCCAGAGCCATGTATTGCCATGAGTGACCGGGATCTGGGTGGCGGAGCATGCCATCCGCCATTAGCCATGTGTATATGCCTAGCAATCCTGCCATGGTGTCTCGGGCCATGGCGGTGACACACCGCTGCTGCCAGGCGGTAGTTCCCGCTATTCCAGAGCCATGCATTGCCATGAGTGACCGGGATCTGGGTGGCGGAGCATGCCATCCGCCATGTGTATATGCCTAGCAATCCTGCCATGGTGTCTCGGACCATGGCGGTGACACACAGCTGGTGCGAGGCGGTAGCTACGGCGAGGGTGCAGCATGACATTGTTGACTATGGGCGTGATGGTGTTCTTAGAGCACGATAAATGCAGCAATGGACACATCGTGTAGTGTCAATGTCATGGGTCATATCTGTACTTCGAACAGTGGTCACTTTCAATTAAACATGGAACTTGATTTAATTAAAATGAGCTATAGTTCGTAATGAGAGCCTAAACTTCATATCTAACACCAAATGCAACACTGAAAGGACTAATGGGGCACATTACTCCTACACAATTTCATATCTGACCCAAACATTTTGCCCAAAGTTCATGTCTCTCACCCCATTTCCACCCAAATTTCGTATCTGAGCCAAATTTTTACACACATATTCATATCTCACACAATATGTCGCTACACAGTACATGATTGTACAAAGATTTCAGCATTGTCTCCATTACTCACCACATATGTCACACTGTTGTCTGTTTGGTATCACCTATTTCAGCATTCATGTAAGGTTATTGTTCGCTGTAGCAAAACCAAGAGTATATGTCCACATGGACATGTGTGTGCTATACACACTGAAACTTGTAACATACATCACCGGCACACTTTGAAATATGTTCCTCCTTAATCATTTGACCTGTCTGTATGCATTTGGGTATGTTTTGTCACCATATATGCAAAATGTCATCAGCATTACTTGTGTCATTGTGTAGGATATGTGCTCATGTTGGTCGGCCGGTCATATGTGAATTTGTCACATGTATTTTCCACAGCTGTGAGTATGTTGATAGTGGATTTGATGTGTGTGGTGTGTTACGTTGGTACTCACCAAGGACAGGTGCATTGACCTTGTCCACATGAAGATTGCTGGCTTGGTGAGGGACTGTAGCCAAATGTGGTGCTGGTGCTCACTGACTGGTAAGTTTGACATGGCATCTGTGACCAGTAGAAGGTGACCCACAATTGGCCTGGACAGTTCAGCATTGCGTGTGCTTTCATGTGCAGTAAGTGTGTGCAGTTTTTGCAGGGTGCACAATTAGGACACGTGTGCAGTGATATTAAACTGACACGTGTGGATAAGCCTGTTATGGTGTGGTAGCCTTTCGGGGGCACAAGCTGGTCCTGCGCTGTGTGGGTGAACTGATGGTGCTGTTGACTCAAGCTAATGATGGCATCCAAGACAGGTGAGTTATACCTTGATAGGGCTGGCTGTGGCACCCATCTAACTCAGACTTTTGTTGTTCTAATGGTACCAGAGGCCAACAAGTGATGCACAGCCAGCATCTTTGTCTGCAGAGGAATGTTGAGAGTCCGCTTTGTTGTTCCTGACAGGCTGTGTGGTATGTGGCTCAGGATGCTTTAGATAGTAGTCCTTTGGTACCTGTGTCGTGCGATGACATCCCCTGTTATGTGCATGAGGCTGTTGTGTCTCCGGTATTTACTCAGTATGTTCATGCGCTGACTTTTAGGTGTAGTGGTGTGGCTTTGTCCGGGTGGTGGTGTTGGTTGTTTCTGCGTCACTGTTGTGTGTCCAAGCAGCTGGAGTATTAGCTCCATGGCAAATGTAGTACTTTAGTTGTGTGTCTGGGCAGTGCTAGCTTCATACTGCATGTCATAATGCAACTTTAGTGCAGATTGACGTTTGTCTACAGTCCTTTTGGATCACGTACCTTATCCACTTTTTGTGTGCCACATTGACAATCTGTGTGCTTGCTGATGATATTGTGCAGTTGTGTTGTTGTGTCTTGATTCACGTCAAGACTGCATATGCATATGCTGTTCATTATTAGTCATTGACTGACTTTGAATTGTGTGTAACAGCATGTATGGCATGTCTACTGATGAGTGGATATTGGCACAGGCTTGTGAATATGTCTGTGAGTCTCTAGACTTGCGTGGATTAGCATTGGCTCACATTCCATGCTGAGTCCTTCAGAACTGGACAAATTGTGTACTTCATGTGTCCCCTGTCATGATTGTACAAGAATGTGTGGCACGTACAGCAGACATTTGGAAGCCAGCAGTGTTTCTGTTTCACACATGTCCTGTATCATTTACTGTCCGGGCTGTTTGCACCAGATTCTGAAATGTGACTATTACCATTCACAGACACAGTTTCCATGTCTGTTGTTCTCACAGGGGTAATACTGAAGAAGTGTAGTACAATGTATTCTCTATGTGTCACGACTATTGACTTGCACTGTATGGTGCATTGTGATGCCAGTCAATGTTTGTGCTGTGTGAATCAGAAGCTACGGAGTTGTGCACATCTCATGGTCTGTTGCAATGACGCGTCCCCTTTCATCTCACCTAGGAGGCGACCTAATGTGTATCGTCCTGTCACCCTGCTGGCTAACATTGAGGATGATGACGTGATACGCAGATTCCGTCTGGACCGCACGAACATCCAAGACCTGTGTGCCATGTTGGATCCTCACCTGCGGCCTGGCAGGACATACCCAACAGCATTGACAACCGAAACAAAGGTGATAGCGGCACTGCATTTCCTGGCTAGTGGGTCATTCCAGGAGACAGTGGGCATTGCAGGGGGGATGTCTCAGCCCACCTTCAGCATGGTGCTAAGGGATTTCCTGTTGGCCATGATGCGATACAAGGACCAATACATCAGTTTTCCAAGGCGTGTGGCTTTGGCGGATGTAAAGGCGGATTTTTATGCCCTTGGCCACATCCCGAATGTTGTAGGTGCTATTGACTGCACACATGTTAGCCTGGTTCCACCACAGGCACGGGAACACATCTATCGGAATCGTAAACATTCCCATTCCATCAATGTGCAGGTGGTGTGCCAGGCCGATATGATCATATCGCATGTATGTGCCAAGTTTCCGGGCTCTGCACATGATTCATACATCCTGCACAACAGCATTGTGCCCCAGCTGATGGCCAATCTACTTCCGGAGCGGGCAGGGATTGTGGGTGAGTAGGCAGAGTCAAGTTGTGTGCTGTGTGTGCCATGCTGTCCTCTACCACAGTTGTATTACTGAATCGTTATGTTTATTTCACACCTAGGTGACTCTGCATATCCCAACAGACCGTGGTTGCTGAGCCCACTACGCAATCCTAGGACACCGTCTGACGTCCGCTACAACAATGCCCATGGTAGAACACGTCGGGTGGTGGAGCGAACCTTTGGTCTCCTAAAATCGAGATTTCGCTGCTTGGACCGGACGGGAGGGGCACTCATGTACTCACCCAAAAAGGTGTGTCAGATAGTGGTAGCATGCTGCATGCTGCACAACTTGGCCTTACGGAAAGGAATACCCATGATCCTGGACGATGATGACCAGCCAGGGCCCCCCCTGCGATCCCACAAATGTCCAGTGACGAGGATAGTGGTGAGGAGGAAGGTGTCGACCAGCGTCAGCAGCTCATCAACCGCTACTTCACTTGAAGGTGGGTGACGATGTACAACTGGTCCATTGTCTGTTGATGTAGTTGTTTGGGTGGAGGTCTATGTGATCTTTGTGAGTGCATCCTGTTGTTGACTCAGTGCTGGCTGCCTATGTGTTGGATACAGGGTATGTAGGAACTGCTACAGGATGTCTCTGTTGGTACTGTTGCACATTGTTATGTGTGCATATTGTTGTACAGTGAGGACATGTGTTGTGTGATGGCTGTGATGCCACCACCTGACTAGTGACTTTTGTTCTATTGTCTTTTGCTAGGTCCCTTCGGCCTCCCCTTGCCTACAGAGGATCCATGCTCCTGTGACATTGTAACCATGGTAAACATTGCACATACTGTGATAAACATGGAGCAGACTCAACCACCTTTTTGCGTTTTTGTAGTTTATTTGCAATGGGTATCTGTGAGAGGGAAGTGGATATTTACATAAGTGTGAATGGTGAATCAATGAGTTGGCAGTCATGGTAGATGAGACAATCGGGTAGGCACCACATTGCTGTGGTGACACAGTCCAACAGACGGATGCCATTACCATGGCAGTGTGGGTGAGGACAGTGTACAGAGTCAATGGTTGGGTGAAGAGTGTTGACATCATGGCTGGCTCTTTGACTGGCGTTTGGCAGGTGCTTTGCCACGGATGAGTCCCAAGTTCTTCTTTGGACGGCCCCTTCTTCTCTTGGCAGGGGGAGCATCGTCTACTGGGCCAGTGGGGTCTGAGGAGTCACCCCTCTCCGTGCCCGCAGGGGTGGATGATGAACTGTCATCCTGCGTGGCAACGGGGGGAGGTGGAGGTGTGGTCTGTGGCACTGGCCTGTCCCTCTGTACCGCCACTAACTGGCCCATGAGGTCCACGATTTGTCCCATACGGTTGTCCATGGACCTCAGCAGACGTTGGAGCTCCAGGGCATCTTCGTGGGCCTGGCCCATTAGTGCCTGTGTGCGTTCATAGGCACCCACAACTCTGGTGATGTTAGCCAGGGCTTCGGTCACAGTGTCCGGTGTTGTTGGAGTCACACTTGTCCTCCCACCTGCCCTGCTATCACTGACCTGTTGCCTCACCACTCTAGCCACACGCGTGCCCTCCACAGTTGTTGGTGTGGGCTGGGCATCCTCTGTGGCTGGGCGAATGTTGCAGGCAAAGGTGGTAGTGGTGGTAGTGGTGGTGGTGGTGGTGGCGGCGGCACAGGTCGTTCCAGCAGGGGTCAGCGTTGTTGCTGTTGCTGATGGTGGTGGGGCAGTGGGGTCATGTGACCGGTTGCGCCCTGGCACACCAGATGGGCCGGCTTGGAGCTCCTCATCCAAAGAATCCAGGGACTCCGCATCCGAGTGTCCATGTTCCGGGGGTAGAGACTGGCTCTGCACGTTGAGGTTGTTGTCCTCTGCAGTCAGTTGTTGGTCACCTGTGGAACAGAGGGTACATGGTCATTGACTTACAGCCATATGGCTTGCTGTGTTTGATGTCTCTTATTTACATGTTATGCAACACACAGTTACGTATTTCATGAGTTGAATGTCTGCACAGTGTTGTTCATCATGACATGATGTGGAGGTACATACATCTTGTTCCATGGTGTGACAAGTCATTGGATGCCATGCCCAACTTGACACTCTTTGTATGGAAATGATGAGTTGTCATCTGACAACTGGCTGCCATGCAACTTGATGTGATGCATCGAGGATGATTACTCTTCCCGACAGATGTTACATATGCACATGTACTAGACATTGTCACATTGTTATCTCATGCATACCTTTGTAATGTTCTGTGCTTGTATTTATTTGCTCGACAGACCATGCCTTTTTATTGTTACTATGGTCCTTCATGCTCAGCACCCATGGAATTTGCACATAGCATTCTGTGCAGGGCATATTTGGTCCCTGATTTGCTTACACATGGGTTTAGTTGAGTCACAGTTCTGTTTCTGTCACAGTTACATACACATCGCTGTCTGCATTCTATCAAATGGTATGTAATTGGGGTGTATTTTGTTGTGATGTGTGGCAATGTGTTGGCATTAGCTCAATGCTTTCGTTGAGGAATGGTGGGGTGCATGCACTGGCTGCTTACCTGTACAGTTGGCATCTTTTGGGTGGACTTTCTACCACATGCTTCTGGGTGGGAGGGAGTGCTCCTTCCTGCTGAGGGATGGGGCAGGGTGTGCCTGGTGGGAGTTGGAGTGCTGGCCTCCCTATTCCAAACACTCCTCCCTGTAAAGATGGCTACCTACCCGTTAGGTGAGGGTGTAGCACACAATGACTGCCACATGGTTGTAGGTGTGGGGAGTAGTCCATCCTGCTCAGCTGTGGGACAAGGGGGCCTGGTGGGAGTTGCGGGGCAGGCCTCCCACACCCAAACAGCCCTCCCTGTGAAGATGGCTACCTACCTGTTAGGAGAGGGTGTAGCACACAATGACTGCCACATGGTTGTGGGTGGGGGGAGTAGTCCATCCTGCTCAGCTGTGGGACAGGGTGCCTGGTGGGAGTTGTAGTGCTGGCCTCCCTATTCCAAACACTCCTCCCTGTAAAGATGGCTACCTACTTGTTAGGTGAGGGTGTAGCACACAATGACTGCCACATGGTTGTGGGTGGGGGGAGTAGTCCATCCTGCTCAGCTGTGGGACAGGGGGCCTGGTGGGAGTTGTAGTGCAGGCCTCCCTATTCCAAAGACACCTCCCTGTAAAGATGGCTACCTACCTGTTAGGTGAGGGTGTAGCACACAATGACTGCCGCATGGTTGTGGGTGTGGGGAGTAGTCCATCCTGCTCAGCTGTGGGACAAGGGGGCCTGGTGGGAGTTGTAGTGCTGGCCTCCCTATTCCAAACACTCCTCCCTGTAAAGATGGCTACCTACTTGTTAGGTGAGGGTGTAGCACACAATGACTGCCACATGGTTGTGGGTGGGGGGAGTAGTCCATCCTGCTCAGCTGTGGGACAGGGGGCCTGGTGGGAGTTGTAGTGCAGGCCTCCCTATTCCAAAGACACCTCCCTGTAAAGATGGCTACCTACCTGTTAGGTGAGGGTGTAGCACACAATGACTGCCACATGGTTGTGGGTGTGGGGAGTGGTCCATCCTGCTCAGCTGTGGGACAAGGGGGCCTGGTGGGAGTTGCGGGTCAGGCCTCCCACACCCAAACAGCCCTCCCTGTAAAGATGGCTACCTACCTGTTAGGTGAGGGTGAAGAACACAATGGCTGCCACATGGTTGTGGGGAGTAGTCCATCCTGCTCAGCTGTGGGACAAGGGGGCCTGGTGGGAGTTGTAGTGCAGGCCTCCCTATTCCAAAGACGCCTCCCTGGAAAGAGGGCTACCTACCTGTTAGGTGAGGGTGTTGCACACAATGACTGCCACATGGTTGTGGGTGTGGGGAGTAGTCCATCCTGCTCAGCTGTGGGACAAGGGGGCCTGGTGGGAGTTGTAGTGCTGGCCTCCCTATTCCAAGCACTCCTCCCTGTAAAGATGGCTACCTATCTGTTAGGTGAGGGTGTAGCACACAATGACTGCCACATGGTTGTGGGTGGGGGGAGTAGTCCATCCTGCTCAGCTGTGGGACAGGGGGCCTGGTGGGAGTTGTAGTGCAGGCCTCCCAAATCCAAAGACACCTCCCTGGAAAGATGGCTACCTACCTGTTAGGTGAGGGTGAAGAACACAATAGCTGAGACATGCTTCTGGGTGGGAGGGAGTGCTCCATCCTGCTGAGGGATGGGGCAGGGTGTGCCTGGTGGGAGTTGTAGTGCTGTTTGCCTGGACACACACAACACAGTAGATGTGGTCTACCTTTGTGATGTTTGAGGTGGGGTGGATGTAAAATCAGTGTGACCTGTGTGTGTTTTTGGGGTGCAGATGTGTGTACTTGTGCCTCAGGGATGTATCTTTGTAGTTGTGCAAGACAGTACATGGCAGTTTCATGGCATACATTAGTTGGTACTTACGAGCCTCCAATCCCCCGGGTATTCCTTCAAGACTCTCTGGATGCAGTATGGCAAGCACCTTCTCCTCCCAAGCAGTGAACGGTTTTGGTGGGATGGGAGGGCCTCCACCAGTCGCATCTGCCAGGTCACGGTTCTTGGCCCTCCTCTTCTTGACAACACTCTTCAGGTCATGCCACCGCCTCATGATTTCATTCTTGTTGCGGGGCACATTCCCTACTGCATTGACCCTGCCCACTATCCTTGCCCACATGTTTGTTCTTGTGGCTAATGGTGTCTGTTGGACCATGCTGCCAAAGAGTTGTGGTTCTACTCTGATTATCTCATCTACCATTACTGTCAACTCAGTGTCAGTGAATTTTGGCATTTTCTGTGGTGCCATGGTGTGTGCTGTGCTGATGTTTTGGGGTGCAGTTGTGAGGGTGGTGTAGGTGGTGTGTGTGTGTGTTGTTGTGCTGGTGAGATGTGTGGTGTTTTGCCTATCCAATGTGCTGCAGGCTTTGGTTCCTTCAGGGCTGGAGTAGTGCAAAGGATTGTGGTCAGGGAAGGGGCTGGTTTTATGCTCAGCTATGTGGATGTGTCAAGATGGTGTAATGCAGTCAGGTGTGCTGTGTGGGTTGTCCTGTGATTTGTATATTTGAATTTGCCATGGGGTGTGTCATTGGGATGTTTCAGGTTATTTTGGGGGCAGGGCTATTTGCCTGTGTGCATTTGCTGGCCTTATATATATTTTTTTACTTGGCCGCCATTTTTTTTGCGGAGCATCCGCAGCGATGGCTGTGCTGCAGGGCTTCCGCCGTATCTCACATTCATTACTGTTGGCGACCGCGGCGGACGGAAACAGCGGAACGTACCACTGTGACATCGGGGATATCATAATATCATAATATCATTGGCGGTCACTCCGCGTGTCTGGCGGCGGGTTGATGTGTTACCGCTATGTTACCGACCGTCGCAGTTGAATTTTCACTTTCTCTGCCCTCTATGGGCGGTTTTTCGATGCCTCCTACCGCCGCGGACGGAATATTTTGGCGGTTGATCATAATAGGGTCGGCGGGGTTTCCGCGGTACCTGCGGACGGTGATTATCCGCAACCATGGCGGTCTGATTTTTTTCCGTCCGCCATCGTAATGAGCCCCATAGTAAAGTAATAAATAAAATTACATTGCATTCTATTAACATTCGATAGTAAATAAAGCACAAAATCACTAACCTACGTAAACAACACGTAACTTTCGTAAAAACTTTTAAATAACACTTTTACAAATACATTGACACTAACTTAACACTACCTTAAAACTAACTTAAAAGTAAATAAAAGTAAACTTACAGGAACGGAGACGAAGCAGCTCCCAACCGCGAGGTTCCGTCTTCATAAATGACCCAAACAACGAAGTAGATAGGTCAAAAAGTGAATAAAGGAAAATAAATGGCGGCATAATTAAAACAAAAATAGGACTAACTCCCCATAGGAATGAATGGAAAATAATAAAAAATGCTTTAAAAATGTTTAAAAATGTATAAAATTGTATATATATATTTTTTTAAACAATGTTTAAAATAAACATATAAAAATTTAAAATATACATTAATTATTTTATTATAAAAAATTATAATATAATAATTAAAATATATGTTTATTACATACACTTTAATTTCCAAATATTATACAAATGTTCAAAAATATATATGTACTTTTCAAAATATCAATATAGAAAAAAGTTGTAAATTATTTAACATACTAAATTTTATTTTATTAAAATAATATTTAATATGCTATATAATAAAACAATGTAATAAAATGTACAATGTATATATATTCCAACTACTGAACTTTTGTAAATCATGATATAAAAATGTCAAAAAAGTTTACGACAAATTTAAATAAAAAAATATTAAACAATACAAAAGATACTGTATATTAATGTAAAAATTATACTGTTTTACTTTACCATTATATATGTATACCAAAAAAATGTAAAATATTTAAGAACTGTCAAATACATTTGTACATCAATGTAATACAATATAATTTGTTGAACATATCTAAATAAATGTTACAATCTCCTAATAAAATGTGAAAAAACATAACAAGGTGTATTATTTTTGCAATATTGTATTAACTTGTAAAAATAAATTAAATATCATAATTTACTATTCTAACCGCAACTCCCCAAAAAATATGGGAAAGTGCTGGATGGTAAACCATAATAATTTACTATTCTAACTCCAAATCCAATTAAACTCTGGGAAAATGCTGGATGGTAAACCATAATAATTTACTATTCTAACTCCAAATCCAATTAAACTCTGGGAAAGTGCTGGATAGTCAACCATAATAATTTACTATTTTAACTCCAAATCCAATGAAACTCTGGGAAAGTGCTGGATGGTAAACCATAATAATTTACTATTCTAACTCCAAATCCAATTAAACTCAGGGAAAGTGCTGGATGGTAAACCATAATAATTTACTATTTTAACTCCAAATCCAATGAAACTCTGGGAAAGTGCTGGATGGTAAACCATAATAATTTACTATTCTAACTCCAAATCCAATGAAACTCAGGGAAAGTGCTGGATGTTAAACAATAGTTATTTACTATTCTAACTCCAAATCCAATTAAACTCTGGGAAAGTACTGGATGGTAAACCATAATAATTTACTATTCTAACTCCAAATCCAATTAAACTCTGGGAAAGTGCTGGATAGTCAACCATAATAATTTACTATTCTAACTCCAAATCCAATTAAACTCTGGGAAAGTGCTGGATGGTAAACCATAATAATTTACTATTCTAACTCCAAATCCAATTAAACTCAGGGAAAGTGCTGGATGGTAAACCATAATAATTTACTATTTTAACTCCAAATCCAATGAAACTCTGGGAAAGTGCTGGATGGTAAACCATAATAATTTACTATTCTAAATCCAAATCCAATGAAACTCAGGGAAAGTGCTGGATGTTAAACAATAGTTATTTACTATTCTAACTCCAAATCCAATTAAACTCAGGGAAAGTGCTGGATGGTAAACCATAATAATTTACTATTCTAACTCCAAATCCAATTAAACTCAGGGAAAGTGCTGGATAGTAAACCATAATAATTTACTCTATTAACTCCAAATAAATATAAACTGTAAACAATAAATATTTAATATCCACCCTTTCATTTACAGTATGAATAAATATATATCCTTAAAACTATATATAAGAAATTACTAGATATTTTCTTTCTACATTTAAAAATAAAAAACTTAAATGATAAAAAAATAAAAAAGTCTTTATTATTATTAGTATTTTTACAAATTTGAAATATAAATAAATATTTTTTTATATTAAACTATTTCATTATTAATTAAATAAATATTAAAAAATTATAATAATTACAAAACATATCCAAATGTAATTTAAATATAAAAATATATTATGTATCTACATTTACATTAAGATTTCTATCAAATTCTCTTAAAAATTTAAATTAATATATTTTCACTTCTAACAAATATATTATTTTCATATATTTTATAATTAGATTTGTAACATTCAAATATAAAATTAATTAATTTCGAGAATATTCATTTTTTTTACATAATAAATATTTAAATTTATTAAACACAATTTATAGATTTGATAATTTATTTATAATGACAAATTATCATTTATAATTTAAAAACATAATTTTGCAAAATATATAATTTCTAATTTTAAATGATAAATTTCTAATTTCAAAATAAATTTTTTCTAAATTTAAAATATTAATATTAAAATTGTGATACAACATTTTTAAATTACTACCCACCCTTATCCCCTATAAACCCAACATCCCGCTCCTAAAATTAATATGAAAATTAGAGGAAAAAAAATTATTGCACATTTATTCTTTTCATACAAACATTAGAAATTTGAAAAAATAACATAAAATAACTATTAAACCACTAAATAAAAAGTTACATCATAAACATAACATCGATATTACTTACATCGATATTTTTTACATCTATATTTTTAACATCGATATTTAACACTCTTGATATTTTTGCACAACTAACAAATCGATATTTTTTACATAGATATTACTTACATCGATATTTAACACAAACGATATTCTTACCTCGATATTTATGTATGTCGATATTTTGCCGTCGATATTCTTGCTCTTCACCGTTTAATTTATTCAAAGTTTTAATTATACAGAGGAGAATGCGGGGGTTGGGCCAGGCAATATGGCTGACCAGAAGCTTTCCTAGGAGGCTCATTCATCCCAGTAAAATATCCTTCATCATCCTGCCCGAAATTAGCTCACTCCAAATGAGAAAGGCTGGCCAAACTCCTCCCAGGACACGATAGAATGGAGTCACCCCTGAGGGAGGATTGGAAAGCCTGCACTCAGAAACCAGATGGCGGCGCTGAGGCCTACGGGGAGAGTTCCGCTGATAGGCAGCTGAACAGGGACTGGCGTGGCTCTGCCAGTCTCTGCCCCAATGGGAACTGGATATTTAACTTTAAAGACAGAGATGCAATCCTCAGGGTGGCCAGGGAGGCAGGACATGTTCGCTTTGATAACCACAAAATCGCAATTTATCTGGACTATACCAGAAAGGTCCAAAACAAGAGAAAGTCCTTTATAGAAGTGAAAGAAAAGCTGTGAGCCCTGGACCTACCTTATATGCTACTATACCCAGCACGCCTTGGAGTACTGGTACAAGATGAAACATTTCTTTGAACCACCAGAGGATGTATGGGCATGGCTGGAATGCTGGTACAGGGTGCCACGAGGGGAACAGGGGCAACCACCATCTATGCTGAGGGGACAAAAAGAGGGACGAGGGCGGCGTGGGACCCAGGGCCACCTGAACCGATGCCACTGGAAAGTCATTGGACTCCCAAGGTACTGGTGCGAGATGATGGCACCCTGATGACAGAGGAGGACTCAGCACCCGTGGAGGAGGTGACTTGTGGCTCACCTTCAGACGTGCCGGATGACAACACAAAGGCCTAGGAGGGCCCCCGATACATGGACACACACTGTAGGCAGCCCAGAGGAGAAATGGGTCCAGAAAGACGCATTTAGAGCACCACAATATGCTTGGACACTTGCCAGTATCCTTTCGTTTGTCTCCTACAAAACAAGGGTCCATCGTATGGCAAACGGGGGGGTCAAGAAGGTGATTGGATACTTATTGGTGAAGAATACATGTGGGTCTGTGGTCACAATGAAATGCCTTTACTTGAGGTATCCTGGTGACATTTGAGTTAGGGACACTGTAGGGCAGCTGGGGGTGTTCTCTTCATGATGTCTCAGCTGATTGTACTGTCTTGAAGCCCATGTGGGACGGACTCTCCACGCGCATGGTTATCTGAGTTAGACTCTCAGTCCCAGTGAATTTGTGGAGACTCGAGAAGGAGGGGTAATGGGAAGGCACTGTGTTGGTTTGTTAACAGGTGTTTACCTGGTGTGGAGGCGGGAAAGAGGGTTGAAATATTTTTTTATTCATGTGTACTGAGTGCACAGGGTGCATGGAGATACCAGAATTGAAGAGGGAGGGGAACCGCTCAGGTAAGGGGACACAAGCGTTTGGGGCCAACAATGCCTCACACACATGGACGCAACTTAAAAGGGGCCCCCGATATAATTTACTAACTTGGAATGTGAGGGGCCTGGGAGGTTATGCAAAATGCCATAGAGTCCTCATTATCTTAGATGGCATGGGATTCATATTGCATGCCTATAATAAACCCATTTGACAATTCCTGAGAAGGAGAAACTTAAGAAAAAATGCCACAGCCAATTGTACTCTGCCACATACTCGGCCTACACCAGGGGGGTGTCAGTGGCACCCAGAGACCATTTTAAAAAGACTGATATGGAGTGCAGATTCATACTCCACATCGCCATACTTAATCGCTATGCTCCCACCATCAACAAGAAGGATTTCTTCTTTAGGACACAAGATCTGTTGATAGCTTGTGTTGGTTCCCCTGTGGATTGGGTGGGAGATTTTAATTGTGTATTAGACGGGGCGATTGAAAGACGTCCCCCTAAACAGGCCACAAAACTGGGTGTGACATCCAGCCTTGATGCACACTACAGACAGTAGGGATTTGTGGAGGGACCTCCATCTGAACAGACGAGAATACTCATGTCACTCTTTAATCACCACATCTACAGTAGGCTGGATAGAGTGTTAGCAATGGGAGGTTTTCAGTACATGGCAAGGGAGGCAAGATACCGAACTCGTTTTCTATTGGCTCATGCCCCATTGATAGAGGAGTTTGGGGTGAGGGGGACACTTTGGGAAAACACACACTGGAGGCTTCAGCCTGGGGCACTGGATGATCTAGTGTAGGGAGGAACTGGAGTACCAGATTGCTTCCTACCTGGACCTCAACTGGGGCTCCACAGCTACCATGGGGAATTAATGGGATGCAGTGCCCGGGGGGGTCTGCCTGGACAAAATTTACGGGGTGACAAAATAGCTCCAACAGGACCTGGCGCAACACGAACAGCACTTGGCTACTTTACAACAAACAGAACTAGACAACAGGGAAGCTAGTGCAAAGTTGCATAGTTTGTAACAAAAACATGGGACAGGATTGACAGATTGACCCGGAGGGAATATTGGGATCTGTTACATAGAGGAGACAAACCTAATAAACTGCTCACCTGGCTACTGCGGAGGGAACAGAATACCCAGTCACATTACTGAGACACCCAGATGGCAAACTGACCAGACTGCAAGCTGAATTCTGCTGCATTCAGGGACCACCTCAGGGTATGTATCAAGCTACAGGTGGTGCTGCCCAGAACCAGGCGGTGGACTTCCTTAGTGGGATTATGTTCCCACAGGTGCCCACTGCTCAACCTGAGGAATTAGAGGCAGACATCACACTGTAAGAGCTGCCCAAGGCCTTGGGAGAGATGGCAGTAGGAAAAGCCCCAGGGGGTGGTATGGGGGAGAGATCAGTTTCTGGTAGAGTACTACCGACGCTGCTCACCTCTGCTAACTAAAACATTAGTAGAGGTCCTCTGCGAGGCCCGCAGATTGGGGACCTTACCGCCCTCTATGAGGAAGGGTATCATATAGATGTTACCAAAATCAAGCGGAGATCCCATGGACCCCTCCTCATATAAGCTGCTGACATTTTTTAAGTTGACACTAAGGTACTCTGCAAAATCCTAGCGACACGTCTCGGACCTTTATTGAGACAACTATTCCAGGAAGATCAATGTGGGTTTATACCTGGAGCAGCACAGCCATGAACGTATGGTGGTTAACGCACATACTGCACTCATTGCATGCGAGGGATTCAGAGCTTGCACTGATGGCTGTGGAAATAGCCTAGTCCTACCAGATGGAAGTTCTTGGCCGTATGGGCTTTGACCCAGTGTTCCAGTCGTGGGTGTGATTACTATATACGCACCCCCTAGCAAGGGTCTAGAGTGGGGGCATTCTCTTAGAAGACTGGGTCGTAGAGAGAGGGACAAGTCAGGGATGCCCCCTCTCCCCACTGCTCCTTGCTGTGGCTATAGAGCCCCTGAAGATTTGGTTCCCAAGGTGCTCAGGATACAGGGGTAAAGGTGGGCGACACCTCATTTAATTCCACTTTACGCAGACGATGCATTGTTTTATCTCCAGCAACTGGGGGATGAGGTACTGGAGCTACTGACTTATTTAGCAGACTTCGGGGAGGTGGTGGGACTTAAGATAGACAAGACAAAGAACACCCTCTTTCCCCGGGGATGCCCAAGGGGAAAACCTACAGAACAAATACCGGAACTTGGTATGCACTGGGAAATCGATAGTTTTAGGTACTTAGGGATAAGAGTGGCAGAGACTTTCGATAAACAATATGAGTTTAACGCCGGAAGCGTGATAGATGGATTGCAAGCATCGGTACGCCTTTTGACATTGCTGCTTCTGTCTACAATGGGAAGAGTGGCTATCGTGAAGAGGATTTTTTGGCTTAGCTGTCTTTATGTAGTTCAAAACTCCCTATGCCAACTGTCCCAAGAGTCTTTTCAGACATTTAGCAGCTTACTGATAAAGCTGGTGTGGGCAGTACGGAGAATTAGAGTTGCCCTGAATACTTTGAAACGGGGTCAGGAGGATGGGGGACTGGGACTCACAGACATAGAATTATACTACTATGCTGAGCACCTACAACAAACAGCAAAATGGTAAACTGAGAGAGACAACTGGGAAAAGGGGCTATTGAAGGGAATATGTGCAACCATCCTGTTTATGGGGCTTCTAATGCGGGGGACCAAAATAAGGGGTGAATACCCATATTTGATGCGACACCGCTCACGTACGAAAAAGGGTGGTTGTGAGGGTCATGCGGCAGCCCCCCTTCTCCCGAGATCTGGAGGAATGGGTCTTGAAGCCATTCCGGGATATCAGTAATAGCATGTCCATCATACAATGGCAGATGGGAGGATGCAAACTACTGGGCGACCTGTATCCCACTGAACACTTCATATCCTTTCAAGAGGCCAGACAGACGTTCTCAGTGGGAGAAGGACAATATCTACAATATGAAAATTAGCTAAAACAGACAGGGAATCTGATTGAATTTGAGGAACTGAGGACCTTTGGTAATTTGTGGGGCGCAGATGTGGGGACTCTTTCAGTGCTCTTTGACCCACTTGTGTGTTGTGGTGTGAGCACTGTTTTAAGCAGCCATTTTTTCTCTTTACCACCAACAATAGGCCCCATTTTGGGAGTGGCTGCGCTCTAGTGGACCCTGAAGCTGAAGAGCAGGTCCCTTAAAAGGAGTGTTGTAGCGCAATCGTGCTTTGAAAACAATAGACAGACTGGTGTGCCGTCATTTCAATCAATCAATCAGGGATTTGTAGAGTGCACTACTCACCCATGAGGGTCTCAAGGCGTTGGGGGGAGGGGGAATTCCGGCAGCTCCAGTCATTTACTTTGGTGGGCTACATTTCCTAATTTAGAAGTGCGGTATGAGATCAAATTAATTTCAAGGTTTTAATTATACAGAGGAGTACACATAGTCATTTCAATACAGCACAAAATTGATAAGAATGTGTTCAGTTTGAAAGTTTTATTGAATGTGAATGAATCTGATTGAATTTGAGGAACTGAGGACTTTTATTAGTGGGGAGATGTTGAGGGGACTTTTTCAGTGCTCCTCGACCCGCTTGTGTGTTGCAAGCATTGTTTTAAGTGGCCATTTTTTGTCTTTATGGCCAACTACAGGTGCAGCAAAGGCGTGCCAAAGGCAAACTCGTCTTCACCCGTCAGCGTTCCGTTTGTATACTGTGCTAGTCATGATGCCCATTTTTCAAATGACTTTCAAAACAAAATATGTACCTCCTCTATGGAACTTTTAAATCTGAGACCCTCTAATTGTTGTACTGGCAAGTTCCTACTGAACAATTGTTGCAGCCTTTATCCTGCCGGCATTGTTCTATAACACTAATGTTTGACATGACGTCTTCAGAGAAAAATTGGGAGCATAGTTCCCTCTAACATGAGCGCGCAAACACACACGCGCCTCCCCCACACACACACAAGCACTCTCTCTCTCCCAAAGCGCGCACGTCACAAAGAGACCACCTCATACAAAAATATAACAAATGAGGGGACCAGTGCTTAATTTGAGCCGGGGCTTTCTGGTGCTAAGCACCAGCACTTAATTGGTTTCCGGTGCTCAGCACCTAATTATCAACACCATACATAGAACAGTATGCCACATGGTGGCGCTGCTCATCTAATTTAGAGATGAGCAGAACAACGGTTGTTTTAGGAATACAATATACATTAAAATTGCTAATACCTGCCTCCCCAGCCATTCCTTTAGCTTTGGGGACCTGGAATAATCTGAACTGTTGCATTTACATGCGAGAGAGATGGTTAGTAGTTGTTTTGGCAGCGATGACAAGCAGGGCCGGACTGGGAACCGAAACCGGCCCTGGCAAACTGCTCCCCCTGTGGGGGCGCGGCCGAGCTGTTTGCAAGGGCCGGTTTCGGCCGATTTTGTTACCGGGGGCCGATATTGCAGGCCCCCGTTAACAAAAACGGCCCCCCAGGGGCCCAAAACCGACCCCTACCCTGGCGGCCCACCGGGGAAACGCCCGGTGCCCGCTACGGCCAGTCCGGCCCGGATGACAAGGGCGATGGGTGGTGCAAGCTGCAGTGGCCTCCTGGTCAGAGCCCTGGCACTTAATATTTTACAAATTAAGAAAATACATCACTTTGTTGGCGAAGTGCGAGGAGCAGTTGCGGTCCTTTTTTCAAGGCCGATCGGAAGAGAAGATGTTCTGCCACTGGCAAATTGGATTTGGAACATCAGAGAGGTTGCAGCTTCTACACTTGCTGCTTGGTCTGATAGTGTTGGGGGCCTGCCATGATGGTGTAGAGAGCGTTTGGCGTTATGGTTAGCGCTGCTGATTTTGCAACTTGGGGAACGGGTCAGAATCCCGGCCAGCATGAACTTTGGTATTTTGCGTTAGGTCTCATAAAGCTTTGGAAAAGCCTTCCTAATACCTACAAATTTGAATGTATTAACTGAGCAACTTCTAATCCCTCCTCTCCCAATAAGACTGAAAAGGGTGAGCGACAGCGCTAACCCCAATAAAACGTTTTTCACTTGGTCGCCAGCAGCACTTTGCAGCAGATCGCCATTCAAATCGACGACGAAACCCGACCCCGAAAGGCACCTATGCACCCGGCTTCCCTGGGTGAGGTAACACGAGTACTCCGGTGCTCCCGTGGGTAGAGACTCTTCAAAGTCCTAGATCTCAAAGGGTTTGGTCCAAGTCCTCTTTTAAGTGTCCCTTTTCTCTAATTTCCCGATCACGACTTTCTCCATAGAAGTCAACGGCGTATCGCGGTTGTGTATTTACACTGCACGCGTCTCCCGTGGGTCCACTGTGTCACTACCTTGGGTGGTTCCTTGTGGTCCAAGCACTTCTAGAGGCTCTAGGCCTAGTGTCTAGTTCAGTCGTGGTTCGCATACCACTTTATTGGTATATGGTTTGGTACGCCCCTAGGGCCCAAACGTGTATTTGTGCTATTACTGTGTTTAAATAACTTCTAACTAATGTACTTCGAACTCTAGCCTCATAAAGAGACTAGAGGGGTGTGTTTAGCAATAAATACATATATTTTGAATATATACCTGGTGTGGTGCTCTTTCATTTGGTCACTCAAGAGATTATAGACTGGTAAAACAAGCTGCTTTACATTCCTTCAAGACTTAGCCTGAAGGCTGCTCTCCATAGCTACCACTAGGATAGCTTTCAATAAGGTTGTCTTTAACCTATCTCGAATAGGGGTTGTTTGGACTGGTGCAAGGTGCCCACTATAATTAGTGGACAGCATATGCCAGGCCAACTTCTCACATTGGTGTGCAGCGTGTGGGATTCCAGCTTGCTATTGTTTTACCAGATAATCTCAATTGAATTGATCAACTGAAAACCACTAAAGGTACCTAAGGTACATATAATAAGCTTAGAATACAGTAAGTTCTACTGAACTTAGAGTTGTGTGTTAAGGGATAGCACAACCCTTTCTACAACTCAAGAGAGTTTAGTAGGCCACACTAGAGTAGGTAGTGCATACACCACACCACACTAGTAATGTCTTTAAGGGTAGGATCTAAAGAATCCTTGCAGGAAGCCATTGATCTTCCACCCTCCAAGTATGATACACTCCCATTCTTGGAATTGAGAGCTTTATGCAACTTGAGAAAAATAAGGACAGGCCAAAGCCCCACCACCCAACACCTCAAGGAGTTGTTGGTGGCTTATGACCTTAGTAAGCCCTTGGGGACTGAAGGGGTAGGAGCTGAGGGTGGGGCAGAAGATGAGGATGGGACCAGGGGTACCAATACCCCCAGCCCCCCCTCTGAAACTGTCCAGGAGGGCGACAATGGCCTTGACCTGGATAATCCAACCCCTCCTGAGGAAGATGAAGAGGATGATCAGAATGATGCCCTCTTTGTCCCCCCAGGAAGGATTGTGAGTGTGCCCAGAAGGTCTAGGTCTTCTTCTCAGGAGTCTAACCACTCTGGCACCTCAATAGGGAGCTCTGTCTCATCTCATAGGAGGGAATCCTCTCATGAGAGAAGAAAGAGGCTGGTTCAATATGAGGAAACTCAGCTTGAAATCAAAAAGAAGCAACTAGCCATAGACAGGGAGTCCCTAGATCTCTTTAGAGAGAGAAGAAAGTTGGGACTAGAGTCCCATGGTGGCAGCCATGTCCCTAGAGAGAGGGAAAGGTCCTATGACCATAGGAACCTGAGCAAGATTGTCCCTCCCTATCAGAATGGGGATGACATCCACAAGTGGATAACTGCTCTAGAGAGGGCCTGTAAGGTACAGAAGGTCCCTCAGGAGCAGTGGGCAGCAATCTTGTGGCTCTCCTTTGCTGACAAAGGTAGAGATAAGCTCCTCACTGTTAGAGAGGAGGATGCTGATAATTACAAGGTCTTGAAGAGTGCTCTTATTGATGGGTTTGGCCTAACCACTGAACAGTACAGGTTGAAGTTCAGAGATACCCAAAAAGCACAGACTCAAGACTGGGTAGACTATGTGGATTGTTCTGCCAAGGCTCTGGAAGGCTGGTTGATGGGCAGTAAGGTGTGTGACTTCTCAGGATTGTACAAACTGATAATGAGGGAGCAGATTCTTAATAACTGTCAAAATCAGCTGTTGCATCAATACCTGGTAGACTCTGATCTGACCTCTCCCCAAGAATTTGGGAAAGAAGGCAGACAAATGGGTCAGAACCAGGGTGAAGCAGAAGGTACAGAACCAAGGTGGGGAAACCAAGAAGCAAGATGCTAAGAACTCTGAAAAGGGTGGGGAGAAGGGTAAAGATCAAAAGTCTTCATCAGGCCCCCAAAAATCTTCTTCTGGTGGGGATTCACAGTCTACCAAAGGGAAAGGCCAAAGAAAACCATGGTGCAAGGTCTGTAAGCAAAAGACCCACTGGACCAGTGATTGCACCAAGTCCAAAGCTCCAGTCAAGCACCCACCAATGCCCCTAAGGCACCTGTTCCCCCTAGTACAGTTGGTGGGAGTGCTCCAGCCAAGGGTTTAGTAGGGTTCACCCTGGGTACTGAGTTGGGCTCTGACCTAGTCAGAGAACTGACTCAGGCTGTGTTAGTCTGTGATGGCATGGATGTGACCTCCACTGTGAGTCCCAGTAATCTGGGCAAGTACAGACAACAGCCTTTAATCAATGGACGTGAGGCTTTGGCATTTAGGGACACAGGGGCAAGTGTCACAATGGTGACACAAGACCTTGTGAATCCTGGGCAAGTTATACTTGGTGAAATGTACCAAGTGACCAATGCTAGCAATGTCAGAACAGACCATACTCTGGCAGTTGTTAACTTCTCCTGGGGAGGGGTAACTGGCCTTAAGAAGGTTGTGGTAAGTGCAAACCTACCAGTCGAATGCTTGCTTGGCAATGACTTAGAGACTTCTGCTTGGGCAGAAGTGGAGCTCAGGACCCATGCAGAAATGCTGGGGATCCCTGCAGATGTGTTTGCTGTGACCAGGTCACAAGCCAAAATGTCTAGCACTGAACAGGCCTTGGATTCTGGAAGAATGGACCAAGTGCCTTCCAAGAGGAGGAGTAGTAGGGTTAAGGCAGTGCCCTCCCCCTTGGCTCAGGAGGAAGATCAGTCCCTTGAGGGGGATGATCTCAGCCCTGAAGAAGGAACTGTCCCAGAGGAACTTGAACCTGACCAGGTTGAGTTCTTGGGGACAGGGGGACCTTCTAGGGCAGATCTGAGCCAGGAGCAGCAGAGCTGCCCCTCCCTTGAACCCCTCAGACAGCAAGCTGCTGCTGAGGCTGCTGGGAAAGCTAGTGGTCCCCATACAGTGTATTGGGATGATGGACTCCTGTACTCAGAGAGTAGAGACCCCAAGCCTGGTGCTACCAGGAGGTTGGTTATACCTCTGAAGTTCAGGGGCTTCCTATTGACCCTAGCCCATGATATTCCCTTAGCAGGTCACCTGGGCCAGAACAAGACTTGGGACAGACTTGTCCCTCACTTTCACTGGCCCCACATGTCTGAAGACAGCAAGGAGTTTTGTCGCTCCTGTGTAACCTGCCAAGCCAGTGGCAAGGCAGGTGGCACTACAAAGGCCCCCTGATACCACTACCTGTGGTGGGGGTGCCCTTTGAAAGGGTAGGGATTGACATTGTTGGTCCCATGGATCCCCAAACAGCCTCTGGGCACAGGTTTATCCTGGTGGTAGTGGATCATGCCACCAGGTACCCAGAAGCTATTCCCCTCAGGACCACTACAGCACCTGTGGTGGCAAGGGCCCTCCTGGGAATTTTCTCAAGAGTGGGCTTTCCTAAGGAGGTAGTATCAGACAGGGGTGCTAACTTCATGTCTGGGTACTTAAAAGCAATGTGGAAGGAGTGTGGAGTGACTTATAAGTTCACCACACCCTATCACCCACAATGCAATGGTTTAGTTGAGAGATTCAACAAAACCTTGAAGGGCATGATTAAAGGGCTCCCAGAAAAGCTTAGGCGTAGATGGGACATACTCTTGCCCTGCCTTTTATTCGCATATAGGGAGGTGCCTCAGAAGGGGGTTGGTTACAGCCCTTTTGAACTTCTGTTTGGCCACCCTGTGAGGGGTCCACTGTGCTTGGTGAAGGTAGGATGGTAGTTACCTCTCAAGCCCCCAAAGCAAGATATAGTGGACTATGTACTTGGTCTCCGCTCCAGGATGGCTGAGTACATGAAAAAGGCAACCAAAAACCTTGAGGCTAGCCAGGAACTTCAAAAGGCCTGGCATGACCAAAGAGCTGTTCTGACTGTTTACCAGCCAGGACAGAAGGTGTGGGTGTTGGAGCCAGTGGCCCCAGCAGCTCTCCAAGACAAATGGAGTGGACCCCACACTATTGTTGAGCAGAAGGGTGAGGTTACCTACTTAGTAGACCTAGGAACACCCAGGAGTCCCCACAGGGTTCTCCATGTCAACAGGTTAAAACCATATGTGGACAGGGCAGACATGGGCTTGCTCATGGCTACTGATGAAGGGCAGGAGGAAGAGAGTGACCCACTCCCTGACCTGCTCTCACAGAACCCTGACGATGGGTCAGTAGATGGTGTAGCCTTGGCAGGCAGCCTCACTACCCAGCAACAAACTGATTGCAGGCAAGTTCTCAATCAGTTTAGACATATGTTCTCACTGACACCCAGTCAGACCACCTGGTGCACTCATGAAGTGGACACTGGGGACAGTCAGCCTATTAAAAATAAGATTTATAGGCAACCTGACCATGTCAGGGACTGTATCAGGACTGAAGTCCAGAAAATGTTGGAATTGGCAGTTATTGAACCCTCAGATAGCCCTTGGGCTAGTCCAGTGGTCCTTGTACCAAAACCTCACACCAGTGGTGGAAAAAGAGAGATGAGGTTTTGTGTGGACTACAGGGGTCTCAATGCAGTCACTAGGACTGATGCCCATCCAATACCAAGGGCAGATGAGCTCATAGATACTTTGGCCTCAGCCAAATATCTCAGCACATTTGACTTGACAGCTGGCTACTGGCAGATCAGACTAGCTGATACTGCAAAGCCCAAAACAGCATTCTCAACCCCTAGTGGGCATTATCAATTTGTGGTAATGCCCTTTGGTCTGAAGAATGCACCTGCCACTTTCCAGAGGCTGGTGAATACAGTTCTCACAGGTCTGGAAGCCTATAGTGCAGCATATCTAGATGATATTGCTGTCTTTAGCTCCACCTGGGAGGATCACCTGGTCCACCTCAGGAATGTTTTACAGGCCCTGCAAAAGGCAGGCTTGACTATCAAGGCCACTAAGTGCCAGATAGGGCAGAGTCAGGTTGTGTACCTGGGCCACCTTGTGGGTGGAGGCCAGGTTCAACCTTTGCAGAGCAAGATCCAGACTATCATGGACTGGACTGCTCCCACTACCCAGACTCAGGTGAGAGCCTTCTTAGGCCTGACTGGGTACTATAGGAGATTTGTCAAGGGGTATGGATCAATAGTGACACCCCTGAATGACTTAACTTCTAAGAAAATGCCCAAAAAGGTTCAGTGGACAGTTAGCTGTCAAAAGGCATTTGATGACCTGAAGCAGGCCATGTGCACTGCTCCCATTCTACAGAGTCCTGATTACTCCAAGAAGTTCATTGTTCAAACTGATGCATCTGAATTGGGGGTAGGGGCTGTACTGTCACAATTGAATGAAGAAGGTCAGGATCAGCCAGTAGCTTTCATTAGCAGAAGGCTGACCCCTAGAGAGAAACGTTGGTCAGCCATAGAGAGGAGGCCTTTGCTGTGGTCTGGGCTCTGAAGAAGTTGAGGCCATACTTGTTTGGTACACACTTCCTGGTTCAGACAGACCATAAGCCCCTCTTATGGCTAAAACAAATGAAGGGTGAAAACCCCAAACTGCTTAGGTGGTCCATTTCCCTACAGGGGATGGACTTTACAGTGGAACATAGACCTGGGAGTAACCATGCCAATGCAGATGGACTCTCTAGGTACTTCCACTTAGAACATGAAGACTTAACTGGGCAAGGTTAGTTTAATGTCCCTACGTTTGGGGGGGGGGTTGTGTAGGAGAGTAGGATCTGCTTCACATGGTGTGGACTTGGGGACAAAAGGCTCTTGAGACCGGGTCTATGTAAAGCTGGTTTTATTGGGTACAGGCGTCGTCTCCTAAGAGAAGCCAGAGTTGAGACGCTTCAGAGTCCTTCTGAACTGGGTCCGGTTCACTGTGGCTTTCTTTGGGGTTGCTGCAGGGCCAGATCGGGTCTTGATCCGACGTCCTCAGGCACATGCAAAGAGGAGGAGACGATAATCAGTGTACTGAACGTACCCGCGAATGAGGGAGAGGGAGTGAGGGATTCACACGAGTGCTCGGTGCTATACAGTGCAGTGCCCGTGTACAGGGAAACGGGAGTAGGGGAGAGAGGAAGTATAGTGCAGAGGAAACACCTCTCTACGTGTCCGGCTTCTCTCGTGATCCAACCCACCCCGCAACCTTGCTCCGTACCTTTGTAAGCCAAGCTTCTCCTGAAGCGTGGCGGGGCACAGCGCGGGAACGGTGGCCTCCTGGCTGCTTCTGTTCTTTGGCTCCCTCCGCAGTTTCTGGTACCGGTCCGGCTACCATCAGCGTCGCCCTCTCGTATTCTTCTCCCGCGTCGGTCTGCTGCTCTCGCTCGTTCCACCTGGAAGTGTGTCCCTCCCCGGAAGAAATGTCCTCGTCCCTTATTGGCCAGCATAGGCCGACGTCATCGTTAGAGGCGGTCTGTCCACGGCCCGGTGTTTGTTTAAAGGGCCCGTTCTCCGATAGCGGTATGTCCGCTCTAGGCGTGGTGAAGGAACATGCGTTCCATTCGTCCTGTGAATAAATAAGAGGTTCTGTAACAGAGGGCACAGACCACCATTCCACTTCTGAGTCCGAGGGCACCTTGTGACACATGGGTACCCCCACTTTTTGCTGATGCTTCACTGTTTTTCGACATTAGTCTGGCTGGGGCCCTGCTAATCAGAACCCCAGCCTAGCTGCTTCCTCTCTAAAATGGTTTCCATGTGCCTTAGGCACATCACTAATTGGAATCTGGAGTGCCCTTATAAGTCCCTAGTATATGGTATACTATGTACCAAGGGCATAGGTACCTCAGAGGCCTGCCAGGGGCTGCAGCATGTATTATGCCACCCCTGGAAGGCCATCCAAACTGACACCGCAGGTCTGCTACTGCAGCCTGGGTAAGGTGGTGCATGCACCCCTTACTGTGATATAGGTTACCTATATCACTAAATACATACACACATATAAACCTATAAGTCACTCCTAAGGCAGGCCTTATCAATCCTAAAGGCAGAGTGCATGGTTCCTATGTGAGAGGGTGCGCCCCTGCATGAGCAGGGCCCCTCTGCAGCGTTCGGAGACCCTTCTCTGATGCTGTTTGTAGTGCAGCCTGACCATATACTCTTAAGCGCATTATAACCTCGCGTTAAATGCTAACTTTGGAATGGCAGCACCTAAACATGTCGTGTTTGGTGTCAAACATCTTGGAATACTACCCCCGCCAATTCTGGCGGCGGGGGTAGCATTCCACCCTTCTAGAGGAGAGACATGTTAACCCTGGCCTGGCCGGTAACTTCTTTCTAAAGCCCTGGCATCACAAAATGGATGCTGCTGCCACAGACACGAGTCTGGCCTCCTGCTGCTGGACGAAACTCCGGCAGGGAGGCCTGGACAATAGGTTTCCTGTCCCAGGGAGGTGTGACCACCTCCCCAGACAGGATCATGTGTATTGGGGCTGGGCGGGAGCACTTTCGGGTGCTTTGAAGTCCTGCACTGGGGGCACATTTGGTGTCCCTGTGCATACCCCAGTTCAAACCGGATCAGGGGCTTGCAGCCCCTGCTTTGGCGCGAACTGGACAAAGGGAAAGGGGTGTAGCCACCCCTCTGCCCTGACCCACCCATAGGTGGGGCCACAGAGTAGTCCAACCCCTATCCTTAGTATAAGTATAGGAACCCAGTCCTTAGGACTTTAGATTATCCCTGGACGAAACTCTGAAACTGAATCCTGGACCTTCGACGCTTTACTCACGATTAGAGGACAGAAGAATCTCCCTTGGGGTCATGGAGTGACTCCCCTTCTTGGCAGGCACCAAAGAAGCATCTGTCCGGTTCGCATTTCTGAAGCTCCCGTCGGACGCCGAAGTCATCGCATCACCAGAGGTGGATTCTCAGACTTCCCCGAGGCTACCCTGAGTCCCCAGCAAAGCTGAGGCCCGTGGCTATCGTGGGTGACTTGAGACCGTGACCCCTAGACACCGAGCACATTTGCAAGTGCATCCTCTCCTGGGTCTCCCAAGAAGTCGTGCTTTGGGCTCCGAGTAGCCCTAGCCTCCAGCACCAACTGCACCGAAGATCACTGGCCTCCACTCCACGAGTGTCCTGTGAGCCAGATCCACGTGCGGCGTCACGAGGCTCCTTCGCGGTCGCTAGCCCGTTGGCTAGTAGCCCTTAACGAAGGCCAATCTTTTTCTAACTTGGCATCCTGGTTGCTCCAGGCCTGCCCTCACTTACCCTCGCTGGGTGAGTTCCCCAGACCTTGCTGGTCTGCACCATCGACGATCTTCCTCTGCATCGAGACTTGCCGTTGCCAAGGCTTGTTGGGTCCAATCCGGTCGCCGACACCTCAGCACTCGACAGACATCGTGTACCAGCCCGAATCCTGCTCCTGGTCGCCGACAACGCCTCCTGGACCTCGGGGCTGAAGATTCAAGACGACCGTCAACGCACCTGAAGCACTCGACATCGGTGGGCATCTGTCCATCGCCTTCCTGGTCACTGGCTAGTGACCCAGACTCCGTCCCCTCTGCTTTCAGGTTCTTCAGAACTCCGATCCACTCTTGGATCCACCCGGACACTTTTCACTTGGTCGCCAGCAGCACTTTGCAGCAGATCGCCATTCAAATCGACGACGAAACCCGACCCCGAAAGGCACCTATGCACCCGGCTTCCCTGGGTGAGGTAACACGAGTACTCTGGTGCTCCCGTGGGTAGAGACTCTTCAAAGTCCTAGATCTCAAAGGGTTTGGTCCAAGTCCTCTTTAAGTGTCCCTTTTCTCTAATTTCCCGATCACGACTTTCTCTATAGAAGTCAACGGCGTATCGCGGTTGTGTATTTACACTGCACGCGTCTCCCGTGGTTCCCCTGTGTCACTACCTTGGGTGGTTCCTTGTGGTCCAAGCACTTCTAGAGGCTCTAGGCCTAGTGTCTAGTTCAGTCGTGGTTCTTATACCACTTTATTGGTATATGGTTTGGTACGCCCCTAGGGCCCAAACGTGTATTTGTGCTATTACTGTGTTTAAATAACTTCTAACTAATGTACTTCGAACTCTAGCCTCATAAAGAGACTAGAGGGGTGTGTTTAGCAATAAATACATATATTTTGAATATATACCTGGTGTGGTGCTCTTTCATTTGATCACTCAAGAGATTATAGACTGGTAAAACAAGCTGCTTTACATTCCTTCAAGTCTTAGCCTGAAGGCTGCTCTCCATAGCTACCACTAGGATAGCTTTCAATAAGGTTGTCTTTAACCTATCTCCAATAAGGGGTTGTTTGGACTGGTGCAAGGTGCCCACTATAATTAGTGGACAGCATATGCCAGGCCAACTTCTCACAATACTTTCCAAAAAATCGGATGTACTAAGGGGAAATACTTCCGCATGTTCAAGAAAAACAATTTCTCAAATCTTGTAGGCACGTTTATCATGTTCAAAAGGAACAGAGTCATTAAAACCAGAGTCTCGCTGTCAACTTATACATTTTCTTTTTTTAAATTCTGCTGTAAAGAAAAACTGCAATTACATAGAAATTGGCAACAAGGATAAACATGACAGTAAATCTGCAGAGCTTAATTGGTCACAAAGGCTGCATTATAAAATATCTTATGAGGTTAAGGTACCTTCTGCAGATATATTTGTGTGCCCAGCAAATCTCAGGCCTAACAATAGGGGTAAGAGAACTCAGGGGGTTAATGCAGTTGATGGAGAGATCTGAGTTTTGTCTGCTTACAGTTTTTACTCACAATTTTGTATGGAAGGTAAGTGTGTCAGGGGCGTGGCCTGGAGCCGATGTGAGCGTACGTGGTCTGCGGAGCTCCGTCAGCTGTATCCCCCTTAATCGAACATCCTGAGCCCCGGGCACAGATATCAGCACGGAGGTGCACGTAGGAGGACCCCAGGAGCAAGGGGCAGTAGGCAGAGAGGTATGTTGCCTAAGAAAAGTGATAAATTCTGCTGATCCGCTGTTGTGAGGCGCAGGCGAGACGGCAGGAAGATGGCGCCGGCGCCGAGGCGGTGTGACCACAGACGTGGCAGGCTGTGAGGAAGGAAAGGGCCTCGGCAATGAGAAATGCCTCGAGCACTGGATGAGCCCAGAGGACCGGCAATGTGAGGGAGACCGGTAATTGCGCTCTTACAGACACCAGAGACAGACATGCACCCCAGACACCTGAGGTGAGACCACGAGAGGAGTGCGCTCTCGCGGCGGAAGCAGATGGTCAGATCAGTTAAGTGGGGGGAGCGCGCTAAAGTCGGACGGTGGATGTTGGGGTGAGCGGCCTGGATACCGGGGATCACCAAGTCGAATCCCTTATGGCACGACCCGGAAAAAGTGGCAATACCAAGATGGCACTAGTGGAGTGGCTACAGACGCAGCAGGCTGTAATGGAGCAAAGAGTCTAAGCAACGAGCGCTGCCCCGAACACCAGATAGGTCCAGGACAATGTCAGCGTGAGGGAGATCTGTAGTTAAGACCTCACAGGGGCCAGAGAAGTGTCCGCATCCTGGATTGCGCCTGCGGTAGACCTGAAGAGAGACTGGCAGGAGTAGTGCGTTCTTGCGGTGGAGGTGAGCGGACAAACAAGTCAGGCCTACGAGGGGAGACCATCCGCGCCGAAGAGTGAGAAGCTGAGTTTTTGGCCAGACTCTTGGGGCCCACCGGGACGCTTGGTAGGTATCCATTGGTGTGGGGCCACGAGGGAGCTCCATCGGAAGGAGGGGTGAACGAAGGGCCTTACGAACCTGCATTGGGCAGGGAGATCGAAGGGGAAGGAGATTCGCCAGGTCTGCCCAAGAGGTGCTTGGTTGCCGCGTAGCTGAGGCCGATAGCGACTGGAGGTACACCCGTACCCTGGAGACAGCGATGCACAAGTCACAGAAGTGCCAGTAGAGTGGGATGCCCTCAGGCTTGATATGTTCCTCTGCTCCCCGGCATTTAATGGTTCGGTGTCCCATATAGAGTATTTGGGGCGTACACTGTCGGACCATAGCCCATTACTTATGCTATACCAATCACTGGGTCAGCGCCCCCCGATCCCAACGTGGAAACTGAATCTGCTTCTACTTGATGATGCCCCCTTTAGGTCCTCACTGGAAGCATTGATTGACAATTACTTCTCTATTAATGCAAATACTGCCTCCTCCCCACAGGTGGAGTGGGAGGCGTTTAAGGTTGTGGTACGGGGTCACTGTATGGCGCAGGTGTGTGGGGTGCATAGGGAGATTAAGCGCGAACTGTTGGACTTGGAGGGGACTAGCCGTCGTCTGGATAGTTTTCAGGGTATGGATGACACAGCCTTACAGTCCTTACACAAAGTGCGGGCACAATACAACGAAGCGCTGGGGAGATTGCGGTGTTATAATTATAAGGACTATTTGGACAAGGTGCAACGGGAGGAAGGAAGGGTGGGCCGCTTGTTAGCACGTTTAATTAGCCCTGAGATGGGGGGCACCCTTGTCACGCGGCTTGGCTTAGACACGGGAGATACTGTGCATGACCCTGATGTTCTTAATGATACTTTTTTGCGATATTATGAGTGTCTGTATGAGGCCCCGGCTGCGGCCCCTCTGTCCGACATACGTGACTTCCTAGCTCCTCTGCAACTCTGCATGCTTGAGGATGACGATCAGGATGACCTGGGAGGGCCGGTCTCGGTGCAAGAAGTGAGGGCTGCTATAGCTGCACTGGCGCACGGTAAGACGCCTGGACCTGACAGCCTCCCGGCCGAATTTTATCGGCGGTTCGTTGACGTCTTAGCGCCGCATTTGGTTACGCTGTATGCAGAAGCTTATGAGGGCATGGGGGCTTGCCTGAATCCACCCAGAAGGCGTTAGTGATCCCGCTCCCCAAGTCCAAAGAACCCGATGCGGGAGTTAGAGACCATCGGCCACTCTCCATGTTGAACCAGGGCTTCAAGATTCTGAGTAAAGTATTGGCGGGTAGGTTGCTTCCGCACATGAAATCTCTGATTCACCCAGACCAAAATGGGTTTATCCTAACTCGTAGTACCTCCTATAATATCCGTAGGCTCTACTCCGTGCTTTATCACGCGGATACCCAGGCCCTGCAGCAAGCAGCGGTTTTATCAGTAGATCTAGAGAAAGCGTTCGACAGGGTGAGTTGGGAGTACCTGTTCGAGGTGATGCGTCGTATGGGCTTGGGTGACGACTGGGTGCGGTGGGTACAGCTTCTCTATGCCTCGCCCACTGAGAGGGTCAAGACAGGACGGGCCATATCTAGGCCTTACAGGATTTCGGAGGCAGTTAGGGGGGCCGCCGTGGCCTTGCAGATCCTCGGCGATTTTGCTGCCCTGTCGGCCTTAGGGTTAATAAAACTAAGACATATCTATTTCCCATAGCCGGGCCCTTGCCCAGACCGGAGGAGCTACCGCATGATATCCTCTGGGCACAGCGTACATTCAAATATTTGGGCATACAAATTTTCCACGACCTGGATGATTTAAAGGATGGGAACCTGGGTAAGACGCTGCGCTCCCTCCGCTCTTGCGTTCATTTTTGGAATTCTTTGCAATTGCCCATCATGGCCCGAATTACGCTGTCCAAGATGGTAATGTTGCCTCGGCTTCTCTATTTCTTTGTGAACCTCCCGGTCCTGATGCCGACCAGCTGGTTTAAGCCTCTGCACGCTCTCCTACGGCTCTTGGTCTGGGGTAGTGGTCGCCCGCGAGTGTCCCTGCAGACCCTGCAGCGCCCTGTATCAGAAGGAGGACTTGGGGTGCCAAATTTCGAATTTTATATGCTGGCCGCCCAACTACAGTGGTTGGCACAATGGCTAGAGGGTGTGAACGAGGAGAGAACGTGCCTAGCGGATCCAGTATCTAGTCATGGCCTAGCGATGGCGAAACTCCTACTGCCGGCCACGTCCATCCCCTCCTGCTCTCTTTTGCAGCGCACGGCCTTCCAGATGTGGAAACAGTGCTGTAGCGAACGGCAGCACCCGGTAAGGTCTCCCCCTTGATTCCCTTAGTGGGTCTTCCACACGGGGACCCTCAATCTGTATTTACGGCCGCCCAACTGGCAAGATGGTCGGATGCTTGTCTAGATACTGTAGGGGATTGTTACTTCGACAAAGCTCTGATCCCTTTTCCAGACCTAATGGAAGATAGTGGACTCCCCCGGGCCAGTTCCTGCGCTATGAAGCGTTGACGCGCGCCTTTGCGCAGCTATGGGGCCCTGGAGGGGAGGAGCCTGTTACGCACCCTGTCCTACATACGATACTCACCCTTGGCACGGCGGGGCATCTCGTGAAATGGCTTTATGCCGCCTTGGTGGAGGCCTCAACTGGCCCACTGGATAGATTACGAACACAATGGGGGGTAGGGTCCTCACAGATCCAGAGTGGCGTAAAGTTTTGAGATATTCTGGGAAAGTCTCCTGGAACACCCGACTGAAGTATATACAATTTAACTATACACACATGACCTATATGACGCCGCATCGTCTCAATGTGACATACGGAGGGGAAGTGAGACCCTGCCCCAGGTGTGCACACCCGGATGCTGATTTTATCCATATGACTTGGAGTTGCCAGGAGTTACGCCCCTATTGGGAGGCGGTGTTGGATAAGATCAAGGATGCGCTCTGGAGAGAGTTGGCCTTAACACCTCAGACGTGTCTGCTGGGTCTATTCCCCAGACCGCCTAAACGCAAAGTTGGCAACCGCTGGATTGATCTTGCGTTGGGCTTGGCTAAACGCAGGATTGCGATGGAGTGGAAATCTGGGAGGGCCCCACTGATCTCGGTTTGGAATCGGGATGTCATTGCGTGGGCGGGGGCAGAGCTCTGGCGTGGGAGGAGACCAGAGGGATGAGGAAGCTTCCGATGGCTCAACAATGGCAGGAAGTACTAGCGGCATGGGAGGGGCCTGCAGGGTCGGGCAGTGATGAGGATGAGTCAGATCGTTTGGCGCAAACGAATAGCGAGTCACAGGCGATTGGGCCAAGGTCATCGAGGACTTCAAATGCCTGATATAAGGAGAGAGATTGGACAGATCTGGCCCATGCCCTTCCACAGGTAGGACCATCAAAGTAGTAGGATATTAACGATGAAGGGACCCCTTTCCCAAACCCAGCCTTTCCTTTGCGGGTTGGGATTGCTCCTGACCCTACTAGAAATTAGCATATTCAAGTGCTTACACCATTCCTCTGCATTAGTTAACCGTTGCCTGTTTCCATTTTCCTTTTTTTACTTATTGGTTGCATTTGCACGATATTAATGGCATATTATGACCCGACTTGCGTACAGGCAAGCACATGGTGAACTGGTATCGAACGACTCCCTAAAGACATCATTGGCGAGTTGAGTCAATATGGGTGGAGCTAACTCCCTTGATTGTAGACAATGACAGCAGACATATTATGCTTTGCCTCCCTTTTCGTTTGTCTTTCTTTTTTTGCATGTGTCAGAATCTTTTCTCCTGATTGTATTCAACTGATTGAAGTTTGCGAAATGCCAATAAAAATATATTAAAAAAAAAAAAAAAAAAGAAGAGGACAGAATGGGGAGGTATGTTATAGCCAGCAAGGTATTAATGATTTGTTCCTTGATTATTATGCGGACCTGTACAGGAGTAAGCTGGCCCCAGCAGAAGAAGGCATACATAGGTTCATAAGTGAGGTGGAATTGCCGACTCTGGGTGAGGAACTGGCGGACACGCTGGGCCGAGATGTGGAAATCGGAGAAGTGAGGGGAGCTATTAAAAATATGGCTAGGAACAAGACACCGGGGACAGATGGACTGCCGATAGAATTTTACTTAGCATAAATCGAGTTGCTGGCCCCTAGACTCGTAAAACTATACAATGATGCAAAACAGTTGGGGCACCTACCTACATCGGCTCGGGAGGCGATTATCATCCCGCTACTAAAACCCGGGAAGCCTCCCTGGGACAGATCTGCATACCGCCCGCTTTCTATGCTTAACCTAGACTACAAGATCCTGAGCCGTATTCTAGCCACCCGCCTCCTTCCTTATATGACAACTTTAACACATAAGGATCAATCCGGGTTCATTCCAACCAGGAACACGGCTGTCAATGTCCGGTGCCTCCTGCGGGTCTTGGAGGCGGATTCTTATCAGGGAGATGTGGCGACTGTTTTCGCAGTGGACATAGAAAAAGCATTCAATAGTCTTGAATGGCCTTATTTATTCCAAGTAATGCGGAAATTTGGATCAGGGGATAAATTTGTAACCTGGACTGCTCTACTATATAAAAACTCAACTGCAAGGGTTAAAACAGGTGGGTTAATATCCGACACCTGTAGTATAGGCCGGGGGACAAGGCAGGGATGCTCGCTCTCCCCCTCTTGTTCGCCCTGGCCATGGAGCCGCTTGCGGCTAGGGCCAGAATGGGTCAACATTATCAGGGCCTCAATGTGTATGGGCAGACTCATCACATTGCGCTTTATGCGGATGACTTACTAATGTTCTTGGCGAACCCGGGGGAAGCGCTATGTGGTGCAAGAGAATTGCTCCAAGGCCTAGGCAGAGTAGCGGGGCACAAGGTAAATTGGGTGAAGACTTGCCTATTCCCGACAACGGAAAATAGAGCTGGCCCACAAGAGACTGAAGGAGTGAGATGGGAGAACAGGTGTTTGACATACCTAGGTACGTAAATATACCACTCTCAAGGGGACCTACTGGAGGGCAATATAGGAAGAGCCATTAGGGGAACAAAAAGTAATTTTGACTTCTGGGGATCTTTGCCACGGTCGGTAGCCGGCCGAGTGACCTTACTTAAAATGGTGACCCTCCCGAGACTTTTGTACTACTTTGGGACATAACCAATCTGGATACCGGCAAGATTCTTTACCCAACTCAAGGCAATGATTTCAGGATTTCTGTGGGGAGCCGGCAGAAGGAGAGTAGCGCTTGGAGTCCTCATGAGACCAAGGTCGGAAGGAGGGCTGGCTGTGCCTGATTTTGAGGCTTACTACCTGGCGGCACAGTTACAATGGCTCACGAAGGGAGTGGCAAACCGACTTAGGGGGACGGAAGAGCTTAGAGATGGTTCTCCGGCCATACGAGTATTATCTCAAATTGTACTGAAACTACCCATCCGAACCCAAGCTATCCCTTCGGAACTAAGAACAGCACGGCAGTGCTGGAATAGGAGCCTGAGACGGGCACAGATTAAATATCCCTATGCCCTTGAAATCCCGCTGCTTATGTGCGAAGCTCTGCCAGATGGGGGCAACTGGCGGGGATTACCGGACTGGAAGGTGAGGGGACTGTCCACAATAGGAGACCTGTACGAAGATAGCACCATGATTCCCTTCAATGATCTACAAGAACGATATGACCTACCTGGAGGGGATTTCCTATTACATTCTGCACTCACTGCGGCCATACGAAAACACTGGAGGGGGGGACTCATTGAGCCACAGACGTCGCTGGGTTGCCAATACATAGTGACGGCGGCAGGTAACTTTAAAGCGGTCACGTGCCTATATAGGCGCATAACACAGGAAACACTAGCGCCCCTGACTGATCTACGACTAAAGTGGGAAGCAGACTTAGGGGAGGCAATTCCAGAAAAGACTTGGGGAGATCTAGTGGAGAGGGCATGGAAGAGTTCCAGAAATGCCAGATTCCAACTGGTGCACTTCTATGTCTTGCATAGGGCATACCTCACCCCGGCGAAGATTAATAAATATTTCGAAACCCAAGCAGCAGCATACCCACGCTGTAATAAGGAGGGAGCATATTTTCGGCATATGTTCTGGGACTGCCCGCAGCTGGGTGACTTCTGGGAGGAGGTGACCACATTACTAGCAGACATCACTGATAGAGAGGTGGAGGCGTCTCTGGGACCTTGCCTATTACACTGGTTTCCCCACACGGCCAAAAATAAAGTTACAAGCAAGTTCTTAGATCTGGGGTTACTATTAGCAAAAAGAGACATCACTATGCATTGGAAAGCAAAGAGGGGCCCAAATGTAACAAGATGGAAGAAGGAATTTGTCAAATGGGCAGAGTGTGAAGGAATAATTAGACTACAACTAGCAAAAAGGGCAGGGAGTGAGAGAGCATTGGAGGCAGCGAGAGCATGGGAAACACTAGTTGTACTACTAAAGATTCAGGACGACAATGGGGGCGAGGATCCCATAGCTGCAGCCCCCGAAGAAGTAGACTAGGTTATATACCCCTGAACAACATACAGATTTGCATAATTAGGTAATGGGTATAGTGCACCCTCACCCTCATTGAGGGGTTAATTCCAACGTACTGCTTTGGTTACCCATGAAAACTAGACCGGAACAGCCGAGGTCAGCAGAACAGCATGACGATTATTAGTGACACGCCTGGTGGGAGGGGTGGGTGGGAGGTAGTTTTGGGGGGATAGAATAGATTCAAGATTGAAGGTACTAATAAGAGGCACCTCAAATGAATACTGACCTGTACATTGCTTTTAGCTTGCAGGGGAGGGGGGAGACCTCATCTGTTGCAAAGTCATTTCTTTGTATTAAATGTAGAAGCAAATTTGTCAACTGAAACTCCTGAGACATGGCAATGCTGTAACATCAACTGCACCGAGTAACTTATGCAAAACCTAATAAAATTAGTTTTTATAAAAAAAAAATGGTAAGTGTGTCACCTAGCAAACACAACAAGATGATGGACGGAGTGCTGAAACCTTTCAACTACTCATCCCCAGTAAAGAGATCTGGGATAAATCCATCGTTCTTTTGCTCACCATGCCACCCCAGTTTGGACCCAGCCATATGCAAATCAGTCTTGACTCTACTCCTCATAGGTATGTCTCCTGCAAAGCACACTGTCTAACATGCAGATCACAATTTTTATTTTATGTAGATAGGTTAGTGGGTTTTTGCTTTGACACATTCTTTTATTTGCAGTTCATAAACTGCACTCCTTCTAATATTGCACATTGAGCTATGAACCAGCATCAACAAGCTGCTTTCAAACTGCAAGTCATGGGTTTAGAACCGTATTATTTTCTTTCTCAATTTTTCATAAAAGGCTGCTAAAAAGGGTTCCCTTGCATAGTAATAAAGTCTTACAACTACCGACAACCCCAGGCACTGTTACATTTTAGATCCTGATTTTTTATTTCTCCCAGCAATGCATTCTTAACATACACTGTCTATCTTCTTACAGTACATGCATATAGCTTATAAACAAGGGGTGATCAAAGTCAAAATCCTGCCCCAAATGTTTCTTTTAAGTACTTGACTTGTAAAGTGATAAGCTCTGTGCCTTTGCATCTCGTCCATTCCATTAGCATCTAGGAATTAGGCTCCAGGTGGCTCCCAGCCAGGATCATTCTTGAACAAAAGGAGAGCTGATTGCCCTTTAAATTAGGCTTTTGTTTTTGGCCTAGCAGAAATTGTAAATAAGAAAGCCCCTTCGCTGCCTGCAGATTCCTGCTCGGAAAGGACACAATCTGCCGGAGCTGCTCAATGTGTTCCAGAGTTAGCAAATTACACTGGAAAAGATTTCAGCATAATTCACTGGGTCCAGCCTGGATCCCAGTTTCGGCTTAATATAAGCTGCTTCATTCTTCTGACTGCTTGGATCAACAGTGCTGTTCAATAAAATCTTAAAATGATACAACTTTATGAGGCCTGTCCTTTTTTAAATCTGGGGTGTAGGTGCCACAACAGTAAACAATTCATCTCATGATGGTTTTTATCTACATTGAAAAACGGTCTCAAGACCCTATTAATTAGAGCTAAGTGTGTGAAATACACCTGTTTTCACCCTTGTTGTAAACAAAGGTTTAAAATTGTAATTTCCACAGATTAATTTTGCTAAGCACAGCACTCACAAGAATATTCAGTTCCTTGGTGCACATGGCCTTGACGGCAGGGAGGACCTGGCCAGGCAGTTCGGGCTGGACTGTTCCCATTGGGCACAGGGTCAAGACTGATTTGCATATGGCTGGGTTCAAACTGGAATGGCATGGTGAGCAAAAAAACGATGGATTTCGGCCCAGATCTCTGTACTGGCGTGAATGTATGACATTGTTCTGCATTCTGTCCATCAATTGTTCTTTTTTCATTTGTCACCCCGAGTGGGACGGGTATGCCCAGACGTGGGTCCTGTGCTCTCCATGCCAATGGAGTCAAGCTATCCTGGCTGATGAGGGGTGAAACCCCGAAACCGGTCCTAGGATGCTTGTTTCCAGTCCAGGGAGGACCTGGCCTGGCAGTTCGGGCTGGACTCTTCCCATTGGGCACAGGGTCAAGACTGATTTGCATATGGCTGGGTTCAAACTGGAATGGCATGGTGAGCAAAAAAACGATGGATTTAGGCCCAGATCTCTGTACTGGGGTGAATGTATGACATTTTTCTGCATTCTGTCCATCAATTGTTCTTTTTGCCTTTGACAATCAGGCTGCTTTGCTTTTGGAAAGGCTGACAGTGCATAATCTCTGTCATGGGGTCACTTCACTGACACATTGCTCAGGGCACACCAGTGAGTTGAATTTTTCCATTAGTACATTATCTATTGGACAACCTACTGCAGTAACTTGGTCCGATCAGTTTTGAATACCTTTCACCTGGTGTAATACAAGCAGGGCAGACAGAGGACCGTCAAGCAATGTATCTCTGTCCCAGGTCTGGGGATAAGATAAGCCTCTAGCTTTAGAGGAAATGCTGTCTTGCTTCACCTTTGCTGAATGGTGACATGGAGAAGGAAGTAAAGACATAGATACTTAGCTCAGGATAACGTTGGAAAACGTGGCTCCTCTGAGAAGGATTGCCTAAAATATTCGCAGTTACTCCGCAACCATGGTTTTCCAGCTTATTAGTGGCAGAAAATAAAGTTTTGAAAGAGTGTGGAGAAAACCATATCTTCCGGTAGATAAGGCCAAATACAAGGAGGCTTTAAGGACATTGCATGTGGCCATAAAAAAGGCCCAAGTCATATTTATTTTGAAGGTAAAATTGCCAGCGTCACACACAATCCTTGCAAAAAATTTAAAATAGTAAAAAGGTTTCTACATCCGAAGGTCCTTACTCAATCCATTTCTGCCTCTTTGGAGCTGTGTGACAAGTTGTTGGAATTTTTTATAGAAAAAAACTCAAAGATTGAGGCTAACTTGCGAGCACCCACTGACTATCACATGATGGAGCTCATGTCAACTACCCCTCCCTGGTTTGCTGGGGAGGAGCTTTAACATTTTAAAACTATTACTACAGAGGAATCTGAAAAGGTCATCATGGGTTGCAAATAACGCTCTCCACTTGACCCCTGTCCACCTTGGATCTTAGCCTCTGTATGTAAAGTGGTTAATCCCAATTTTAATAAGCTCTTCAACAACTCCCTACGGCCAAGCACAGCTCCCAACTAGCTGGAGCAAAGCTAAAGTGATACCACTCCTAAAAAAGGCCACTGCAGTTTGGTCCCAGCTGGCTAATTTTCATCCGCAGCCTCTAAACTACTGGAAAAGCTGATTAATACTCAACTTTCAGAACATTTGAAAAGATTCAGGCTATTGCATCCTTCGCAGTCAGGCTTTCGCCCTAGGTATAGCACTTTATCAAGATTGTCAATTCTATCAAGGTGTCATTAGAACAAAGAAAAAATGCAGCCTTGATGCTATTAGATCTCTCAGCAGCATTTAACATCATCGTAGCTCCCCCGCACCAGTCTCCATTATCTTGCAGATACAGAGATATTGGGGTGGAAGGACTGGTGCTTGAATTGATTAGCTCCTTTTTGGGGAATAGAGGGCAGTCTGTATGGGTGCCACCATTTCTTCTATTACCAGTTCTCTTAATCTTAGGGTGCCACAGGGCTCTATGTTGTGCCCAAATTGTTTAACATCTATATGATCCCTTTGGCACTGCTGGTGGAGACATTTGGGATAAAGGTGATCTCATAAGCATATAACACGCAGCTGTTCCTCTCATTCTAAAACAAATCCTTGGATGCCCTGGAGTCAATTGGACATTGTTTGAGAGCATAAATGGATTGGATGTGGGCCAGCAATTTACAATGTAATTATGATAAGACCAAGATTTTTTTTTCTTCGGGGCTACAGCATTCTTCAGGTGGAAGAACTGTTGGTCAGCTCCTCAGCCCCCTCCTCTGCCACCAGCAATGGTGGTGAGAAGTTTGCGGGGCAAACTGAATTGCCAACTATCATTTCAACCTCAGATTACCACAGTGGTGGGATCTTGTTTTGCTATAGTTGAGTCCTTAAAGAAATTTCTATTCCTACTCCTGCTGCACTCCAAGAACAGTTGTTCATGTCCTGACCAGGCCGAGATTGGACTATGCCAGCGTGCTTTACCTAGGTTTACATGCAGTCCTTATTAACCATCTGCACATGGTACAGAATGCAGCAGCAAAAATGCTGTTAAAAATCCCTTGGCGTAATCATATCTCCCAGCACCTTACTACCCTGCACTGGTTGCTAATCAAAAAAAGTACTTTGTTCAAGACCTTGGTATTTGCACACCAGGCCTATTATGGCTGCGATCCGCAATGCCTTACTGAGGGATTTACGCATTACATTCCTACCAGGGCCTTGCACTCCTCGCATAGTCTACTTGTTGTGGTCACTAAGATCATACAAGCTAGAAAAGGAGGTGATTCCTTCTCCTATTTGGCAGTACAAGCCTGGAACCGCATCCTGGTCAAGCTGCCCAGCTTAGAAGAGGACTTGTCCTATCGAAAATCCCTCAAGTCCTGGCTCTTTGCAATGCAAGGAAAATGTGATTTTGTTTTTAGCTAAATTTGAGGTTTACATGGGATTCTGGGTGGGAAAACGTTGGGAGATCCACGCAAGCCACACATCCTTGGACTCCCCCAGGTGTCTAGTTTTCAGAAATGTCTGGGTTTGGTAGGTTTCTCTGCATGGCCGCCAATCCCAGGACCAAAAACGCAAGTGACTTCCTCGCAAAACCAGGTCTTTTTATGATCGATAATTTTCAAGTCTCCAAAGTATGTTTTGGGCCATTTCCTGTTGCGGGCACTAGTCCTACCCCCACAAGTGAGGTACCATTTTTATCGGGAGACATGGGGGAACGCTTGGTGGTAGGAAATTTGTGCTGGCCCGGTGATTCCACAATTTTCCCACACACAAATGTGAGGGAAATGTGATTTTTTTAAAGCTAAATTTGAGGTTTGCTGTGGATTCTGGGTAAGAAAATGTTGGGGGATCCACGTGAGCCACACATCCTTGGACTCCCCCGGGTGCCTTGTTTTCAGAAATGTCTGAGTCTGGTAGGTTTCCTTGCATGGCCGCCAAGCCCATGACCAAAAACGCAGGTGACTCCCTCACAAGACCACGTCTTGGTGTGATCGATAAATTTCAAGTCTCCACAGTAGGTTTTGGGTCATTTCCAGTCACGGGCACCAGGCCTACCCACATAAGTGAGGTACTGTTTTTTGGGGGGGACTATAGGGAATGCGGGGTGGGTGAAAGTTTGCAGATCCACACAGATTCCAGAAGTTTCTATCACAGAAATGTGAGGAAAATGTTTTTTTTGTTTTTGTTTTTTTTTACAAAGTTTGAGGTTTGCAAGGGATTCTGGGTAACAGAACCTGGTGAGAGCCACACAAGTCACCCCATCCTGGATTGCTCTGGGTGTCTAGTTTTCAAAGATTTACAGGTTTGCTAGGCTTCCCTCGGTGCTGACTGAGTTGGGGCCCAAAATCCAGAGCTAGGCACAGTGCAAAAATAGGGTCCGTTTTCTGTGGAAAAATCTGATGTGTCCACGTTGCGTTTTGGGCCGTTTCGTGTAGCGGGCGCTAGGCCTACCGACACAAGTGAGGCACCATTTTTATCAGGAGACCTAGGGGAACACAAACTAGTAGAACAGACCCTGCATGAGGACTTTAACATTAGGTGACCAGCTCATTGACCATATGTCGGCAGAAACGACGTTCTATAGGGCACAAGCCAAACATGCATGAAGAGACAGAGGGCAAACTTCCACCCCCGAGACAGCATTCTGATGTAGCGCTGAATTGCAAAAAGTAGACATTAAGAATGAGTTCCTGTTGCATACCCTTGTGACCTTAGGCTGCCTACTCGTGATAACAAGTGCTGATCGCACTGGGCACACGATCAGCACTGTCCCAGCCGCCAGCACCAGCAATCAGCCACCGCAGCCACAGACAGGAGCAGGGGACTTCACCCCCCACCGCACATCGCGGCGGCCCCGCCAACGCCGTTGTTTCGCATCAGGAGGCGCTCATAATCAGCTTGGGGCTACCGCAGCACGGGACTCACCCGAGCAAAGCCTGGAGGAGACTGGGCTGGGCCACCTTCCTGAAATCTGCTTCCCAAGGACTTGGTTCACATTCCAAATCAAGGTACTGTGCCCAACCTGACATTTCCATTAATTTGCAATTAGGCCTCCCATTAGCCTAAGTGCATCAGCCTCCCCTTGTACTGTACCATTGCATGAATGGGGAAAAGGAAAGTGACTGAGGGTGGGCTGGGAGGCGCTGTGATGAAAAAAACCAAGAAACTAATTCGGAATCCAAGCCCTGTGCTAGGGAGGGATGGGGAGCGTGGGCTGTGTTGGATCGAATTGACATCATAGTATCAGACTGTGAGGGCCTGCTCACGTTATCTGCACAGTCCGTTGACACTTCTACTCTCACCCCCAAGGTCCCTCGACCACTCACCTCCGCTGTGTCCAATAATTCAGGGTTTGGGAACATACCAAGCCTATTTAAAAAGGCAGCCAGCAAAAATCAGTTATTGACAGTCCCTGAAGCACTCAAAGAGCCCCCTGCTAGTTCATCTAGAGTCCCCGAAGAGACTCAACGTGCTATATCTGCAGACTTTCCACTGAGTAATAGATGTGCACCCCTTGCAGAACAACCAACAACTCGCACACACACTCGCAAAGAGGGCTCAGGAGACATGAGTACAGCAACCGATAGGACACTCACAACCCCTCACTATGGGGGTAAGGCGGTAGGCAATGAAACACCACCTTCCAACTCAGATCTCCAGATGGAAATATTAGCTTTAAAAGAAACTGCAGGGACCTTGACTGCCCTTATTTCTAAACACTACCTTAGAATAGGAGCTCGAAGCTGTCTTGAAACCCTACCACCCACATGCCTCCCAAGTACGGCTATGAACCCGAATTCGAATCTCCCCATTGCACGCAAACACCAGCCCTGCACCCCCGACTGGCATGCTAGTTCACCTCGACAGGGCCCTTTGCAATTCACCAATTAAGCATGGCAGGCTTCAAGAGGGCTCTCAGGGGAATTCTGGGGAACAACCAGGGGGTTATTGGGATCCATGATGACCCTAGAACAAGAACCACCACGCTAATGTTTAGGTCGTAGCAAGGAGCCTCCATTTTTCACGCCTCGCCCAATTCCCCACGTAGCACCCCCTAGCCCATCATCTATATGGTCAACGTACCCAAGGTCGACCACAATATTAAACATGAGGACGGTGAGACCCTAAAAAACAAAGCCAAACATTGGATCAGACACGTAAGAGGATGTAGATCCGTGATAAGGGATGACATTTGGAGGGCAAGAAGATACGTCCTGACCAATAGCACTGTCGGCGCAGTAGAACTCACCCTAGTTAGTGATAGCCTAGTGCAAAACTTAGTTGCCCTAGAAGATAGAACTTGCCCACCATCCAACACAAATATCCAACTGAAGTTGAGAATCCCCAGTCTGATGGTAACAGCTAGGACCGGTATGATGCCTCAGAGGGTCCTTCCTCTCTCGTCCTTATCCCAGAACGATTGACTACTTCCAGAGTCATCCCAGGAATTTGCGCTCCCTCCTAACACTAATCCTGTCCCCACTTCTCCCACGATGCACATAGGGCAGGAGGGCCCACCACTAGGAAATGAGCTAACGACCTTTGGCCCTTAGCTTGTTCTAGACTTAGAAACGGTCTTAGAAACGGCTTCGCAAACAGGAGATGTCCCCCAGGTTACCGAAACAATCACACGCATCCATTCAACTACCAATGAGGCAGAAACTGCTGTTTTATCTCTCCCCCTCATCCTCCCACAGACCGCTGACATAAGGAAGCTCATAATAGCGTTGTGGAATGTGGCAGGTATAGGGGGGAAACTCGGCCTCCCCCAGTGGCTCGAGCTTATTAATCGGCACGAGATCTGCATTCTGCAGGAAACTTGGAGTCTGACCCCTATTTTTATCCCAGGGTTCGTGGCACTTTACAAACCGGCAATTCCCTCCAAACATGGTAGCCCTTCAGGAGGGCAGCTTATTCTAATTAATATCAAAGTAAACTGGGATACTAAGGAGCTGCCTACCAAAAACCCGGACATCCTTGGGGTTAGGCTAAAGGGCGTAACGGGCAAGAGTATTGACATCTTCAACGTTTATGCGAGGAGCTCTAGAGGAGGTAGATCACCAACCCTTCAAGCTTTGGATGAGATATTGGCTGCAAGGCAAGCGGCCAACCCTTAATTGTGGGTGGTGACTTTAATGTTGCCTTCGAGCCACTTGACTGGCTAGATGCCAACGAGGAGGACCAAATGTGGTCGGTCCCCTCGTTGGAGCTTCCTCCAATAAAGAAGTGGTTGCAAGCAGCCCGGCAGTTGAATGCTTTAACCCTGGAATATAGGTTGCGGGCTGCAAATGGAAGAACTTCCTCCGATAAAGGTGGGGGAATGACCTATACCGGGCCATTTGGGACTAGTCGGATAGACTACATACTTGTGGACCTTACATTATGGCCACTAGCACCAGACATGTCTATAATTCAGACCTGTGAAAGTGACCACAATCTCCTTAGCCTGACCACTGAGCACCCATGGGGTGAAAAGACGAGGGTTGCCCCAGTTACGCTTGCCACTAAGGAGGTGACTCCTTCAAATGACAAACGTCAACTCAAATGGTCTGTGGTCTGGGTGGACGAATTTAAGCTCAAAACTCCAACAGGTGATCTTGAGACCCACCTGGGGGTGCTGCTACCCGCGCAAGCTGAGCCAACCACAGTGGCAAGATGCAGTGTCCTACACTCGCAGTTCTTTGAGCACCTGGCCAGAAACTTTATTGCCCACTCACGCAGGGACAGGCCAAATCAGAACAGTGAAAACAAATCTGTGGTTTACAAAGGAGCGAAGAATCCTAAGAAGGCAGCGGTCCTTAGCCATAAGACTTAGGAACATCCCTTTGACACGTGACCTAAGGAGGCAATACAAACTGGCACAAGTAAAGGCAAAGAGAGAATGGGATGAAAGGAGATGGGAAGAACTTGGGGAGTCCATTTTGCACCCAGACGCTTGGATGTTTTGGGCACTTGTGAGCAAGGGCAACTTTGAAAGGCCCCCGCCTTTGGCTAATCACATCTCTGCAAACGTGTGGCAAGAACATTTTGGTGCCCTGTGCGCCATCTTTTGCAGTCAAGTTAGGGATCTGATGCTGCCTGACTTACACCAACCAACACATGGCCTCTCGTTCACCAGAGAGGAAATCCTGGTCTCTCTAGAGGTAATTGCACAGGCAAAAGCCCCGGGCCCGGATGGTATTCCCGGAGATCTCTTTCGCTCCGATAGGGAGAACTGGACAACTTACATACTGACACTATCTAACGACATAGCTGGCGGGGGGAGGATCCCAGAATCATGGAAAGGGGCCTAAGTGATACCTATTTTTAAAAAGGGCGATAGGACCAAGCCCTCCAACTACCGGCCAATTAGCCTGATCAATTGTGTCCAAAAGGTCTTTTGCCGCTCACTTTTAGCAAAGGTCCAGGACTGGATGGACGAGAATCACATCCTCTCTCCGTTCCAAGCGGGTTTTCGACGATAAACCGGCACAATGGACCAGGTCTTCCGTCTTTTCTTGTTATACTGGAAGGTGGTACTGCTGGGCAAGGGTAGTCTATATATTGCGTTTATTGATTTAAAATCAGCGTTTGACCTTGTCCCTAGGGACAAACTTTGGCAGGTGCTTAGTGACATGTGCTTGCCACCGGAAATCCTGACACTTCTAATCAGGCTGCATGAAGAGAACTTTGCCAGGGTAATATGGGGTAGTCAGGGACAGGTCACAGATACCATTAAAATACAGCGGGAGGTTCAACAGGGCTGCGTTCTGGCTCCTACCCTGTTCTCACTTTACTTTAAAAAGTGGCTGAGTTTTTAGCCACCATCCCAGCAGACGCTCCCTCGTTAGAAAACCAAAAAATTCCCAGCCTCCTATACGCAGACGATACCCTTCTGGTTTCAAAGACCCCTATGGGCTTACAAAAATTATTGAACCAATTCAAGCTCTTCTGCGATGGGAGGGGTCTGGAAATAAACACCTCCAAAACCAAGCTAATGCTGCTGAACCCCCACAAGTCCTTTAGAGGAAATCTGCTCCTAGACAATACTTCCCTAGAGAGAGTGAGCTCCTTCGATTACCTGGGAATTAGACTATCGGAGGGTATGGCCTGGAAACACCATCTCAATAAGGCCTACTTCAAAATCTCACAGGTAACCGGGGCTCTGAGGAAGGAGCACTGTCTCTCTTACACCAAGCCAATTGCACCTGGGCTGAAATTATATAGCTGCAAGGCTGTGAGCAGTGCCCTTTATGGGGCAGAGCTGTGGGGCATAGTGATAGCAAGTGACCTCACAGCCACAGAGAACAAGTTCCTCAGAAATCTGGTATCTCTCCGGCAAAGTACTCCTCTCTGTCCATTAAAGCTTGATATGGGCATCAAGCCTATTAATGATCAAGCGAAGCTTCGCCTCTTGCTTTTTTGGCAGAGATTGGTCACCACTCCCGAATTGACACCCTACGTCGCAGTCTTCAAAGAGGTTTGTGCCCTAGACACTACGAACAAAATAGGCTGGATCAAACATGTCAAAGGTCTTTTGTCCAGCATTGGCCTACTAGGACACAATATTGGCAGTCCACCGACCCTTACCAGAAGCCAGATCAAATTACTATACTGGGATTGGGACGAGCAAAATGCATACTCCAACAGTAATGAGGGCAGACTAACCGAAGAATTTAGAATCTTTAAAGCCTGCCGCTCCCTAGAAAGCTACCTTGATAACATCAAGGTGCCGGCCGACAGGAAGCGCTATATCCAATTCAGGCCCGGTAGTCTGCCAATTAATGCATTCACAAACTCCTGGCTGATTAACAGACCACTAGAAGGGCTGCGCTTGTTGCCCCTGCCCGCATGAATCGATAGGTCATGTTCTTTTTGCATGTATAGCATATGTAAAATCTTGCGGCAAATGGTTAATCCCAATTTGCAGACAACTTGGGACTAGAGATTTTAGAGTGGCCCAGCGGATATTGAAATCAGATGTAAGACCTCTATACGTGTGTGCAACTGCCAAATTCTTGGGCCACACCTGGGCGATCAGAAAGAGGGCACTGTTAACTCCCATATCCACCAATGAGAGCCACAGATGCGACGACCCGCCCCACATTTATCAATTGCAATAATGGCTAATAATTTTAAATGTAACTAGTCCTTTGTCTTTGAATACCATCAGACTCTGTTTCTATTTTGTTTTATCGTGAATACTGGAGAATTTTAAATAAGCATTTTAATCATGTTGCGTATTGTCTATGAATGTAAATTTTAGGGTCAGATATTCATACAAATTTTAAACTAATGCATTTGTACTTTATACAGGGATTTTGTCACACTGTACAGTAAGCTTTGCTCACCCGTGGCCTGGAAGCCATGACTTGTATGACAATTGTGGTGCTCAGGCACCATTTGCTCGCTGCTACAGTCTCGACATTGTTATTTTTTAATTGCACCCTTCCGAATACCTACCTGTATGTTATTTCCTAATTGGAATTGATGGTGTTCACTCTGAATGTTTGTATCTTTTATGGTATTTTACTGAAATAAAGAGTTTGATGATGATAGTAGAACAAGTGTTAATACCAGTTGTCTTACTATGCATTTCTGCCTTCCAAATGTAAGAAAGTGTGTAAAAAAAAAAGACATTTTGAAAAATGCCCTCTAATTCACATGCTAGTATGGCTATCCACAAATTCAGAGATGTGCAAATAAGCACTGCTTCTAAGCTCCAAATCTTGTTCATATTTCAGAAATACATTGTTCATATTTCAGAAATACATCGGTTTCCTTGATACCTATTTTTCACTCTTTATATTTTACCAAATGAATTGCTATATACCCAGTACACAATGAAAAACCATTGCAAGGTGCAGCTCAGTTATTGGCCCTGGGTACCTCGGGTTCTTTGTGAACCTACAAGTCCGATATATCCCTGCAACTAGAACGGTCCCACAGACTTAACAGTATAGTGCTTTAAAAAAATCTAGCATAGTTAGAAGAAGTTACAGCTGAAAGTGTAGGCACAAATCGCAGTTTTTTTCAACTTAATTTCAATGTTTTTTTTATTTTGCCTGTTACCTTCTATAAGAAAACCTTGAAGGATCTCCACAAATGACCCCTTGCTTGTCTTCGTTTCAGAAATGTATAGCTTTTCATGATCCATTATTGGTTTTACACCCATTTCTACCACTAACTGGAAGGAGGTTGAAAGCACAAAAAATAGGCTATATCCCAGTAAAATCCCAAAACTGTGTGGAAGTTTGGTTTTCTTACAAAAGGCTGCCTGCTCCTGAACGGTGGGTGGGAAGATGGTGATTTTAGCATCACACACCCTTTGTTGATACCATTTGCAGGGAAAAAAACAGAAGCTGTCTTCTGCAGCAATCTTCCCCCATATTTTACCAAAAAAAACAAATTTAGCTGTATTTTGCCTAACTTCTCGGTCCAATCCAGGGAAATCCACAAACCCTGGGTACCTTTAGAATCCTCAGAATGTTTGGAAGAAAAGGATGCACATTTGGCGTGGATACCTAATGTGGACAAAAAGTTATGGGTGCCTAAGCGCAACTACCCCAAATAGTAAAAAAAAAAAAAAAGGCTTGGCCGGGGGAAGGCCTGGCAGCGAAGGGGTGAAAAAAGCTTTGGAATATTTTACACCTAGATATTGGTTTAGCCAATTATATTTCCAGACAATCATCTATCACCTATAAAAAAAGAGCTTCCACATTGAGAAATCTTTTGAGTCCTTGTGGCACTATAAGATATAAATAGGGCAATAGTAATCCAGATCAAGGGGGATGGCTGAGGAACTCATTGTCAGGTTGTTTTAAATGGGGTCAATGTATTTGCTGTAAACAAGTGATGGAGGTTACAGCTTTTCAAGATATTAATACATTGAGAACTTTCAACATCAAGTCCTTTATTAACTGAAGCACCTTGAACTGTGTGTATATGATCATATGCATTTGTTGTCAACAATATATTGGATTAACAACTCGAAAATTAAAAGATCGTTCGAAAGAACACATACATGCATGCCATTAAAAATTGTGATATCAAAAATCCAATGGCAAAACCCTTTAAAGAAAAACATCCCAGAAATGCCACTGATACATTTTAATTTATACGCAATGAGCATGTACAATCAGGTCGTTGTGGAAGAAATCTTGAACAGAAAGTTAGAAGTAGAGAAATTGTTCGGATTAACAGACCTAAAACTGTACATTGGGAACTGAATGTGGATCATGAATTATTCATGTTACTTTAGGATGTATGTAATGTATAAATACTTGGTGGGAGATTCGCATTAAATGCATGCAAATGTATGAGTCTAAGCCACAGAAGAAGCTGGCGGTCAGCGATAGGTTACAACTGAGCCTGTTAAGGGTACGAGTCTCGATGCTGCTTGTTAAAAATTCCATATGATGTCTGTTGGGTGGCTTCTTGTGATATGGTTGTGTACTGATATAGCTGTTATATGAGAAGGAGTGGCAGGTTTTTCTTTATATAATAATTATGTATTTCCATTGCATATTGGTGTAATGTATTGTAAGCTGCAGATCGTAAATCATTGTGGCAACAAGTAGCGTAGAGGAGAGGATGCCAGTGACCGAGTCCATTATGGGTTTGAATCTCAATTTGGAGCATACTATGATCAAAATAAATCTGTCTCATTTCTGCTGTTTACATTTTAATTGCCTTTACAATGTGATATGTTTATATATTTATATATATATATATTCACTGAAAAAAACATAGGTTTTAGGGACAGTTATAGTTAGTTGGACATTGCACTCGTACAAAACCCGTGAAATTCCCCCGTTATAGTTAGTTCAGGTAACTATAACTCGCGCCCCGCAATGCACTGCTGATGACGTCACATATTACATCACTCATGACATGGTCAGTGACATCACTGATGACATCACTGATGACATCTCAAATGACATCACTGATGACATCATGCACTGACTGTGTGTGTCTATAAAGTTTATATATGTTTAATATATATGCCAAGGTGTATTGAATAATGAGTGGGTGTATAAGTGTGTGGATGGATGATTTAGTAGGTGCGTGACTGACTCTATAAGTGAGTGATTAAATGTGTCTTACTGAATGCATGGGTTAGTGACTAAACTGTGTGAATGTCTTTATCCGTCTGTCTGTTGGTGTGTAAGTGGCTGCATGGGTTTGTAAATAGCTACATGAGTGTCTATATGAGTTATTGATTGGTTGTTTGAGTATCTGTATGGGTGCCTGATTGTTTGTGTGGGTGGGGTGTGTGTGACTGTGCATAGATGTGTGAGTGGGTGATTCACTTGGTGCATGGTTTCAAGAGTGCATCTGTGATGGACTGTATGGGTGGGTGAGTGTGTGTATGGGTGTGTTAGTGAGTGAATGTATGTCCCAGTGGTACATGTGTGAGTAACTACATATGTGAAAGGCAGTATATATGTGTGTTGGAGTATATAAATAGCTATAAGTGAGAGTGTGTGATTGTGAGAGTGACTGTATGGATGAGTGTGTGCTTGTATCAGAGATTGTATAAGAGCGTAAGAATGTGCTAGTATTTGTATGAGTAAGTGAGCTGGTGTGTGTATAACTGTATAGGTGAGTAAATGGGTGTGTGCTTAATTTTTTGCATGACTGACTAGGTGTGTGAGTACCTCTATGGATGAGCGGCGGTGTGTGAGTGTTTATATAGGTGTATGAGTGCATATAATAGTCCTGTACTGAGTGACTATAAGTATGAGTGACTGTACGGGTGAGTGAGTAGATGTGTGTGTGTAGACCTAAGAATCAGTGAGTGTGTATATAGTAATTGGTGTTGGAGTGTCTATGGTTTTGACAATGGCAGTCTGTAATTTACAGTGGGTGTATCAAAAGTTATATTAGGGTGTGAGAAGATGCATCAAATTATCACATGGATGATGTCATCAGTGATGTCATTTGAGATGTCATCACTGATGTCATCAGTGATGTCACTGACCATGTCATGAGTGATGTAATATGTGACGTCATCAGCAGTGCATTGCGGGGCGCGAGTTATAGTTACCTGAACTAACTATAACGGGGGAATTTCACGGGTTTTGTACGAGTGCAATGTCCAACTAACTATAACTGTCCCTAAAACCTATGGTTTTTTCAGTGAATTTGTAAGGTTTTTTAAATGCTAATTTCTAACTATAACGTGCCTGAAACCTATGGTTTTTTCAGTGAATTTGTAAGGTTTTTAAATGCTAATTCCTAACTATAACATGTCTGAAACCTATGGTTTTTTTCAGTGAATTTCCAAGGTTTTGTAAATGACAATTTTTAAATGTATTCATTGTTATATTTATTTGTTTGATACTGATTTACTACATTTTTTTAAACTATTTATTTTTAGATATTTTATTTTTTAAAATACATTGTAATTACATTATACATTACATTACAAAATATACTTTCTCAGAATGAATTAATTTAGTTTAAATACTTTGCAAATAGGCAATAGACTTTTAAGTACAGTAGTTACAGTTGTTGCAATGGGCAACACAATTTCAAACACAATGCAACATTGAGCTCAATGTGAATTTCTAGTTAAATGCAATTAGTTACTTTATGGATTTCTTTTCTAACCACAGGACTGGATCCTAGATTCAGTCCTGGAACATCTCCTGTAAACAGTTGAGTAAAAGCGTTTTGGTTACAGTAGTGATTTTTAAGGAATATTATTGTATTTTAAAAGTTGACACTTTAGAAACTTTTTCACATAGAATCACCAATGTTATCCTATGGGAGGAAATTCACTTAGCAGGTAAGTAGTGTTATCGCTACTTTTTCTTACTCAGTGGTGGATCCTGGATCCAGCACTGGTGCATCTCCTGTAAACAGTTGAAAGAATGCGTTTAAGTCATACAGGCGATTTTTAAGGAATATTTGTAGTTTGTGAAAATCGACACTTTGAAACTTTTCTGTTACTGATAAATACGGTTTGAATTACTTTTCAGGGTCAGTGCTGGGCTAAAAGATGCAGCACTGGGTTCTCTCCCTGATAACAGGTGAGTAAATCGGAATTCGTAGTTCGGCTGATTTTAGAGGAATATTATAAAGTTCCAAAACTCCACACTTAGAAGAATTTCCAAGTGAAACCAGTCAATGTTAGCCTATGGAAGGAAATTCAAGTTACTGGTAAGTACGGTTAAAATTACTTTTCAGGATCAGTACTGGGCTCAAAGATGCAGCACTGAGGTCTCTCCTGATAACAGGTGAGTAAATCGGAATTCGTAGTTCGGCTGATTTTAGAGGAATATTTGAACAATGGTGAAGGGAGGGGGCGGGGCCTGAGGTGACATCTGTGCAAACGCGCCCCGTGGCGCGTTTTAAGTTGAGGGATTAAGTCCCCTTGAATCATGAGGGTCCCTGGGGTCCAACTAGCCCACCCTTTACCTCCAGTATGCGCCAGGGAGCTGCGTTGCAGAGAGGTGTTCAGAGGCCACGCCCCTTTTTGCACCTCTCTGCAATGCAGCTCTGTGGCGCTTTCTGGACGTACCTGGTGGGCTAGTTGGCCCCCAGGGACCCTCAGGATTGAAGGGGATTTAATTCCCCATCTTAAAACGCGCCACGGGGCCTGTTTGCACACATGTCACCTGAAGCCCCGGCCCCTCCCTCCACCACTGTGCAAACGCGCCCGTGGCGCGTTTTAAGTTGGGGGATTAAGTCCCCTTGAATCCTGAGGGTCCCTGGAGTCCAACTAGCCCACCATGTACCTCCAAAAAGCGCCACAGAGCTGCGTTGCAGAGGTGTAAAAAGGGGCGTGGCCTCTGTACACCTCTCTGCAACGCAGCCCCCTGGCGCATACTGGAGGTTCCTGGTGGGCTAGATGGCCCCCAGGGACCCCCAGTATTCAAGGAGAATTCGTTCCCCATCTGCAAACGCGCCAGGGGGCGCGTTTGCAGAGTGCTCCAAGGAGGGGGCGTGGCCTCCGGCGCGAGGCCCCCCCTTCTTTTTCTAATTTTTTGGCCCTGGGGACCCCATCCCAGGGCCTGCCCCCTAATATTTTTTTTTTTTTTTTTTTTTAAATTTGGAAGGGGGCCGCGTGGCCCCCTCCCCAGGCCTTAATCGGCCCCGGGGACCCCATCCCCCGGGGCATGGCCTTCTTTTTTTTTTTAAATAAAACTTATGGAGGGGGCTGCGTTGCCCCCCTCCCGGGCCACTACTTGCCCCGGGGACCCCATCCCCCGGGGCTGGCCCTATCCTTTGGGGTCCGTGGGGGGACCCCAACTCCCCCACGGACCCTGCCGGCTCCCCGCCTCCTGCGGGAGCCGGCATTGCTTTCCCACATGGGGAGCTGCTAACATGCAGCTCCCCATGTGGTTTTTCTTCCTTTTGATAATTATAGATTATACACATAGCAAAAACGATACATTTCATATAATACATGTTGTTTTCTGATCACTGGATATATGGACTTTGTTTGCTTGTTTTTCCTTTAGTGTTCACTTTTATTATATTTTATTTTTCTACTTTCTACATATCACTGTTACATTCCCTACTCACCACATATGGTGGCTGGACAATAGAATAGGGGGTTGAGTTGTTTAGGATTGTGTATCACTTTAGAGTTGGACCTTGTTAAATCTAAGATTTGCAGGAAAGAAGGGGATTTAAACAGGAAGCCAAATGGAGGGCTCAGTTTCATCTCTGAAAAGAAGCAGAACGGCAGTTCCTTTGGCTGGTGCAAGCTCAATATAAGTTTGGTAAGATTGATGTTCTGTTAATAGGACTAGGCTTGGTAGAATGTTTGTGGTTTGTAAGAAACTTAGAGATGTTAAGCTGAACCTTTCTTTAGAATTACGCTATGAGTTTATGCTGACATATTACATATTTTGTGTGGGGTGCACAATAAAATGTAGGCATGATTGTTCTATAGGACATGATATAGAATAATGCAGTTTATATGGATTGGTCTGTTCATTTTGAGATCTTCATTGAATTCTTTTAGAGGCATCATATGTTTAATGATTTAACAATTAGTTTAGTTCTTGGGAAGTATACTTGATCATTTAGGTAGGTTTTATAGTAATTTTCTTTTTTATATATTCACAAGTTTAAGTTGATAAATTATTATTGGTGAGCTGCACAATACTTTAGAGTTAACCAATTTTAAAAGGGGCTATGTTATATGGGAAGGACTTGTTAAATAGCATTCCCCATTTACGGTCACAACTGGGGGTATGGTATATTCACATAGCGATGATGTTAGTGTTACGAACTGTGTTATTGCTGTAGAATGTACTTCTTCGATTTACTGTTTGTGTATGCTTGTAGACTGAATGACTTTGAAAGTCATCCAAAATGAGAAGGAATCATGATTCAACAGTGAAGAATATTACTAGAGGTAAGATCAGTGTCTGTTTATTGTTGCTAAGTAAGGAAGGAGTATTATTAGATTTATGAACTGTGGCTGGCAGGAAGTATTTTTGGTTCTGGTTTTGTCTTTCTTTAATTGTGTCTTTAGGAATTTTAAGCATATACACTGGAAGTGAATACCTTAAGCACATACAGCATTGTGAAGAACGGGGAGTGTACTCTCTGGATTTCATCCATAAGAGTTTTTATTATCTATGATTAGTAATTGGATGGGGATACACTCTCACTCTTTCTCTCCGCTGGGTTTCTAGTATTACAGTTTCTTTATAAAAATTATTTTCTCTCTTTTTTTTTTTTCCTGGCAATGACATTATGATTGACCACTTACAGAACAGGTAATCAGATGTATTGGTTAATTCATTTAGTGATTGCACATGGCATGGGAATGTAGGGATGATTACACAGCAATGGAGTGATTATGTTTATGAATTTAAACAAGCAATGTTGTTCCCTTCCTATTTATACTGTATTGTTTTCCAGAATGCATTTAGATGAGTTACACTGCGACTCCACTGGTGCAACTGCTCCCCAATTCTTGGAGAATGACAAGAACAAAAACTACCTGAATGCCAGCACGAGCGGAGCAAGGACACTAATAAAATAATGAATCAGTACTTGGTCTATGCTCCATCGAACAAACACATGAAAAACAAAGCAAAAGGGGGTGGAGCCAGCCGCCATGCAGTGAGCAGCTTGGAGCTCAAGCTCCTCACCGGCCTGTGAAACCCCTGCCCTCCCAAGCTGCCACGCACAGCACCAAATGACGTCCCGGGTGCCCCCGGACCAGTAGAGCCGCTGTGGGGGCTGTGAGAGAAGGCACGCTCAATCGCCTAAGGCCCCAGGGGAAATAAAAAATGAGCACCTCCACTGCGCCCTTACAATGGCAGCTCCATACTTGAGTGACGACTGCGGAGCGTGCCTGCTTGGGGCACATGACGGGCAAGGATTGCACTGCAAGATTAGCAGTGGCACCCATAGAGGGTACAATGGCGTTATGATGGCCCTCCCCCCCACTCTGACTCTTTTTGCGCAGGGCCCGACGGAGGCCCAGACAGTTATTGGCACCCCCTCCTGCTTCAGCCAAGTAACGGCCTGCAGAGGAGTTAGCGCTTCTGACCTCCGCAGGTGGAGTGGGGCCTTGACTGGGAGGCTATTGACCAGCATGGAGTTCAGCTTCGAGAGGCCCCGGAGCAGCTGGACCCCCCCCCCCCATGTCGCATTTCCTGGACCATGGACCACGTGGTGGGAAGCCCCGAGCTGCCAGGCAGGAAATACAGTAACTGACTGGGGTGGCCCTCCCCGGCCCACGTGTCCCCTGGATGCACAAGTGAGCAGACTGTGTGGCCCCGGGGGGTCGTGGATTGCCAGATCTAGCAATTGTCTCCCCCTTCTCCTGCGGTTTTCAGAGGTGCAGCTGCAACACCTGGAGGGCCCTTGTACCTACGTATAGCCCCGTAGCTGTGGATTCTGGGGGGCAGTGGGTACTTCTGAGGGGTGATCCTCCCTCTCTCCCTCTATCAGACACTATTCCATTCGCCCTGCCACTACTGTTGCTGCTCCCTGTTCTGGACTATAGTACTTCTGGCGTTGCAGTGGGGAGGTGGTTTGAGGATCGCCTGGCGATACATGGCAATGCTGTTTTTGGCCTCCCCTACTTACTTGGGGGGGGAAAGCCTTGTCCACCTTTCTCTACACCAGACATGGGTTGCACCCTGAGAACTAGGGACAACACCCCGACGAGCACCCCCCCCCTCCAAGAGGGGATCGAGCAGGGTTCTGGGACACTTTCCACATGAATTCCAAGCTTGATAAGTTGCTGGCCGCAATCAATACTATTGGTGAGCACCTGGAGGGCCAGATTGATCCTATTGCTGTTGAGCTTAGTCTTATCCGTGAGGACTCTAAAAAGGTGGCGGAAGGGTGTAGACCTTGGAAGAGTCAGTTCAAGTTTCGGTGCCCGAGGCCCAAACCACGGAGCACCGCCTCACGAAGTTGGTAGGCACATACAAAGAGATTACCTGCGTGGTCGACGATCAAGAAGCGAGGGCCCGTTGTAACAACATCAGGGTCATTGGACTACCAAAGGGAGTGGAACGCAACTCCATGCTTGATTTTCTAGAGGATTGGCTCCAGGAGTTTGTGGCCTCAGAGGGGCTATCTAAGTTCTATGCCTGGACTGGGTGCAGAGAGTATCTCCTTTCCGCCTTAAGCCAGGGCTGGTCACGGGTTGGTGACCTGCCTCCTCCATTTCCAAAACAGGGACTTCCTCCTTCATCAGGTCCCCCACTATGGCCCCTTCGCGGTGGAGAATACTACAGTCTCGCTGTATCCTGATTTCACCCTTCAGGTACAAACTCAGCGCTCCTCATTCCTCTCCGTCAAGAAGCAGCTCCATGAGCTGGGGTTGCTCTACTCCCTGCTCTTCCCGGCCCGCTTGAGTGTGCAGGCGGAGGACAAGGCTAATTGTTTCCTGGATCCTGCTGTCGCATGGGTCTGGGTGGAAAACTATGACAAGGAGATGGTGTCCCCAGAACCAGCAGCGCCTTGCCGGCCGGCATACGTCTGCACGGACGATCCCGATGTCAGGCGGTGAACCACCCTACCAAACAAGAAGCAGCTGAGGAACTGACGAAGGCGGTGGAGACGGTGGCTTCCTTGTGTTCCGGCGGGAGTTCCTCACATCCCGAGACACATTCACGTAAGGCAGAGGTTTTCAAACTTTTTGATGTCGAGACCCCCCTGTCAAACATTTTTTGGGGTAAAGACCCCTCCGTGGCAAACATTTCTAGAATATGGTACTCCTTATCATCGACAACTATCAACAACCATAAATGCCCAGAATTCCCACAGCAAATCATTTCTACTGTAGTGAAATAATATTAAAAAGTGTTTAGCAAACCAAAGGTCAGTGGACGTGAGGGCATGGTCAAAGGTGTGGCTAAAAACAAAGGGCCTCATTTATGATGAACTGGCGTAGGACAGTGCCGCAAGTCGTCTTACTGTGCTGCCCTACGCCAATGTGAAAGGGAGGAATACATCATATTTGTGTAATACGGTGCCTTCCTGCGCTTTCCCCCTGTGTTGGCATGCAAATTGCTGCCTAGTGCCAACATAAGCAGGATTGGTTTGTGCAGAAAGGGGCCCCTTCGTGCACAAAAACAATCCAGAGAGGCATTTTCCTCTTTCTATGTGTGCTACAGAATGCATCACACAAGGAAAGAGGAACAAAATGGAGAAACGAAAACATTTCTCCTTTTTATGCCTGCTGTGGAGAGGTGTAAGGCTTTGGCGCAAATGTATGACGGAATTCCGCATGCGTTTTTCATGCATGCCTTAAGAACTCCGTCATTTGAATGGATGCGTCTTTAGCACGCATTTGTTCTGCACGCAAGTCGTTTTAATGACTTGCCTTAGGGGGGCGCTGGATATTGGAATAGTTTAATTTACAATTCCAACCCCAGTCTGCGTAACAGTAGGGAAGGTGTTGGAGTTTAATTCCAACACCACTCCACCATTGTGCCGCCCTAAAGCAAGTCGTTGTAACGACTTGCGTGCACATCGATTGCGTGCTAAAGACACATTCGTTCTGTTGCCAGCGCTGTGAAAGCACAGCGTGTTTCCAGCTTCGTCCTAAAGGACGTTTCCCTTTTGGCGCTGCCCCAGGCTTACGTGATTTTGTAAATCTGTGGCAGAGTCAAAATCCATTGGTTTTGCGTGGGAACAGCCACCACAATGCCCATGGAATGCCACCTTGACGCAGAGTAAGGCAACGCAGCAACTTGCGCTGCTTTGTCTTACTCCATAGCCAAGCAGGGTGATTTCGCGTCGCCTCATAGATCTGATTGAAACGCTTGAGCTGCCATAACCTCTAAAAAAGGGAAGCTCTGGCGACGCAAGCCTTCCATAAATAAGCCCCAAAATATTCTGTAAGTCTTTTAGGTCTTTCACCATCAGATAGTTCCATATAAAATGTTGGGCAGCTTAAATGAAGAAATACATTTTAAAGAGTTTTTACTCAGTGGGAAAAGCACTGTAGTACATTATAAAACCTCTATTAGTTAATGCACTGCAGAGCCACAGAATTAAATCTTGGTTGGTGCAGTGGAGAATAGTGACTTGTGTATTTTTAGTGCTACGAGGTCTCAGCCTGTGACAGGAAGCACTGTGAATGTGTAAGTCATTATTTTATACTTGCATTATACACAGTATAAGATAGACTGCTACAAAATGTGCACATAGTTTTTGGATAAAATGGTGCTTCCAAAATGTAGATTTTAGTAATACAAGACCGTACGTAATGCAATTTGTTTTACATAACTGTCCTAACAACACCTCCTCAAGGGGTACTAAGCGCAATATAAATACAACTATGATTAAAAACACTCACTTTACAGCCCAGTTGTTAACTCTTTGCACTACCACTCCCAAAAAAACCTCATCTTTGTCTTCACAATACTTGGAGTGTTTCGATCAATTAAAGCCAGATCCGGCTCCAAAGCATCCTTTACATTTGCAGATTACCCTTAACATCTGCTGAGTAACTCATTGAGCACATTTGCATTTCGTTCAGGCAAGCAGGCACCCTGGCACGAAGGCTTGTTTAACTGTCTGCCCGACTTTGTTTCACAGCATAGGAGACTCAATTAATGAAACTTCAGCTAAAGCACTTTAACAAACGGAATTAACCATCCCGGGACGGTTGTCTTTTTTCAAAACAAACAGCAAAGGTTTTGGATTCAGGCAGACATGTGGCTGGGGAATGCGCGCCCCTCTTCCCAGGGCTCCACGGTCCCCCTGGGGGTCGCGCCCCACAGATTGAAGACCTCAGACGTAAGGGATCTGCCTCGAGCTTGGAGAACTCCACGGTGCTCGGACTGGATGACACTCTCCGGGGGGTCATCCCAGGTACAGCAGTTGACACCATTTGACGTCTTATAGGGAGGTGACTGTCACTTCCTCAGTGTTGTGATACAGTGGCTACTTTGTAACCTGCTAAGTCTTTTAGACTATATTTACTTTTCTCCTTTTTACTGGCCTGGGGGAGCTGGGCATGTGCTGGGGATCATGCACTTTGTATCATTGTATTGCATACTATTTGACTGCTGGATTGGCTGGACTCTTTCTTCTCTTGGGTGCTCAGACATGGACCTGATTCACCCTGGTTGTTGGGCCCTAGTCTGTAGGCTACTTGCCTCTATTTGTTTGGACAGGATGTACACGTCTCAATCCAGGAGGAGGACTGTGGGTGGTTTCAGGGATTCTTTTGATTGTGTCTGTCATTGGGTTTAAGTGTTTTGTGTTTATGGCAGGTGTGGGTGCATTTTGTGGCTGGTGATTGAGGCTCCAGTGTTGTGCACGAGTGCTTGTCCATATGGCTGATCGACTTTTTTGATTACCTGGAATGTGCAGTGACTATCTACACCATCTAAATGCTTTAAGTTATTGGCTTACTTAAAACGGAGGGGAGCGCAGATTGCGTTCCTTCAAGAGACACATCTATCGGACACAGAGGGCAGGGCACTCCGCAGGAGGTGGCAGGGACAACTGTAAGGCACTGCTTACTCTGCGTTTGTGACTGAAGGCCCTATTTTGGATTAGACCCGGGGTGCTCTTCCAGTTACATAAGGCAGTTATTGATCCAGAGGGTCGATATGTCCTAGCAAGGGGACGGTTGGATGGTAAAGATATTGCTTTACTTAATGTTTATGCCCAAAATCAACTTTTATTTCTGGATAGCTGGATGCTCCTACTGCCAGCAATGCAGCCTTACGCGCGACTAGTGATGGGAGACTTTAATCGCGTGGTGGACGTCACTATGGACGGATCCCACCCCCCATTACGCTTGGCAAATGTGTCTAAATTAGCGGATGCTTTCAGTGCTTGGGCGCGACATTAGGGTCGGGTGGATTGCTGGAGGATGCAAAACCTTGAGGCCCGGCTGTACTCGTATTGCTCCGGTATGCATGACTTGAAAGTTTGGTTGGATAAGGTGCTTGGATGTGATAAGGTATGTGAGAGGGTGATAGATGCGGAGTACTTGGCGCGGACATACTCGGACCATTGCCCCCTTCTATGCACTTTCGGTGGTCTTCCCGTAGATCCTGCATCCCGACTTGGTGGTTAGATCCAACCCTACTCCAAGATCTGGTGTTCCTTTCCACACTCACCGATTTTTGGCTCTCTAACGAGGGTTTGGCATTGTCAGTGGGAGTAAAATGGGAGTCTTTTAAGGTGGTTGTACGTGGTTACTGCATCGCTAATAAAATAGGGGTAAACACCCAATTGTACTCAGGCATCTGCCAGGAGGAATCAGTCCTCGCTGGGCTCCCCTCTGGAGTTGGGAGAGACTGTGGGCCGAGAGCCGATGCTTGCTGAACAAGAGGAATTGTAATATAGGGTGTATACTGAGAGGGCTCACGCAGAGAGAGACAAATCAGGGAGCATGCTAGCCTGGCTCCTTCAGTAAGAGACAAGGGGGCACACTATAGTTCAGGTTAAAGATTCTGCAGACAAACTAGTGTTCATCCTGGAGGACATTAATGGGGTGTTCCTACACTACTGTCCTACACTGTTTGCAGCAGGCACAGAGGTCAAGGAACTGGACGTACTGCGTTATGTTGTGGATTCTTCCCCTCTGGTTCTGAACCCGGCCTTAGCCAAACAGCTGACTTCAGAGGTTACTGTGCAAGAAGTTCAGAGAGCTATCAAGGAGCTGGCCAAGGGCAAAGTCCCCAGGTTAGATTGGTTGCCCATAGAATTCTTCTCCACCTTCTCAGCTGCCATCGCCCACAAGTTAGTGGAGGCTTTCAATAGAACATGGGAGCGGGGCTTGCTTCCGCCCCTCTTTGCATGATGCCTCAATAGTGTCACTCCCCAAGAAAGACAAGGATCCTCTGCTGGTGGACTCCTACCGCTCCCTATCTATATTCAACTCGAATTAAAAATGCTGAGTAGCGTATTGGCAAATCGGATCCTGCTGCATGCATAAGAGCAAACTGATACACCTCAATCAGATGGGTTTTATACCTGCCTATAGCACGCTATCTAACATTTGCCAGCCGATCCATATCCTAGACAAACAGGGGGACTCTCACACCAGAAACCCTGGCCCTATCTGTGGATACGTGGAAAGCGTTTGATTTCCTGTAAGGTGAATTTTTATATGCCACACTACCTGGGATGGGATTTGGAGTACCATTTGTTAAATTAAATAAGCTGTTGTACACTCAGCCGATGGAAAGAATTCGGACTGGGTCAGTGGTTTCTGAGGCATGCGCTGTGAGAGGGGCACTCAGCAGGGTTGCCCTTGTCTCCCCTTCTATTTGCGCTGGCTCTAGAGCGATCTGCATTGACAGTGTGGCAAGGTTGACACTATCGGGGGCTACAGGTGTGGGGAGACCCTGTGTATATTTGACAATATGCAAATTGCATGCTGCTATATATGCGTGGAGGGTCCTCAGACCTGGAGGGGGCGGCAGCGGCGTGTCGACCTTTTGGGCAGCTGTCAGGCCTGGAGGTTTACTGGCACAAGTCCTCTGCCTATCCCCTGCAACCTGGCTCAATGGAAGATTGCCCCCTCACTGCTCTGCCAGTGTTGTGCTGGGAACATGTCTCCATTCCTTATCTGGGGTGGATGTGTATAGAACTCCGGAGTTGCTATACAAGGGTAACTTTATCCACACTCTATCCGCTGCACGGCGGTCAGTCACCTTCTAGAACGCCTCCTTGCTGATATCAGTCAGTGGTATTACTGCGCCTCCTTTATTTATTTGTGGCACTGCCAGTCTAACTTCCTAAGGTGCTCTTTTGAGATATGAATAGCATAATTGTCACGCTTTATTGGGGGGCCTCGAACGCAGGGTGGCCCTAAAGATACTGCGCCTGCTGGTGGATGAGGGCGATATGGCTGCCCCGGATTTTAAACTTTATAATTTGGCTGCACAGTTGCAGTGGGTCGCTCGGTGGCGGTCGGTGCTCTGGAAGGCCGAGAGTGTGGGACTCCCTCCAAGATTCCTCTCAATCAATTTCTGATTCGCCCCACCCCTGCCTCGATAATGCGAGGTGAGAATGTATTTGTTCGCACAGCCTGCCATGTGGGGGCAAGGGCTCTGCAGAGAACCCATACCAGGGAACCATACACTTGCGAGCACTCCCTACCGATTGCTCGATACTGGCAGCACCCAGGAGGTTAGGCAGGTTGGGGCTCACCATCATAGGTGACTTATTTGAGGGGGCGGAGTTAGCTCTTTCCCAGATCGGAGGGAGATGTATGACATCCTGGTGGGACATTTCCTAGTGCATGGAGCCTTGATGGGCAGGATCCATATCTGGTGGAGAGAGGGTTCCGCTGTGCCTCCGATATCTGTTCCTTATCCCAAGGATGACAAGGGCGGTCATGCTACTTTATCATGCTCTGTTGAAGGGGACCCAAATGGACCTGTCACACCTGCGCCACCGCTAGGCCACAGACCTGGGACCCATACTAAGTTATTCTGCCTGGAAGAAAATCCTGGCGTTTACCCCTAAGGTGTCCCGAAATGCCCGATTTAAATTTACTGAATTCTATTTCTTGCACCAGGTCTATCTCACCCTTTGGTGACTTCAAGCCATGTTCCCTGGGGCTTCATCAGCGTGGCCCTGCTGTCATGCGACTGAGGCAGGATTCTTTCATATGGTGTGTTCTTGACCGGTTCTGGCTCCATACTGGGCCACCATGCTGCACGTTGTGTGTCAGGACACTGACAGACACTTTGACTGCTCCAAGCAGCTATGTTTACTGGGCTTGCATGCTCGAAGTGCAGCCTGGAAGGCGACAGACAGGTTTATGGATCTAGCACTGAAACTTGCGCAATGGAAGTCCACCACTGGACCCGATCTGGGTAAATGGAGTAAGGAGTTTGCTAGATGGGCAGATTGTGAGAGGGAGGCACTTTGACGGGAGGAGGCCAGGGGTTTGCTTATGGTTCTGGTCTTACCCTCCTGGGATGCAATAAAAGTGGTTTGCCCAAAACTGGACACCCGGGGGATGTTTTTGTCTGAGGTGCTGTGTTCTTTGGCACCTTCGCTGGAGGCTTAGTTGGTGCTGCTGTCCCCTGCTGCTGAGGTCCAGGTCAGTGAGGCCTCTGCTGAGTGAATGGAGGCAACCTGTCGGCAGAGTGCTTTAGAGCTGAGCATGACAGAGTTCCACTGCAGCTTTCCTTGAAGTCATGGTATCGATGCTGCACCTCCAGCTTCCAGCCGAGAGTTGCCGCACTAGTGCCAAACAGAATGCCCCAATTGTGTGTTTTTTGTATTGACTGCCTTGCTGTTTCACTCAATTTGACCGTGCTCGGCACATAAGTAGGCACACACACACATGCCTTTCCTTTGTTCGTTCTCTTAATTTGTTTGTGTTTGTGAACTGTTTTATTTGAAAAACAACAATAAAAAATATTACAAACAAAAAGAAATGAAGAAAGCGAAACTGGCACACGCTGACCAATGAGAATCAAAGAAATGAGGGTGATGATAAAGCCAGCCAATGGTAAATAATGGACGGATGGATGGGCTCTTACCTACTTACTGCTTCTTATGCCGACTGGCTTGTAGGGCAGCAAAGAAGTACCTCCACTTCTGTCTTGGCAAAAAGTTCCTATAGAGTGCCCCTGCTATTGTTCAGGGTCTTCATTACCGTTTCCACAGTTCGACTCCAGGTGTTCTTTGGCCTGCCTCTCTTCCATTTGCCTTCTGGGGTCCAGTGGAGATCTGGTCTTGTGATAGAGTCTTGTTCTCTTCTGATGGTGTGCCACATCCATCTCTATCTTTCTCTCATAATAATGGTGTCCACTCTCTCTAGCTTGTATCTGGTGAGCAGTTTCAGGTTGGAGATGGTCCACGGCCAGAAAATGCGTAACATTCTTCTCAGGTTACAGATGCAAAAAGCTGACCATTTGGTGATGTCGCCTTTCATCATCCACCACATGCATGCTGAGCCACACAAGAGTGTGGACAGGACGCCGCTCTGGTAAAGCTTCAGCTTAGTGTTAGTGCTGTATATAGATGACCTCCTCACACTGTTCAGCATCCTGAAGGCATTCCTGGCCTTGTTCAGTCTATTCTTGATATCACTGCCTGCTCCTCCATCAAGTCTGATACTACTGCCTAGGTAGGCAAACTATTCCGCCATGGTTAGGTCCTCTCCATCCCCTTGATTGTTGAAGGGTCTAGGATGTTGAGCGGCATGACTTCTGATTTCTTCTTGTTGATCTTCAGGCCCACTTGCTTTGCCTAGATGTTAAGGTGAGATGTCTTTTCCTGTGTATGCTGGTGTACGTGAGAGAGCTAGGCAAGGTCCTCCAATGTAGTGAATAAGGTCCATCTGATGTCTCTGGCTTAGTCTTCTGCTGTGCATCGCATCACCCAGTTGATGATTAGGTTGAAAAGCAATGCTGATATCACACATCCCTGTCTCACACTAGTCTTGACTTCAAAGCTATACTTACTATCTCCCACCTTGCAGATAAAATTATCATCAGGTCTTGAGGCGGAGAACTATCTGCTGCAATGGCATAGGCTCTCAGTATATGCCAGAGGTTTTCACAGTGGATACTGTCAAAGGCTTTCTCAAAATCAATTAAGTTGATGTTGTCTTTGTTACTCCATGCACTGCTCTATGATATGAGGATCTGATCAACACACCCTCTGTTATTTTCTTAACTGCCTGCCCACGGTATCAGAAATGTGCTGTGTAATGATTTTCATCAGGATTTTACCTGGGATTGACAGAAGGGTGATTCCACGCCAGCTGTTACAGTTGGTAAATGCACCCTTTTTTGGAATCTTGACAATGATGCCTTTGTTCCAAACATCTATTACTTTCTTTCTCTCCCAAATAGATGTAAACAGTGGCTTAAGGATCTTGGCTGATGTCTCAGGTTCTGCCGTGAACATTTCTGCATTCAGGGTTTTTTGGCCAGGGGCTTTTCCATTCTTGAAAGATCAGATGGCAGTGATAATTTCTTTTTTCTGTGGTGGACGGTGTTCACATCTAAGTCTGTCTCTGCTTCTCGGATGTCCGCTTCGCTGGTTGGTACTGGTCTGTTCAATACTTCTTTGAAAAGCTGGACCCAGCGTGCTTCCTGCTCTTTCTCTATTGTGAGCAGCCAGACTTGCTTGTCCATGATCAGGGCATTGTATTATGTTGCACGAGATTTACCACAGACTTTACCTGCATGATTTCGAAGATCCTCCCTCAATCTCCTCTATTAGCTACCGCCTCTGCTTGGTTGACAAGATTATCCATGTACACCCACTTGTCTGTTCGTGTCACTCTTTTGACTGCTCTGTTTGCATCTATGTACGGTTGCTTATACTTTGTCTGCAGCCTCTCAGATTTGGCCTCCATGAGTTCCATTGGTTAGGCTGCAGATAGGATTTGCAGGTCAGCGTGTTCTTAAAGTAATTTGTATTTTACAATCAGTGCTTGCCAAAAACTCGTAATTTTATTATTGTTTTGAAACTGATACCCTTATCATTGTTTTAACGGTCTAATCTTCTCCCTGAGTTACGGCCCCGATCTCACAAAACGGAGGATATGTCTTGTCGGATCCATATTTTCCTCATTCTTGTATTGGTCCCCAGGCATGTTTCACTGCTCTTCACAAGGACTGGAGAGACGCGTTTCCATTTCTTGTTGACTGCATCTGCAGCAGGCTCAGACTGATCTTCCGAGTCTGCCTGGATTTCGAACCTGTTTTTTTTTTGTAACACAAATGCCTTCTCAGTCTTGGGGTCCTATTATTTTGAAACCTCGAAGTGCTGTCGTCCTGATGTTTTGTGTTCTGTTTTTCTGAGTTTTAGCTTCACAAAACCAGTCACTAGATGGTGTTCACTGCAGACATCCGGACCCTTCCTCACTGATATCTTGCAGTGAGCGTCTCCAGGTTCTGCTTATCATCAGGTGGTTTCTGTCTCTGCCATTGGGTGATACCAAGTTAGTTTGTGAATATCACAGTGGGGAAGAGAGTCTCTCCTATGACCAGATCATTTGTGGTGGAAAATTCCAACAGTCTTTCTCCATTGATCCATAACCTTCCTTTCCCATGGCTCTGTCATGGTTTGTGCTGTAATTTCCCACTTTGACATTCGAGTCTCCCATCACAATCTTCAGGTCGTGGTTCAGCACTGCTTCAAGCTCAGCTTGTATAAGTTCGTAGAATTTGTGCTTGACTTTTTTCTCTGCATCATTTGTTGGAGGATTGCACTGAATAATGGGTGGTGTTAATGTGTCTGCCTTTTAACCTGGCTGTCATAAGTCTGAGTGTAAACCAGTCAACACCTAGAGCAATTAGGCATTTCTCTGTCCGCTTGCTCGGGATGATGGATACTCCTTCGTGATGTTTGTCATTGTCTCTTCCTGAGTACAGTTCCATCTATCCTGTGTTGGTTTTCATTCTGCCAGATTCGGTCCACCTCCTTTCACTGACCGCCAAGATGGACAGGTTGTAGAGCCTCATCGCAGAAATTACTTGAGACAGCTTTACTGTATCATACATGGTTCGTACGTTCCAGAATCCAATTCTTGGCTTGCACTTGGCACTCAGAACTTTTGTCGTCCTGTCAGTAGTTTCCTTGTGGCTTTGACTATTGTCAATTATGCAGGTCTCATGAAGAGACTCTGTGAATCCCTCATGCCCACAAGATTTAGTGGTTCTTGCTGCTATTTCCGTAACCAATACGTTTTGTGGGAAAATGGTGTTAGCCTTGTGCTTAAACCCCAACATTGAGGACCAGTGGATCACACTTTGTCTGTTCTCTACCCTTTGACCTGTCTGACTTGGACAACCCTGCCAGGAGACTAAGCTCCCACCAGCATAGCTCTTAGGGTCACAGACACGCAAGCCCCTCAAGCACTTCAATTTGGCAATCCACTGAGGAGATGGGGGGGGGGGGGGCCTCTAAGCACCCTTTAAGGTTTTTTTGTTGTTAGCACAAGATCTTGCAAGCGACAGTGCATGCACTCTCTCAGGGGAGACTTAAAAAAAAGAGAAGGCCTGAATTATTGTTGAGTGTGTGTAGGGTAATATATCTGATACCCTGTACTTCAACAAAACCTTGGGGCAGACAAACGTGAGCCTTGAGATTATATGTCAATTATTTCCTAACCTTACCCAATCTAAATTCATGCCGAAACCCCACTTTTATTGCATTTATATAATGTGTCTATACAAACAAGGATGATGCCCAGCACTTCAGAACACCATTTAGGCACTAAATGATCACCCAAGACCCACACTTGTTTGACTTTTGATAGTTTGTATTCTTGCCCCTGTTGTTCATTACGTCTATGAACTTTTAATCAACCGACTTGTGAGATTTCCATAGATTGTATCCAGTTTCCTTTTGTTTTAATGTATATAGCTTGTGTGAAAATGATTGTTAACCAATGCATGTAAAATGCCAAAGGCTGAAGTATATTTGATAACATTTTAAGTAAACTCTTTATTGTATAAGTTTCATAAAACCATGCACAATAAAACAACCATCGGTATCATAAAAATCTAAAACAAAGTTAACCACATTCCAATAATAAAATCAGTCTTTACTAGTAAACATGTTATTAACCGGTTCAAAGAATGTTATACTATTACCCAAAATCTTTGGGGAAGAGCAATTACAACAATATAAGGTAGCTCCCCTAGTAGCTGTTATATTCCCTAATTTTAAAATAGGTTTCAGGTATTTTCCCCTTAAATCAAGCAGCCTGTGGCACAGGCACAATATATGCCCAATAATTGCATCATGCAATTTGAAAATACTACATATGGTGTCCGTTTTCTGTACTTTTAACAATGAACGATCAAACTGTAAAAAGGGAGATAAAAAAGTCTAAATGGAAGAAAGTTTTTTTTGATTGTGTACTTATGTTAAAATCCAAATATGGTAGCCTCTGCTTTGTATATGTTGTAACTGCGTAGCTGTTGTTCCTGTAAAACAGTGACTCATCGATATCCAATTAAAAAACAGTTACTTTTGATTGTGTTTTTCACCAAATTAGTAGATGGAAGTCTGTTCATCATTTGTAGTTCAGTTGGTGTTGGTAGTCTGTCTAACAATATATAGAATTATAGATGGGTAACAGTGAATAATGTGGATGTTTTACACCGTGGGGTTCTGAGTTACATAAATCAGATAACTACAGCGAAGTGAAGCTCTAATGTGAAAAACATTCCTGTAGTTCACTTTTTACCCATCTATAATTTGATGCGATATATAGCCCCAAAAATCACCTGCCCCATGTCTTTCAATTGAATACAGGGGAGAGGAGCAGTGGGAGCCATACACAACATGCCTCTTCTCCTTATCCCAAACATGAAAAATATCTTACCTGCCACCCTTTACCAACCCCCACCACCTCCCTGCCTTTCTTCCCCCTCCTGCAGCTGTGTTTTCTGCTTTCAGTCCAAACTGACAGGCAGTGCTGCGATGACAGCCTCTCAGAGAGATCTCTATCAGCCTGGCAGAAAGGCCTTCATGACGTAGCAACAGTCGGTAACATGTTTTGTTAACAACTGCTGCTACGTCATAGCAGTGAGTTATCAGATTCAGAAACTGATGTAAACGATAGAGGCTCTCCATGAGAACCATACATAACTGTGTAGTTATGTACGTTCCAGATGGCAAAGGATATTTATTATTCTGTATCCATTCGTTTATGAGCATTGATTTTGAAATACTTTTATCATACAGACAGCCTACAAAATAATTTATCTGACTAATACAAACTATTGCTCTTAAAGATGTTAGGCCAAGTTCTAGACTTAAGTGGCAGTTAGGGGGAAGTGCACTTAAATTCAGTAGACTCCATATAGAATGAATTAACAATTTTTCCAGTTTATCAATCAGTTGTGACTTCAGAGTCCATATTCTGTACAAAACTGTATGAATTAATTTTGTATTTGCAACTGTTAATGTTGGTCCAATAGCACCATCTACATATTTTCTTGCAAATCTTTTAATTGCATCCGTAGTATTTGATATTTTACTTTAAATATAATTAAGACGTATATCCCAGTTTAAAAAATATCAATGGGGTAGCTCCTCTTACGGGACTCCTTCAACCCTAATCAGTGTGGAATCAGTAGTCTGATCCTCAGGATCTCAAGGGATCCGAGAGGTCAGATCATGGTACCCTCACACACCCAGTAGGGTGTTGTAGGAAGGTGGAATATGACTATATGGTTGCCCCCACTTTTTTTTATGGTGTTTTGCTGGTTTATGACTTAGTTGGACTGGGATCCTGCTATTCAGGGCCCCAGTCTATCTGCTTTCTCTGTAAAAGGTTTCCATGTGCCTTAGGCACATCTCTGATTGAATCTGGAGTGCCCTTATAAGTCCCTAGTATATGGTATACTATGTACCAAGGGCATAGGTACCTCAGAGGCCTACCAGGGGCTGCAGCATGTATTATGCCACCCCTGGAAGGCCATCCAAACTGACACCACAGGTCTGCTACTGCAGCCTGGGTAAGGTGGTGCATGCACTCTTACTGTGATATAGGTTACCTATATCACTAAATACATACACACATATAAACCTATAAGTCACTCCTAAGTCAGGCCTTATCAATCCTGAAGGCAGAGTGCGTGGTTCCTATGTGAGAGGGTGCCCCTGCATGAGCAGGGCCCCTCTGCAGCGTTCGGAGACCCTTCTCTGATGCTGTTTGTAGTGCAGCCTGACCATATACTCTTAAGCGCATTATAACCTCGCGTTAAATGCTAACTTTGGAATGGCTGCACCTAAACATGTCGTGTTTGGTGTCAAACATCTTGGAATACTACCCCCCCGCCAATTCTGGCGGCGGGGGTAGCATTCCACCCTTCTAGAGGGAGAGACATGTTAACCCTGGCCTGGCCGGTGACTTCTTTCTAAAGCCTGGCATCACAAAATGGATGCTACTGCCACAGACACAAGTCTGGCCTCCTGCTGCTGGACGACACTCCGGCAGGGGAGGCCTGGACAATAGGTTTCCTGTCCCAGGGAGGTGTGACCACCTCCCCAGACAGGATAATGTGTATTGGGGCTGGGCGGGAGCACTTTCTGGTGCTTTGAAGTCCTGCACTGGGGGCACACTTGGTGTCCCTAGTGCATACCCCAGTTCAAACCGGATCAGGGGCTTGCAGCCCCTGCTTTGGCGCGAACTGGACAAAGGGAAAGGGGTGTAGCCACCCCTCTGCCCTGACCCACCCATAGGTGGGGCCACAGAGTAGTCCAACCCCTATCCTTAGTATAAGTATAGGAACCCAGTCCTTAGGACTTTAGATTATCCCTGGACGAAACTCTGAAACTGAATCCTGGACCTTCGACGCTCTACTCACGATTAGAGGACAGAAGAATCTCCCTTGGGGTCAAGGAGTGACTCCCTGCTTGGCAGGCACCAAAGAAGCATCTGTCCGGTTCGCATTTCTGAAGCTCCCGTCGGACGCCGAAGTCATCGCATCACCAGAGGTGGATTCTCAGACTTCCCGAGGCTACCCTGAGTCCCCAGCAAAGCTGAGGCCCGTGGCTATCGTGGGTGACTTGAGACCGTGACCCCTGGACACCGAGCACATTTGCAAGTGCATCCTCTTCTGGGTCTCCCAAGAAGTCGTGCTTTGGGCTCCGAGTAGCCCTAGCCTCCAGCACCACCTGCACCGAAGATCACTGGCCCCCACTCCACGAGTGTCCTGTAAGCCAGATCCACGTGCGGCGTCACGAGGCTCCTTCGCGGTCGCTAGCCCGTTGGCTAGTAGCCCTTAACGAAGGCCAATCTTTTACTAACTTGGCATCCTGGTTGCTCCAGGCCTGCCCTCACTTACCCTCGCTGGGTGAGTTCCCCAGACCTTGCTGGTCTGCACCATCGACGATCTTCCTCTGCATCGAGACTTGCCATTGCCAAGGCTTGTTGGGTCCAATCCGGTCGCCGACACCTCAGCACTCGACAGACATCGTGTACCAGCCCGAATCCTGCTCCTGGTCGCCGACAACGCCTCCTGGACCTCGTGGCTGAAGAGACAAGACGACCGTCAACGCACCTGAAGCACTCGACATCGGTGGGCATCTGTCCATCGCCTTCCTGGTCACTGGCTAGTGACCCAGACTCTGTCCCCTCTGCTTTCAGGTTCTTCAGAACTCCGATCCACCCTTGGATCCACCCGGACACTTTTCACTTGGTCGCCAGCAGCACTTTGCAGCAGATCGCCATTCAAATCGACGACGAAACCCGACCCCGAAAGGCACCTATGCACCCGGCTTCCCTGGGTGAGGTAACACGAGTACTCCGGTGCTCCCGTGGGTAGAGACTCTTCAAAGTCCTAGATCTCAAAGGGTTTGGTCCAAGTTCTCTTTTAAGTGTCCCTTTTCTCTAATTTCCCGATCACGACTGGCAGGGAAACTAGTCCCCCCTCACCAGTTTTTACCTGAGTTTAAATACCAGGTGACCAACATTGATGGTGTCAGAACAGATCACCCCATGGCCATAGTCAATCTCAGCTGGGAGGGGGTCACAGGCCCAAAAAGAGTGGCAGTGTCCCCAACCTTACCTGTAGATTGCCTGATGGGCAATGATTTGGAAATTTCAGCCTGGGCTGAAGTTGAACACCAAACCCATTTTAGGATGTTGGGCGTCCCTGTAAAGGTTAGTGGGGCTGTGATGGCCACAGCCCCAGCCCAAGAATTTGGAGAGATGGAGCCTGAAAGAATGGCCCACTCTCCCACAAAAGAGAGCACAAGGGTTGAAGAAAAGTCTTCTTCCCTCCAGACAGTAGGTAAGGGTCAGCCTCCTCAAGGAACTGACCCTACCCCTAGTGAAGGAACTGCCCCAGAGGTAGTCAGGCCTGGCCTGGCCACACCCCTGATGGCAGAGGACCCTTCCAAGGTAGTACCCAGTCTGGAGCAGGTAACCTGCCCCTCTCTACCCTGCCTCAGTCAGCCCAGGGCTGCAGAGGTCAGGGAGTTCAGGGCCCCCTGTCCAGAGGAACCCCCCCATCAGCAGATTAGGGGCACCCCGTCTAGTAGCCCTAGCCAGGTGAAAACTCCTCTACACACTGAGGGATCCCCCATGCCTTTATGTAGGGACCTCCCCAGAAGGACTCTGGTAGGCAAGGGCAAACCTGGGACCTGAAGGTTCCAAACCTGCCCTGTCCCTCCAGTAGTCCATCCAAACGGACCCAACCCCCAGCTGTAGGCAGCCAAAGGTTGACCCTTAGAGCAAAGTGCAACTCAGTCATGGAAAGACAGGCATACATGGTGACCAGTGATCTGAGGAAGCTGAGGCCAACATTCCTAGGGCCTCACTTCCCTACTCAGACACCTCACCAGCCTTGTACTTTACCTAAGCACACCACAGGTAGTGATTCCCCATGGTGGAGACCCTCTCATACCCTTAGGGTGAGGGATTGCTTAGTGGGCCATAAGACAGGGGGCAACCATGCTAGTGCAGGTGCTTCCTTATATGACCACTTAGTCAATGAAGGCTCAACTGGCCAAGGTTAGCCTTATCTCCTTTCGTTTGGGGGGGTTATGTAGGAAGGTGGAATCTGACTATATGGTTGCCCCCACTTTTTTTTATGGTGTTTTGCTGGTTTATGACTTAGTTGGACTGGGATCCTGCTATTCAGGGCCCCAGTCTATCTGCTTTCTCTGTAAAAGGTTTCCATGTGCCTTAGGCACATCTCTGATTGGAATCTGAAGTGCCCTTATAAGTCCCTAGTATATGGTATACTATGTACCAAGGGCATAGGTACCTCAGAGGCCTACCAGGGGCTGCAGCATGTATTATGCCACCCCTGGAAGGCCATCCAAACTGACACCACAGGTCTGCTACTGCAGCCTGGGTAAGGTGGTGCATGCACTCCCTTACTGTGATATAGGTTACCTATATCACTAAATACATACACACATATAAACCTATAAGTCACTCCTAAGGCAGGCCTTATCAATCCTGAAGGCAGAGTGCGTGGTTCCTATGTGAGAGGGTGCCCCTGCATGAGCAGGGCCCCTCTGCAGCGTTCGGAGACCCTTCTCTGATGCTGTTTGTAGTGCAGCCTGACCATATACTCTTAAGCGCATTATAACCTCGCGTTAAATGCTAACTTTGGAATGGCTGCACCTAAACATGTCGTGTTTGGTGTCAAACATCTTGGAATACTACCCCCGCCAATTCTGGCGGCGGGGGTAGCATTCCACCCTTCTAGAGGGAGAGACATGTTAACCCTGGCCTGGCCGGTAACTTCTTTCTAAAGCCTGGCATCACAAAATGGATGCTACAGCCACAGACACAAGTCTGGCCTCCTGCTGCTGGACGACACTCCGGCAGGGGAGGCCTGGACAATAGGTTTCCTGTCCCAGGGAGGTGTGACCACCTCCCCAGACAGGATAATGTGTATTTGGGGCTGGGCGGGAGCACTTTCTGGTGCTTTGAAGTCCTGCACTGGGGGCACACTTGGTGTCCCTGTGCATACCCCAGTTCAAACCGGATCAGGGGCTTGCAGCCCCTGCTTTGGCGCGAACTGTACGTCTGAGGTAGTTGTTCCGAGTGATTATGGAATGTCCGAAGTGCGGAAAAAACCCTGTTATAATCTTAATTGCTTGTCGGATAGGGGACATCACCGCATGAACACGGCCACTGCGCCGGGATTAGAGGGGTTTATCACAGCCCTCGTTTTTCTACATGTTTGACACTGACAGAGAACAGACTACTTTCATTCTCCACTAAATACTATCGACTATTTGATTGACCGGTGACTACTGCGAAATATATGGTCCCCCATTTCCGATTAAGATTATAACAGGGTTTTTTCCGCCCTTCGGACATTTCATAATCACTCGGAACAACTACCTCAGACGTACAAGCCTTGAGAAAGTTACTTATGTAACGAAACACGTGTCGGCTGTTTTCATCAGGCTGTTTCCATCATTTCCAACAGGGAGGCTGTATGAACAGGACCTCCGTGGGACTATTAGTGGAAATAACACTTTTGTAAAAATGATATATGTCCCTGCTTTTGGATTGCACCTTTTATATTGGGTTTTATGATTGAAATATTTAGCTGCTATTAAATGGAATTTTGCAAATAAGCTATCTCTTGAATTGTTTTCCTGTGAGTAGCCAAACTGTCGATTAATTGTAAACGCTTACACTATTTAAAATAGTGACATATAAATTTTAAAACACTGGTTTGGATTTTGGAAGCGAGAGCAGGTTTCCTGCTCTCGCTTCCAAAATCCAAAGCAGATTGCTTTTCCACAAGGGGAGCTGCATGTTAGCAGCTCCCCGTGTGGAAAAGAAATGCCGGCTCCCGCAGGAGGCGGGGAGCCGGCGGGACCGTGGGGGCATTGGGGCTCCCCCCACGGTCCCCAATGGAGTGGCCAGGCCCCGGGGGATGGGGTCCCTGGGGCTAGAAGTGGCCCGGGAGGGGGGCCACGCGGACCCCCTCCCCCCCAAAAATATCTTTTTTTTAAAATGGCCCGAGGGGAAGGCCACACGGCCCCCCTTGAAATATTTTAAATACATTTTTAAATACTGGCCATGCTCCGGGGGATGGGGTCCCCGGGGCCGAAAATGGCCTCGGGAGGGGGGCCACGCGGCCCCCTTCCCGTATTTTTTTAAAAAAAAATAATAAAATAGGGGTCAGGCCCTGGGGGATCGGGTCCCCAGGGCCCAAAAAATAGGAAAAGAAGAGGGGCCACACAGCCCCCTTCTAAAAAAATAAAATAAAAAAATGGCAATGCGCCGGAGGCCCCGCCCCCTCAGTTTATCACTCTGCAAACGCGCCCCGTGGCGCGTTGTAAGTTGGGGAATTAATTCCCCTTGAATACTGGGGGTCCCTGGGGGCCAACTAGCCCACCAGGTACCTCCAGTATGCGCCACAGAGCTGCGTTGCAGAGAGGTGGTCTGAGGCCACGCCCCTTTTTACACCTCTCTGCAACGCAGCTCTGTGGCGCTTACTGGAGGTACTTGGTGGGCTAGTTGGCCCCCAGGGACCCTCAGGATTCAAGGGGACTTAATCTTCCAAGTTACAACGCGCCAGGGGGCGCGTTTGCACAGTGGTGCAGGGAGGGGGCGGGGCCTGATATGGCAAGTGTGCAAACGCACCCCCTGGCGCGTTGTAAGTTAAGGGATTAAGTCCCCTTCAATCCTGAGGGTCCCTGGGGGCCAACTAGCCCACCAGGTACCTCCAGTAAGCGCCACAGAGCTGCGTTGCAGAGAGGTGGTTCGAGGCCACGCCTCTTTTTACACCACTCTGCAAATGCGGCTACTGGTTCACTGCTGGTGGGGCGATAAGGTCCTCTTGTGTCCTGAGGACCTCAGGACACAAGTGGACTTCATCCTCCGAGCAGCAGTGCGCCAGAAGCCGCGTTTGCAGCGTGGTGTAAAAAGGGGCGTGGCCTCGGAACACCTCTCTGCAATCCAGCTCTGTGGCGCTTACTGGAGGTACCTGGTGGGCTAGTTGGCCCCCAGGGACCCTCAGGATTGAAGGGGACTTAATCCCTTAACTTACAACGCGCCAGGGGGGGCGTTTGCACAGTGGTGCAGGGAGGGGGCGGGACCTCATATAACAAGTTAGCAATCTTGCTGTGTGGGACTTACTGGAGGTAATAAAAGGGGTAGTTGGCCCCCAAGGTTGACGTTGGGGGCTAACTACCCCTCCTGTTACCTCCAGTAAATCCCACACAGTGGGATTGCTAAAAGGGGTTTGGAGGCCACGTTCACCTTTTTCCACCACTCTGAAAATGAGACTGCTATTTTATAGTTAGAAATTAGCATTTAAAAAACCTTTGAAATTCACTGAAAAAACCATAGGTTTCAGGGACGTTATAGTTAGAAATTAGCATTAAAAAAACCATTGAAATTCACTGAAAAAATCATAGGTTTCAGGGACGTTATAGTTAGTTGGAGATTTCACTTGTACAAAACCAGAGAAATTCGGCCGTTATAGTTAGTTCAGCTAACTATAACTCGCGCCCCCGCAATGCACTGCTGATCACGTCACATATTACATCACTCATGACATGGTCAGTGACATCACTGATGACATCTCAAATGACATCACTGATGACATCATCCACGTGAAAATCTGATGCACCTCCTCACACCCTAATATAACCTTTGATACACCCACTGTAAAATACAGACTACCATTTTCGAAACCATCGACACACAAATACCAGTTACTACATACGCACTCACTGATTCCTAGGTCTACACACACATCCACTCATTCACCCATACAATCACTCATACATGCAGTCACTCATCAATACAACACTATCATATGCACTCATACACCTATAGACACTGAAACACCACCACTCATCCAGAGTTACTCACACACCTAGTCAGTCATGCAAAGAATCAATCACACTTCCATTTACTCACGTATACAGTGATACACACACCACATCACTTATTCATACAGAAACAAACGCATACTTACTCTCTTATACAATCACTGATACAAGTACACACTCATCCATAGAGCCACTCTCACAATCACTGACTCTCACGTATAGTCATTTATATACTCCAACTCTCACATACACTGCCTTTTACATATGTAGTTACTTATTTTATTTATTTTTTATTTATTTTAAAAGTTTTATATAGCGCTGGCTAGACCCAGAGGTATCAGAGCGCTTTACATGAGAAGATAATATAAAGCAAACATGGCATACAAGTAGATAAAAAGATAATGAAACAACGTATGAAATATACAAACCAAAATAAATATACAGGTACAAGAGCTATACACTTCAAGTAACTAGGTATATGATGTTCGCGAAATGGACAGATAATACTGGACAAAATGTAAACATGGTGATTGGAGATCAGGTGCAGGTCACAGGTTAGGACCCCCAATAATAATTGAGTCAAACATGGCGTATAAGTAGATAAAAGTTAATGACAACAATATGTGAAATATACAAATCAAATCGATAAACAAATCAAACAAATAGATAAACGAATCAAATAGATAAACAGGGGCAGGAGCTATACATATCAAGTAATTAGGCCGATGATGTTCATGAAATGGACAAGTATTACTGGACTAATATAACATGGTGAAATTGGAGATCGAGTGCAGGTCACAGGTTAGGATCCCCAATAATAATTGAGGAGGTGGATTTTGAGGTCTTTTTTGAAGCTGAAATAGGAGGGGTTGCAGCGCAGGTTTTTTGGGAGGGCATTCCAGATGATAGGGGCATTACCAGAGAAGGAGCGTGATTGTGTGGCTTTCTTTTTATGCAGTGGTGGTATAAGGAGGAGGGAGTTGGTGCTTCTCAGGGGTCGTGTGGTGCCCGCAATGAGGAGTTTCTTGGAGAGGTACTGCGGAGTGTTTTGGTGGAGGACTTTATGAGTGATGCAGGCAGTTTTGTAGGCAGATCTGCCTTCAATAGGGAGCCATTTAAGAGATTTGAGAGCCGGGGATATGTGATCGAAGCGTTTGCAGTCTGTAATGAGCCTGGCTGCAAGGTTGAGCACTGCTTTGATTGGAGCAAGGTGGACCTTGGGGATTCCGTTGAAGATGGCGTTACCATAATCAATGGGTGAAAGAACAAGTGACTGAACTACAAGTTTAAAATCATCGGTGGGTATAAAGGGTTTGATTTTCTTGAGGTGACGGAGAGTGAAGAGGGCTCCTTTAGCAGAGTTTTTGATGTGGACGTTAAGGGTCAGGGTGTTGTCGATAGAAATACCAAGAGATTTGACGGAGTTGGACAGGGTGAGTGAGCAGTTGAGTGCGTTAAGGTCAGAGATCCATGATTGAACGGGGAGAGGGTTGTTTTTAGGGGAGAAGAGAATGATTTCAGTTTTATTAGGGTTAAGTTTGAGATGATTGGAGTGGAACCAGGTTTGGATCTTGGTGAGGGTGTTGTTCAGGTGTAAGATGTCGGCATGAGTTTTAATCTTTTAATAGATTTGGGTGTCATCGGCGTAGAGGTGGTAATTGATGCCTGCTTGTTTAAGAATGAGGGTGAGGGGTTCCATAAAGAGGTTAAAGAGGGAGAGAGAATAGACCCTTGGGGGACTCCAAGGGAGACAGGAGTGGGTTTAGAAAGACAGTTTTGAATTTTGATTTGCTGAGTTCAGTGTTGTAGGTAGGAGACGAACCATTTGTAGGCAGTATCATTGAGGCCGAAACGGGTCCTAAGCACATTAAGTAGGGCTGAATGGTTGACTGTATCGAACGCTGCGGAGAGATCAAGGAGGATAAGAAGGCAGGTCTCGCCATCATCAAGTGAGTGGTGGATGTCATCGACGACATTGAGCATTGCCGTTTCGGTGCTGCAGCCTTTCCTGAAGCCTGATTGAAAGGGATCAAGTAGGTTGAAGTTTTCGATGTGTTTGTCTAGTTGTAGTAGGACACATTTTTCAAGGACCTTTGAGAGAAGGGGGAGGTTAGTGACGGGGCGGAGATTGTTTAGGTCATTGGGGTCAGCATTGGGGTTTTTGATTATGGGAGAGATTTGTCCAAGTTGAAGGGAGGTGGGGACACAGCCAGTGGAGAGAGAGGTGTTGATGATTGTGGTCCAGTATGGGGTGATGATGTGCTTAAGGGCAGGGACAAGGTTAGAGGGTAAGGGGTCTTTTGTGTGGGAGGACGGTTTAAGATTACCAATTATTTTAAGGACTTCTAGCTCAGTCACGGGAGGAAGTTGAGCAAGGAGGCATTGTTCTTTAATTGTGAGTTAGGGTAGTTGGTTTCCGGAGAGGTAGCAGGGTCAGCTGGTCGAGGGGATGTGGAGTAGGCATTTGAGGTGAGGACGGGTTTGCATTGGGAGTTGGAGGGGAGCTGTGTGGAACGGAAAGATTGATCAATTTTGGCTATTTTTTCCGAGAAGAAGTGGGAAATTTCTTCACATCTGGCTGAGGAGGCGATCAGATTTGGAGGTGCAGGGGAAGTTTGGTTACGAATGATTTTGAAGAGTTCCCTAGGTCTGTTTTTGGCACGATCAAGTTGAGTGCGGAAGAAGGATGCCTTTTCCTTGAAGATGTGTTTTTTGTACGTGGATCTAGCGTGTCTGAGGAGTGCAAGATGGGAGGGAGAGGGATGGTGTCTCCAGGTTCTTTCCGACAGTCTGAGTGACCGTCTTTCGTTGTTAAGCTCGGTATTAAACCAAGAGTTGGAGGGGGTCATTCTTTGGTTTTTGAGTTTCGGCGGGGCTAATTGGTCAAGAATACCAGTGACAGTATTGTTAAAGTGTTCAGTGAGCTCATTAGCATTTTGTGAGGGGGGAATGAGAAGAGGTTGAGCTTGGAGTTTAGACTCAAGAGCACCCGGGGGGATATGTTTTAGATTTCTGGTCAGATTCTTTGGTCTGTTAATTTTGAAGGTGGGGAGATTTGCATTGGTAGCAATGGTGAACAGTATAAGGTGATGGTCAGACCAGTCAATGGGGACGATATTGGTCACGGAGGCCAGATCTTCGTTGGATAGAATGGCGTCAAGGATGGCTCCTTTGGTGTGTGTCGGGGACAGGCATAGTTGTTTGAGTTCATTGATCTCAAGTAGATTAGTGAGGAGGGAGATAGTGGGATCATCGGTATCGTTCCAATGGAGGTTAAGATCCCCAAGAAAGAGATTTTTTGAGTTGGATAGTGAGGATTGTGTCAGGAGCTCAGATAAGTCCTCGATGAAGGGCTGGGGGGGCCCGGAGGGCGATAGATGTTGTGTAGACGAATTGGGTGGGAATTTTGGGTTGTCAGTTCAGCTTCCAGGTATTCGCAGGAGGAGTAGCCAGAATTATTGACAAGGGATAGCTGAAGTTCATTTTTAAAGATAATGGCTAGACCACCCCCAACTCTGTCAGGTCTATCTTTTCTAAGAATAGAGTATCCCGGGGGGAGAGTAGGTCAAGTATGCTCGTTGAGTGGTCTTTGAGCCAGGTTTCTGTGAGGAATGCAATGTCAATGGATTCACTCAGGATAGTTTCTGAAATTTCCGTGGCATGTTGGACTGCGGAGCGACAGTTGACCAGCATACATGTAAGTGGTGTGGGGTTGCATATGGTGGGTGGGCAAGTGTGGATCGACGTGAGTTGGTGCAGTGGTCTGGGGGAAGCGGGGGAGGAGGGGATTCTATTAGTCCCTAAGATAACAGGGATGTGGGAGTAGGGGAGTGGAGAGTTGGTGGTTGGTAAGCTAGGAAGGTAAGAGTTGCATAGGTCGGAGAGGTCGGACGGGGAGAGATGGTTCGAGGTGCGGTGAGGTCTATGTATACGGCAGCGGAGAGGAGTCGATCTCCAATGATTGTGTTTGGTGTTAGGGATTTTCGGGGGAATTTTTGGGGGATTTCTGGGGGATTTTTGGGCGGGGCTGGGTGGGGATTTTATGGTGAGGGAGGGATTTGGAGCTGTGGAAGATAAAATCTTTCCTGAATTGAGAGAGTTTAGTAATCAAATTAGATAGGTCAAGTTCGATGTTGTGTAGGCTCTGGGCAATTAAGGTGAGGGGAGGTACCGAGGGGGGTGGTCTGGGTTAGTTACGGAGGGTGGACTGATGTGTGAGGGGGAGATAGGGAAGTGGGTGTGGAATGAGGGGTGACGGGGCTGTTAGGTGTGAGGGGTTCGGTAATCAAATTGGATAGGTCAAGTTCAGTGTTATGTAGGCTCGTGTCAATTGGGGTTGAGGGGGTACTGAAAGGGCGTGGGCGGGGGGTAGGGAAAGATATGGGTTAGTTGCAGAGGGTGGACTGATGTGTGAGGGGGAGATAGGGTGGTGGGAGTGGAGTGAGGGGTGACGGGGCTGTTATATGGGAGGGGTTCAGTGATCAAATTAGATAGGTCGAGTTCACTGTTGTGTAGGTTCGGGGCAATTAGGGTAAGGGGAGGTACTGAGGGGGCGGGGGGAAGGGAATGATCTGGTGGTAGGGAGTGGTCTGGGTTAGTTGCGGAGGGTGGACTGGGGTGTGAGGGGGGAGATAGGGTAGTGGGTGTGGAGTGAGGGGTGTCGGTGCTGTAAGGTGTGAGGGGTTGGGCTAGGTTAGACATGAGGTTAAGAACTTCAGGAGATGTGGTCAGAGAGGATAAAAGGGCAAAGAGTGAGTGGAGAGCAGATATATTAGGGTGGAGGGGTTGTGTATTAATCGGGGGTTGGGATAAAGGATTGGGAGGCGGAGTTAGGAGGGCCTGAAGGGGCAGGATAGGGGGATGGGGAGGAGAAGAGGGTGTACGGGATGGGTAGGAGGAGGGGGTGAGGAGTTGTGTTAGGGGATTGAAGGGCAAGGACGGTGGAGTACGTGAGTAGTTGGGTAGGGGGAGAGAGGTTGTGGGGTCAGGCAGAGGCGGGGTTATGGGAGGGGAATGATAAGTAGATGGCAGGGATTGGGGGCAACCGTTTTTAGTGGAGGGGTCCGAGGAGTGTGAGTTCCGGGTGTTAAGTGGAGAGAGGGAAATTAGAGGGGGATGAGAAGTAGGTAACGGTGGTTGGGGGATGTTATTTGCTGTAGAGAGGTCCAGGGAGGGTGATGGTGAAGTCGATTGTTGGAGGATGGTGTTAGCTGGATGGTTGAGGTGGAGGTGGAGTGAGGGGGAAAGGGGGAGGGAGAGATTGGAGGGGCGTTATTCAGTAGGGGAGAAGGAGTGTTAGGCGCAGAGTGGTCGAGGAGGAGAGACATAATGCTGAAGTGGTGTTCGAAGATGGAAAGGTGGGATACCGTGGCTTGTATGAGGATGTTACCTGTTTTGAAGATGGAGATATCAATATCACCAAGAAAGGCTGGGGAGGGAGTGGTGGATATTTTGAATCCATATGGTATTTTGGTTGATTTAGAGATTGGGAGGTGTTGTAGGAAGATGCTTTTCCATTTGGAAGGACGTATGGAGTAAAAGATGTAGTTGGTTATAATGGGGGAGGTGAGGCTGAGGTAGTTATCAACAATGAGTGTTTCAGGGTTACGGATAAGGAGTTTATGTTTGAAGTTTTTCTTGGCATGTTTGGAGAGATTGGGGGGTAGAGAATGGTCCATGAGTTGGGGCCATGTTTGGAGAGAGTAGGGTCCTGGGGGTGATGGTCAATGCTGTGGGGGGCATGTTGGGTAGACGTGAGAGGAAGAGAGAGTGGAGAGAGGGAAGTTAAGGAAAATGGGGGTAGAACAGGAGATGAGGATTGGGAATAAAGGGGGCACTGGGAGAGTGGGGGTAGAAATATGGGGGCTAGACAAGGAATAGGGTGGACAGGCGAGGAATTATGAATCGGCAAAAAGGAGCAGATCAAATAGATAAACAAACTATATCGACAACATGGAGCAAATCTAATATATAAGCAGTCGGCACAAATGGAGCAGATCAGTATACCAGCAGCAGGTTTGCAAATAAATTGATAAACAATCGGCAAGTACGCGCAGATCAGTAGAAGACAGCAACAATGCTTGCGAGGGCGTGGAATGTCTAAATTAGAGAGGGAATGCCGTAAGAGAGAGTAATACAAGAGTAAAAATATAGACAGAGTTAGAGGGACATATGGATAAATCAATGAGCCAAGGAAATACTAAGCGGTAAAAAAGTTAGAGTAAGAAGAGTAGAGTCAATAATCAATAGAAACAAATAGAAAGGGAATACCTGAAGCAAAGCAAAATAATAAGCGGTAAGAAATTAGAGTAAGAGGATAGAGTTGACAATCAATAGAAACAACAACAATACTTGCGAGGGCGAGGAAGTTCAGAGTTGGAAAGGGAATGCAGGAAGGGTCACATAAGATTCACAGAACAGATACTTAGGCAGTGTTGAGGGACAACATAGTGCGGTGTCGGAGGCATCTCCATTTTGTAGAGTTTGAAGAGATGTAGTGACTGTCTTGTGACAGGAGGTAGGTTAGGGAGATATATTGAACTTGTTTCCCAAGTTCAATATATTTTTATCACTTTTTTATTTAGCGCGGACTTTACCCGAAGGTGTCAGTGCGCTTCCCAGTAGGAACGGTAACATTACATGAGGAGAAAATTACAAGTGAGCTTAATACAAAAGCAAGCGTTTTCATTACATGAGGAAAAAGTGACAATTGTGCAACTAACAAAAACAAACAAAATACAAAAAGAGGTAGCAAATGATAAGTTACAAAAGGAAAGATGTCTGGGGCAGTAAATCAGGTCAAATTCCCAAGTGCATCTCCGCAGCTTTTTCGGTCTGTTGCTTTGTCTGTAGTGGCCCAGGTTTCTGTGAGGTGAGTAAGGGGGGGCAATTCCCCTTATGTTCTGGAGTCCTGTGCCTTACTTCCCAGCCCCAACACTCAATCTTTACGATGCGTGCCCCCACTGGTATCCTCCTAGAATGCTCTCTGAAGCCCCAGGAAGGCGCTGCCTTGTGTCTGCGGGGTAGAGAAGTGCTCAGTTGTGATACCCAGCTGGCAGTGTTGACAGATGCAGCTAATCGGGCTCAATATCTCACCCGCCCCAGTACACGTGCTATCTGGGGACAGTGGGCTTTAGCTGCTACAGGTTGGTGTTGCAGCTTGGCAGCGCGTATAATAGCGGAGGTGGGGGGGGGGGTTCAAGGAGCCGATCCTTCACCTCGTTATCTTTGCCCAAATCCCATGCTACGCACACTGGGACCGCTTTCCGATTATCGGCGATCGCGGGAGTAGGTGCACACAAAGACTCCGCGCATCCCCTCCAGCGCTGTGGTGGTGCCTCTTTTTCCCCAACGCAGCGAGCGCAGTGACACAGGTGTGGCGCAGTAGGCCACCGGGACCCACGGGCACAACCCTCGCGTATTATTTACTGGCCAGGCCTCCTCTGTACCCCCGATATTGCGGATGCGCCCCTGCTCAGACCACACCATGTAGCTTGGCTCGCCTCAGTGCTTCACTCCGCACAGCTCCGCCACATACTTTCATGTCCCGCTAGGTGACTCCCTTCACGGCGTGTGTTCCCAGCCTCAGTTCTGCAGGATTTAACGGTCCCTCAGGGCGCCCGCCCAGACATAGGTGAAGGATGACGCAACTGGACTGGCTCCCGGCAGCCTCACATGCGCCTCTCTGAGCCGTCACTGTGCTTTTTTCGCGATGGCAGCCAGCTTGCTCCTTGACAGTAGGGTAGTGCCCCCGCAGCCCATTCTCGCAGCTCCGGTGCTCAGCAGACGGTTCGTGTCACTCTGCAGCACACCACCGTACTGTTAGCGCCGTCTCACCTCTTCAGGCGGCATACTGCCCGCGTCGCATCGCCGTTGCACCGCTACTCCGGTGGTGGCCGCCATCTTGTGTGGTCGCCGCGATCACTAGCTGCAGGCGCCAAAAGTCGATCTTTCCGGCGGCTGCCGAATTCCGCGACAGGCCGGCAGGCTTCACCAAGTGCTCCGATGCTCAGAACTGGTGACGGTGGGCACAGAGCTGCAGCGTTGCACAGGATAGTTACGGATGTTGCCGCTCGGTCAGCAGAGCTGCTCTAGCAAGCAGCCATCTTGCCGACATCCGACGTCTCTCTGAGTGCAGGCAAGGGGAGAGATAAAGGAGGAGGGGAAAGGAGCAGGGGAAGTAGACAAAGAATGAAAGAGGGAAAGCGGTAGGGGAGGGTGAGAGAGAGCATGAAAAGAGGGGGGGTGCTTTACGCGGTTGACTCTCTCAGAGGGGTCTCTAAGACTCCAAGGTCTACCTACTGGATCCTTCCCCAACAAGGGGAGAGGGAGTGCTTTGGTAAGGGGCGCCATACCATGCCTCAGCTGTGCGTGGTTCCCTTGACGCTGTGGACTCTCCCAGAGGGTTCACTGAGTCTCCAGAGTAAGAATATTAGATCTTTCCCCAACAAGGGGAGAAGGAGTGCTTAGTCATAGGGCAACAAGGGACAGGGGGCTAGGAGGAGGGTCGGAACTGGCAGGTCAACAGAGGGGGAACAAACGGCAAAAGAAAATCGCATTAATTACAGAAAGATAACACATACAATACCCGGATAAATTAGCGATCCAGAAAAAGACAGGATCCACGAAAGGCAAGGGTCAGGGAGGACAAAGGGAGGGAGTCAGCGAGTTGAAGAGTCCCACAAAGAAGACATACGGATAGCAGAAAAGGAAATGAATACGTTGTAGAGTCACTCAGGAGATCAATGCAAACGCAAAAAGCTCAGAATCACAGAATGGTGATAGCAAGTACAAAGAACTACTACATATACTTGGACATGTACCACTGAGACATCCATTCACTCACCAACACACCCATACAAACACTCACCCACCCATACAGGTGTTTCCACATGCACTCTTGAACCCATACACCCAGTGAATCAACCACTCAAACATCTATGCACAGAGTCACACACCTCCCACCCACCCACACACACACACTCAGGCACCCATACAAATACTCAGGCAACCAATCAATAACCCATATAGACACTCATGTAGCTACTCACCAACCCATGCAGCAGCTTACACAACAACAGACAGACTGATACAGACATTCACACAGTTTAGTCACTAACCCATGCATTCAGTAAGACACATTTAATCACTCACTTATACAGTCAGTCACGCACCTACTAAATCTTCCATCCAGACACTTATACACCCATTCATTCTTCAATACACCATGGCATATATGTAATACATATTTAAACTTTAAAGAAACACACAGTCACGTGGATGATGTCATCAGTGATGTCATTTGAGATGTCATCAGTGATGGCATCAGTGATGTCACTGACCATGTCATGAATGATGTAATATGTGACGTCATCAGCAGTGCATTGCGGGGGCGCGAGTTATAGTTAGCTGAACTAACTATAACGGCCAAATTTCTCTGGTTTTGTACGAGTGAAATCTCCAACTAACTATAACGTCCCTGATACGTATGTTTTTTTCAGTGAATATATATATATATATATATATATATATATATATATATATATATATATATATATATATAGTGATATATACTTTCATTGTATCTCTCTATGCTTCTCTTTCCTGAAGAAAAAGCGTTGTTTTAAAAGAGCACACATGCCAAGCAGGAAGGACCACACTGTAATGACCATGACACCACAAGGGTCAAGGTTGCGCAAGTCTGAAGGTAACTCCCTCTTGACAATCAAACATATACTTTTATTTCTCTCTTGTCTTAGGTGGGATCAACCCCACTGCATCAACGCAGATGCAGTATTATCTACTCTAACGGGCATCCATGACCTTAGCAGGGGCCCATACACTTTTACATATAGGGTAGGATACATTTTTAGGTCCTGCTGAAATGCCAATTGACCCTCCAGGCAACCAGGGCATGAAACATGTCGACCCCACCATAGTTCTCACATACTAGCAGTATTATGGCCCATTGTGACCTCATGATTGCACCCTTGTTTTTATTGTGTCAAGGATCCACCATCCTATAAAAACTTCTTAGGTTCCCTTAGACTCTTTTATTCTCACTTTTCTTCACCACCCTATTTTTTGTGACCCTTTACATGCATGCATCTAATGGCGTTTACGGATCAAAAGATCTCTGATTAAGAGCCCCCAGGCCCGTCAGGCATTGCAGCGCTGGCTTGACGAGGCGCGCCCTATGATGAAGCAAGACACCCTACTGGTTGTATGAGGGCACCCTGATCTGACCACTCGGTTCCCTTTAGATCCTGAGGATCAGACTACTGATTCCACACTGATTAGTGTTGAATGAGTCCCATAAGAGAAACTACCCCATTGATATGTTTTGTTACATTACTCCGGGAGGAGTGTGGATGTAGGCCCTCCTTAAATATCTCTCCTCGTCCCTCCATTGATTATTAATCCCAGTTTAAATTCATGTCTATTACTACTCCAAGATAAGTATAATTGTTTGATCCTTATATTGCCCATGACCAAGTTATACTTGGGATTGGTAGACCCAAAATGCATTATCTCAGTTTTCCAGAATTTATCTGCAATTTGTTTTGAGTGTCGTAGGTATGCAGTCAGATCAGTTGAGATTGTAATCCATTCGGGGTAGAAGAGAGAAATAAAATTGAACTGATTAAGGCAATGGAGGGTCTTTCCTAATGTTGCATTTTAAATCAGCTTTCTTTAAACCTCTTCTTGTATCATATGGAGTTTGCTCAAGCGCTGGTGATCAGAACCACGGGGAAAGAAGTTAAAAAAATGATTGATAGTTTAAAAAAAAATTTAACAAAATGTCAGGTCGAGAAAGCCCTAAAGGGTCTTTATTTTGCAATGCTGCAGCTCTAGTAAGCCTAGTCAACCTTTGTGTTTTTCCACTAGCTTTCTTGGCAATGGAGCGAATGCCTTTGTATAACAGTTTCATATTATTTTTCCTGCACAAACAGAAAGGCAAGACATATTTCTCCTGCACTGAAAGACCAGCCTTTTTAATATGTCTCTTTATAATAGTTATCACCTGTCTTTGGACTCATCAACAAGCTGTTTCTGACTTTCATAAAGGTGCAATATTACTCTCTGGCCACTGGCTGGAGCAATGCTGGTGTTTGTGCTCTCTACTACATTTGAATTATTTTGGAGCAGCACATGTGCACAGACAGATACTATGAGCCAATTCAGTTCTTATGTTCTTTCAAGGTATTCATCTTGTTTGCAGCCACATCAGACTTATGGTACATACTTTATTGACCACCCGTTCCTATGTGTTGACTTGGAGTGGCAGTGTGTAAAGTACCTATAGTTGAGAGGGATTGTGACTATCACAATATGTAACCATTCCCTTGACCTTGCAAGGATTTAGTGGATGAAGTGATAGGAATAGCAAGGAGTTTATGCCATCACCATTCTGTTACAGTAATTGAGACCTTCATCTATAGTTGGGTAAGAAGAGAAATATCTCAAAAGGAAGATGTAAAGAAAACGGAAATAATCAAGCAAGTTCCCACAGCATTGCTCTCAGAGATTGGTCTCTAGAAGCTGTGTCAATTAAGTTTAAAATTGAGCTTAACATGAACATTGTGTTTTCAGATTGTCAGATATATGACCTTTGGGAGGAGGTTGGGAGCCTGTTTTGAACAGTGTAAATGTGCACCTACTGACATAAATAACAAACCTTTTATCTATTTGAAATACATAAAAGACATTGCCATCTACAATACCAATAACTTTAAACTTTGCAAATGCGAGACCTATTGCATTGCAAATGCTTGTTTAGATTAGTCCCAAATAACTTATAGTCAGCTTCATTTCGGAATTTGTCTGGTGAAGAGTTGAAGACTGCAAAGCTGTGTCCACCCAGTCTGCTTTTATGATACTTTGGTGCCAAGAGTTTGTTGGCATTTGTAGATTTCTTAGACACAAACTGGAGTGCTGGCCCTCCCAACCTTTTAAAAACAACACAGTAGGTTTTAGACTGTATGCGCTGTTTCACTGGTAGCAGTGGAACCTTTTTGAGCAAAGAGGTGGCATGTGTGCTTCTGCACAATTGAAAGATAAATCTAGCTGCCTCGCTTATTAGGCAAGCCCCGATAGACCAAGTTGGCAGAGTCGAATCTAGAGATGTTGTTCATTTTTGTGAAGAGGTGATGCCCACCCGATTGGTTATTTAGAATTTTAAAAAGTTCCTTGGAAGGGCAGAACGCTATAACAATGCAAATGGAATCATAACTCCATTTGGGTTTCTTACTGATAGCCCTATAGATGTTGAAAAGGCTGCAGCATGTCTTGTGAAGACGAGAAATGTTTCGATCGTCATCCCAGAGACCTTGTTGTGGGTCTACTAAGAGTGCATCTGTCCTGGGTGGGATGAGCAAACTGAAGCACACCGTGAAGCAAAAATTCACAAAAGATATGACAGTTGATTGACAAGTAATGACAAGAAATGACAGCTGGTGCAAAACATGCCATTCACACCAGTGAGGAAGAGGATCTTGCATGATTGTGTAAAAATGTTAGCGCTTTGCTCCATTAGTGGCTTTTGGATTTTCAGGAGTAGAATGCCAACTGGGATTTCATAATGGTCAATACATGAAAATCAGAATTATTCAGAAACAATTAGAAACTTGCAAACCATATTCCTCCTCAATCTTTCTTTTCCCTCAGACTCTGGCCACCAAAAAGGAGCATCACTCATGGCATGCCTCTATGGGTCAGATGTATGAAGCCTTTACTCGGTTGCAAATAGCGCGATTCACAGAATTGCCATTTGTGACCGCAAAAAGACATTTTGGTGTGTACAAACCACAAACTGTGGTTCTGTAACATGTTACACAATTGTAATTTGAGTTTGTGATCAAAGTCTGAATCAGTATTTGAAAGGGGTGTTTTTAGGGTATCCCTTCTGAATACCGATTCACAGATGTGTGTACTTTAATGTTTTGCAACCAAATTCTGGTCACAAAACACATCTTTTACAGACTACAAATATGTAGTGGTAAGGTATTTGAGAATGTTGAAAAAAATATATTTTTATAGTAGGCAGTGGTCCTATGGCAAATTACAACCAGCATTTTCAAACCAGTGCTTTATAAATCTGGCCCTTGGGGCCAAATGTACAAAGAATGGAGTTGGTAAAAGTAATTGGAAATTGCACACCAACTTTTACCACATCCATTAAATTTTTGTAAACCAATCTATGTACTAATAGGCTGATTTGCAAAAACCCGATTCATAGTGGGTCGCAATTCGACCTATCTCATGAATATTAATGAGGTGGGTCGCAAAATGTAACCCGATTTGAATCACTGGCATGACAGGGATGGTGCCCTGCTGGGGTTAGCAGACCACTATATCTGTGACTGCTTTTAAATAAAGCGATCATGTTTTTTTACATTCAGACGATTTTTCTTAAAAGAAAACAGGATGCTTTTTAAAAAAAATATGAAATGTTTAACATTATTTAAGATTAGGCAGTGGTCCCTGGGACCACTGCCCAGTCTTAAAAATAGTTTTCTCAATATTGAAAAATGGTGAGGTGTCCCTTTGGAACCCCTTCCCGTTTGCAACTGTCTTACCACAATATGTTTGTAGTCGTTTTGCAACTGGATTTCTCTTGCAAAACATTAATACATACCAATCCAATTTGGTATTTGGGAGGAACGTCCTAAACACGCTCCATTCAAATACCAATTCGGTAGCTGGTCGCATTTTTGTTTCATACATACAAAGAGGGCTTTTTGTGGGCACAAATGGCCCAATTCTGCTAAACGGACCTTTTACAAAGGCAAAAGTGCTTCGTACATCTGGCCCCGAGTTTCTCGTGATGTTTTTGTTTGTTACTAGCCACAGCCTTATTTGCAGTTCCTTAACTGTTCTTCAGACAATAAATGTTATGCTAAGTATGCTTATAAAACATACTGTTGCCCAAGATGGGGCACTCTGGAGCTAGGCTAAAGTGTTAGTGGGTGATGCAGCTGACATTATGATGTGTTAAATAGACAAATCTTCAATTTCTTTAAGCTGCTGAAAATCGGGTTTGAGGTAAATAGGTGGGGATAGATTGTCACATTTCTTTGGAGTAGGCAAGAAAAAGCACACTCTCCACAGCAGCTGCATTAGAAGCACAGAATGGAAAGAAGCCCAGAGTTTGATGTGCATAGCAACCTCTTGAGATCCTGAATCATGATCCTGAATTGTCTTCTGATTTCATATGCTTCTCTTGTTTTGTCTTGGAGTGTGACAGAAAAGTGCTTCTAAGAAAGAAAGATGTTTTTATTAGTTCCTTTTTCCGCCCTCAAGTCCAAGGAGATTATCCATAGAAAGCAAGGCAGGTTTCGTGAAAATTACTCCACTATAAACCATTGTTTTGTCCATTTCAGAAGTAGGAAAACTGTGCTTCTGTTTTGCTGATTTTCGAGCAGTCTTTGACAGAGTAGATCTAAATGTGTTATGGGGAAAGTTCTCAAACCTAATAAATCTCTCTGGCCTTCTTAGAATTCTGCAGGTCCTTCATAGCAATAATTGGGTACAGGTAGATATCAATGGGACCAGGAAAGTTAGGAAAAGAAATAGATTTAGGTTGAAAAGGGTCTGAAGCAGGGGTTCGTTCTCTTTGAAAAGGGTCTGAAGCAGGGGTTCGTTCTCTCTCCATTAATACTTAATCCATTTTTATCTGACCTCCCAAGTGCTTTTCCAAAGACTAAATTGTTTTCGCCGAAAATAGGGGATGCTCACATTCCATATCTAATGCATGCAGTTTACTTGGTCCTTATGGACTACACATCAGTCAGCCTGAAAATAAAGATTTCAGCTCCTAGCAAATTTAATCAAATTCAATTTTTACTAGTTTAAAGTTACTCTAACATGTAGTCCTACATGTCCCCACCATATGAATCAGGGTGTGGAGCCAAATTTGTGGACGTTTTTGTTGTGTGTTTCCTGCATGGCCCAGGGTCATTGTCCCTATGTTAGCCTAATTATGCACTTTGTAGGCCGCATTTCGTTTTGCACATGTTACTATATAAACGTGCTCGCTTTTGTGCCACATTGTATTTTCACACAGAACCTGCATATATTTTCGTTTTCTGCTCTTTTACTGGGACCTAGCCTGTACACCATAGACAAGATCAAACAACAATGCCCCTTGTTATTCTCTCTGGTCAGGCACTAGCACCTAGACATAACACAAGAATGCAGCTGCTGTCTGTGAGCAAACATGTCATATAACTGAGGACAGGGTTCTAAAACACACTGAGTGAAGGTCCTGAGGAAAGGTTACTGCATCAGCTGAGATGTAGAACGCTATGTATGCTAAGGTACAGGGTCCACCACTAATCCCGGAGATCTTTGATAAATAATCATTTCGCTTCAGTAGGAAGGGGGTGTCTTGTGGCTCATGGCCTCCTGGCCGGTCTGGCTACGTTAACGCAGGCCTGGCTGCCATGATGACTCTTGCGCACGTTATTATTGGATGTTGTCCTGTCGCCCTCTGTTATTGCCAAGTTATTCTACAACAGTCTGCATATTCTGTTTCTCACCTTTTCTCCTGTTCCCTTTTGGGCTCAGTCTGAACAACAGTTACAAGGTCGAATAACAAATCCCTGGTTTCTACTGATTTGGCCCGTCCCTCGCACCTAGACATAACACTTGTACAGCTGCCATTGAGAAATTAGTGTGCTTTTAATAATGCGCTCGCTTGCTCTAAGATAGCACTTGGAGACGACCTTTCCAGAGAGAAGAGCTGTGATTGTTTGCTGATGTAGTTTTGCATCAAGAGACTGAGGTATGGGGGTTCGCTAGTCAAAGCCCAAAGGTCTTCTATTATTATTATAATAAACTGGCTTCCAGCACGGGGAGGGTGGTAATGTTAGTTAGACATATCTCCACTGCTTTATGAGATGCTTTCCCCGTTTGTATTCTATGGAGTAGTAACTATGCTGATTATATTGTTCTTATGTATTATGCTATTAGTACTGACACGTGTACTGTATCTTAGAGCACGTAAGTTGAAATAAACATTTTAACCTATACAGTGTCTCTTCATACGCATGTTGTGGACAGGTACGAAAGTGACGAAAGAGTGTTCTTGCCTCTGCGTGTCCTGAGAGAGAGAGATACCGTGTTCTGGGTTGTCTAAGCATTGGTACATTGGTGCCAATGGGACGCTAAGGCTAGTTGGGTTGGGGTTTTGGGTGCTAAGGTTTATGGTTGGCTCACCACTATATTCCGAGGTCCTATTATCCTGTGCATAGCTCTGTATGTGCAGAAACCCTATGACATGGCGCGACCAACGAGTGGGGCGGCTTATTTGCGAGACGCTTGAGTAGTATTTGTGCTTGTCCACAAACCCCTCACGTACGCTTCCGGAAGCGTGTGTGATGGTGATACCTCCTATATTACAGTAATTGTAGGTTCTTTCAAGCTTGAAGTTATTAAAAAGGTTTCTTAGAAAAACCCTTTTGTGCTGCCTTGTGTAAAATTGTTGAAAAGTCCCGTTCGAAATGGCGGGTATAGACATAGCGGCGCATAGCCGCACAGCACTCCGTGACCACTTACGGATATATGGAGTGCCAGACGCGGGAGTTGATCTAGTCTTTGTGGTTCAAGCCGATCCGGCTTTCCACTTTGAAGTGTTCTACTCTTGGATCACTTTTCCAGCGTTGGATGCGAACGATAATCTGTTTCATACATATGAACCCACCGCTGTTCCTGCTGTCTATAGACCTTATACTAATCTTGAAGTACCGCTCACGGCTTGGCAACACCGTGTTTGGTTTAATGGCGCCCTCCCACAACCGACTACCACGGTTCGTTTAGGCCCCTTATCTATAGCAGGGGCCACTTGGCCTGTTTTGGCCGGGTACACCCCACATCCGCTTTATATGACAATACCAGTCGTGGAACTGCGCACTATGTATGCGGCCTTGGTGCAGGTGCATCGAGCGTTAGTGCGATATGTTACAGGCAGCATCCATGGAGCCGCTCCTGGAGTGCCTGGCCAACCAGCTGCTGCAGGCGGAGTAACCATAAGTCCTGTCATGGTGAATTCTGTGATGGGCAAACGGCCACAACATAAGGATGATTTTCCTTATTGTCTTGCAGAAAAGTTTGATCAGTTGGAGGCAGTTTTTCCACATACAACTCCAGTGGATAAACATCGTATTTTGACGATTAGTTTGCCAAAAGACTTAATTCCCGAGTTGACAGCATGTGACAACTGGGGTAGGGTATTCGCAGCAGTATATTCTAAATGTTTTGGTACGCCTTCCATGACAGTTCTCCCTCTGTAATTAAAAAAGTACAGGATGAACACGGCCCTGAAGCGGCTGTGGAATTAGGGATGAGACTAGTGGGAGTGTTTGAAGTAGTAGCTGAACTGATTCTTGCAAATGTCAAGGGCGATGCAGTGAACTTTCAAGTAGCGAACGCTTTGGCTTTGGTCCCAGAATTGGACAAGCCTCGCGAATTACCGAAAATTATTACCCAGGCTTACAAAACTATTGGTAGAAACAGCCTGGGTAACAAGCCTTTTGCAAAACAGCAAACACAATCGCAACCACAACAGCAACAAACCAAATCTCAATCTGAGAAGGATGAGAAACCAGTCTTCACTAAAAAGAGCTGGAGGCTGAAAAAACAGGGTAAGCAACAGACAAAGCCGGGATCGCGAGGCGCATCCCCGGTTTCAGTTTCTTCTGAACGTACTTATGATTTACGCGATAGAGCGAGAATTAAGTCTCCGGATAGGTTTCAGATCCCTGATACGCGTTCTCCTCGTTCTTTACAGGCACAGACTTCGTCACAAGCCGGTGGAGGAGACCGCCAGGATAGAGGAAGGGCCCGTGAGGCCCCACAGGGACGAGACCAGCCTCGACAACAGGTCAGAGGAAAAGAAGAAGACACTCAACGTTTTCGACCCCAATTTCAGAAGAAAAAGTTGCCGCTGTAACAGCGAAATATGCCACAGACGGTGAGAACGCGACTCCTGAATTGGACGTGGGCAGTAACCCTCCTAGACAGCGCCGCGGAAGTAACCATAGTGCGGGAGGCGCTACGTCCTCATATGGAGGCGACAGCAACTGAAACATTCATTACTGTTGAAACAGCAGACACCAGAGTGGCACCCCTGACAGACTATTTAATATAGTCCTCCAAATTGAAGGTGATATACAGCGTGTAATTAAAGGGATTTTTTGGGAAAATCTGACCTCTTCATATGATATTTTATTGGCAGAGGCGGACTGGCCACCCCCATTCGTACTTACAGCGCGTAAAGGGGAGGAGGTAATCCTTCCGAGCTTTTCTAGACATGTCCCAAAGGACAAAGCAAAGGCTCTTGCAGCAGAATGGGCTGTGTCCCTGGCTCCAGCGTTATTCCGCAATCACGTGGGTTGGGATGAGGAATCTCCCCCCATGAAATACCTTTGCGATCGTTACCGCAGCCACAACCCCAATATCCCATAAAACGTGAAGCAAAAGGCCCAGTTTCCGAAATTCTGACACAGTTGGAATATCAGGGAGTAATTGAACCCTGTGTATCACCTATGAACAATCCCCTTTTCGCGGTTTCTAAACCCGATGGATCGTACCGTTTAGTATTGGATTACCGGCATTTGAACTCTCATTGTCGGACCTTTGCGGTGCAAAATACCCATAGTTCTGCGCTTGTAGACAGTCTTGTTCGTAAAAAATACAAAACGACCCTTGACCTTTCAAATGGATTCTACACGCACAACTTAGCCCCGGAGAGTGGCCAATGGTGTGCCTTTACTTCCGGTGGTAAAATGTTCAAATTCAGGCGTCTTCCTATGGGCTACAAGAATAGTCCAGGCGTATTCGCCGCTCGTGTTGTCTCTTTGTTAGACGGCATAGATCCAGACGCCTGTTCGTATGTGGATGACATTTATCTGACAGACGATGAATTGTTTCCGCATCTGACCCGGGTGGACCGCATTATTCTTGAATTTGCGGTTCAGGGATACAAAATTAACTTTGCCAAATCCCATATTGCTGAATTTACCGTTTTGTTCTTGGGCTATGAGCTCAACAATGAAGGTAAGGGTTTAGCCCCCATTTTCTGGAGAAATGTGCACTTCTGTGCCCTCCTACTAATCTGAAGAAGCTTCAGTCTTTACTGGGTTTTCTGAACTTCGGACGTACATATATTCCCGAATACGCCCAGCGTATCAAGCCATTGTATGCTTTGATACAACCTACTTTTTCGAAGTCTTGCTGGCTTCCGGAGCATACCTCCATTCTGCAGTCTTTGCAGACAGACCTTCTCGAGTCTAAATACCTTTTGACGCGTGATAACCACACAAACTTGGTGATTAGAATCATTCCAGGGGCAGTGGGTTTCACGTACTTAACCTTTAATGAAGGTGATACAGTACCCATCGCATACAAGTCACATCTATACACCTCTGCAGAAATGCGGTTCTCATCTGTGGAGAAAGTGCTAACAGCAGTGCAAATGGCGATCCTGAAGGAGCGCGCACTGGCACAGGGAAAACGCATTCTGGTGGTAACACCCTATCCTGCCCTAGAGGCAGTGACGAAAGCAAGTGTTCCGAACTCTAAAGCTTTGCACCCCCGTTGGATTCAATGGGCAACATCTTTGACGTCCCCGGATGTCACTTTCATTTTCGACTCTTCTCTTCAGACTCAGGAGTTTTTACAGTATGAATTCATTCATCCTCCTCCTTTGTCCTTATTGCCGCTTGAGGATTACGACTGTGTGATCTACACCGATGGTTCGGCACAACCGGCCACGGGGTCCAAGCATGCTTATTCAGCCGCATGTGCTATTGTTGCAGGTACGTTTGTGAACGGAAAGTTCAAATCCACTGTGGTGCATACACAGGCACTTGGGGACAGTACCGCACAATTGGCCGAGTTGCGTGCCTTGGTGCTTGCGCTTGAGTTCGTAAATCCTGATGTGACCTCTTTAATCGTGTGCGATTCTTACTACTGTGTTCAATCATACAATGACAATCTGTTCTTTTGGTCGCAAAATGACTATAGAGACGCTAAAGGCAACACAATCAAGCATAAAATGCTTTGGGTTAGGGTGGCAGAATTACAAAGACGTCTGCCACTCACACAGGTGGTTCACACCCTAGGCCATCAGCGAGTGGGCGCACACGCTGTTGGTAACAGTCTGGCAGATGAAGCTGCCAGATCAGCAGTACTCACGTGTTCAGTAGCAGCAGTTACTAGATCCATGTCTAAAATAGACACTGATATCTTGGCAGCTATTGCTGCAACAAAAGAAGGAATTAATTACCTTAGAGGTTTCCCTTCTAAATATTCTTACCAGATAGGTCCCGATCAGGCTCCTTATGTAACAATACCTAACGTTGGGGTTCGGCTGATCCCCAACGCGGACCGCAGACTTTCCTTGATGGCAGCGGCACACGAAGGCATGGCTTCGGCGCATGCTGGTGTGTCTGCGACAATTTCCATTTTGCAGCAGCGTTACTGGTGGCGTGGTTTATACAAAGATACACGTACTTATGTGCTTTCCTGGGACGTTTGTCAACAGATCAAGCCTTCAACCGTTACAAGACCACCGCAGACCTCGCTTGCAATTTCGAACAGACCCTTTGGGTGTGTTTACTTGGATCACTGCGGTCCATTTTCTTCAGACACTGCCTATAAATATATCTTAGTGGCAGTGGACTCGTGCACACGGTTCATCTGGGTCTGGCCACAACGGAGTGCTGACGCACGAAATGTCATTAGGGATTTGCGAGTCTTTGTGGGAATTTTTGCATGCGGCACCTTCCATTCTGACCAAGGTCCGGCGTTTGCCTCTAAGGCTTACAAGGACGCAATGGGCTCCTTAGGGGTGCGGGTGAAATTTTCGTCTCCGTATAGGCCTGAGGGCAACTCTATCGTTGAACGAATGAACCGTGACTTAAAGCAATCCTTGACAGCTAGAGTTATAGGTACTGGCAGGAACTGGCTGGCCCACTTGTATACTGTTCAACGTGCACTTAATAATCTCCCTAGAAGGCCTCTGGGTGGGCGGACCCCTTACGAAATGCTCTTTGGCATACGAATGTTTGTGCCTGACCTTGATGGTCTAGACATGGCGGCGCAATCCGCCAAGTTTGATGTAGATAATCATTCTACTATGTTACAGGACTTACAAGAAGCCCGAGACAAACTAGCAATTGCACATTTGCCTTCAGCCACAGACCCTGCTTTGCAGATTCCGGTTGCCGGGTGGCTTCCGAAGATTGGCGACCTGGTACGAGAGAAGGTGGAGAACAAAAAGAATTCGGCCCCTCTTTTCGTGCACCGGTTCCAGTACTGGGCTTGAAGGGAACACGTACAGTCATCCTACCACCGCTTCCCGGTCGCAAGGAAAACAGATACATCTCAGTGGAAAATGTCAAGCTACAACATCTGGCCGATCTTAAATAGTGTCACACCAGCGGTCTCTTGTCCTGCCATTTATCGGACAAGCGTTCGAGGTACGCCTGCACGAACAGTCACTGATGTTACCATGGAGATGGTTGATTTGCCTGAAAATATATTTGAACCCCCTGCATCACCCTGCATAGACGAGGACGAATATACTTATCCCGCCACAGAGTCGGTGGCACACCAACCAACAACGCCACTGAGCCCGACACGTTATTCTTTTGACTCAGAATCCAATTCATCACAAGTCCCGTCCAAGTTTAGTCTTTTTGTATCGTGGTTTAGAGACAATTTTTTGATTCCACCTTGGACATACATTTGGATGGTACTTTTCTTGGTTTTTTTGTTCATGTCCATTGGCTTTGTCACAGTGTTCTTTCTACTCATCAATGGTCACTATTTACCTGAACGCTCTGCTGTGAACAGTGTTGCTGGAACTTTGGCTCCACATTCCTCTTCACACATCATGAAGCGTGACCATACATTTGTGAACATTTCAGCGTTTCCAGTTGCTGATGGCATAGTATGGGATGCGGTAAACTTTCAAATACATGGCCCGACAGAAATTATTAATGTACCAAATGTCCTTCGAGTCTCGATGGGTGATGTAGTAAAAAGTAATATTCATTCTGATGATTGGGATGTGCATGCAGTTGAAGCATTGTTTGCTGATTTAAAATATTATGCCTCTTTTAATGCTGAAGACTTGTATATGAATTCTGCGAATTATGCCGATTTGTATTGCTACCAGCATTGGGGCAATCATTTTCTCCACAAACCAAGTGCACTACGTAGCCCTGCTACTTACACCCAATGGGAACACTGCCCAAACCCCATACCAGGTAGTTCCCAGACTCTTCGAAATAAATTCACCTATTTTATTGATTTTAATCGATCGAACCCTGGGTCCTATTATTTTAAATTAAAATCTCCATCGACTCAAAAAATAATGTTGACCCACACTAAATTACTATATTCGGGTTCCTTTTTGAGCGCCTTGGCGGTGGGTGGTTATGAGTATTGGAAAGACACAGTGGATTTAAAATCAATCTGGGGTTCGAAGCTATGGCAGGTGCAGGGCACTGAGGCCCTGCACCGTGCTTGCCTTATCCCAGCCCAAATTCTATTTCTAAATGCTTCCATTTATCAGACCACGTGTTGGGGGTTGGCTACCGTTAAACAACTAAATGCGCCAACCATCCCATCCTTGTCGAGTCTTCCAAATGATAGTTTGCATTTTAATATGTCCCTTATGGCGTTACAGGCTCAGTTTCAGAACAATTCCTTTAACGTTTCTGCACTAATACAGTCACCCTGGTTGGCATGGCCCATATCATCTAATGCATGCCAACTTCGTTTTCATGGCACAGTTCCTGGTTACATACAGGACAAGCCTGATCCAAGATTTACTGAAACTCGTACTGTGACCACGTATTCAGTTGGTAAATTATGTAAACAATGGTTACAACATTCGTCCTTAGACTCTGTTAAGAACCATTTATCCCTCCTATCAGGCACTATTGACTTATCTGACTTTATCTTGGGACCTCGTGGTCCTCGACCGAAGAGATTCATTTATGAAGCGTATAATGAGCTCTGGAAGCTGTCACAAATGGAAGCTGCTTCCCGTCTTAGAGAAATAGACCAAGCAAATTTGGAAAAGGTGCTTGCTGTTGTTGACAATAGTATAAATACCCTGTCTTCCCGCATTTACACATTAGACAATATTGTATCCTCTGTTGTTGATATTGTACAAGATGATGTCTCTATGTTGTATCATGGTCAGAATCAGTTGTGCTCAGTGATGCAGTTTGCATGGACTTTGCAAACTCTTAAGTTGGGTAAAGTTCCTTGGAATTTGTTAAACACCACTGCCCTCTTTCTGCCTTTTAATTTGACTGACAAACAGCAGTTCATGTCCATGAAAGATGCATCTTACACTTTGTTACATATTGAAAAAGTGGATCCTTTACCATTCTCTGTAGCGGAACTAGATTCTGCGGTGTGGCTAGTTCATGGGGTTATAGCTTTACCTTTTTCCCTATTTGAGTTCAGTTCGTGCATGAAGCATTATCCTGTGGGCCGTTTCCAGCCTTTGGGTGGTGCTTTCCTGCATGAACTTTGGTCCTTGCCTTTCATGTATAAATGCCTTAGAGATGGCAAGGAAGTATTTCTCACGGGGGAGTCTTGTGATTCAACTGTGGGTCATTCGCTTATTTGTAAACATATTAAATTGCACGGGGCTTGTAGCGTTTCAGTTCCAAATCTTGCATGTGTCCTGAAGGGTATTCCTGCTCCTGCTATTTCTCCTACTTTTACTTTGCTTACCAACGGTAGCTATTTGCTTTTAAATAACGAAAATTGTTGTGGCCTGCAGGCCGGCATTCCGTATATTGTTACAGTCTCGCACAGAGTTGTCTGCTGCAAGAATGTGCTTTTTCCTCCCCCTCACGACATCGTTGATAGCTCTATTTGGCCTTCCATTCCTACCATGGAGGCAGATTTCAATAAGTTGAGCAGAATAAAGGCCCTATTATTGAATGAGGAGGTTATGCTCACATCCGCCCGGAAGACATTCATTCTCCAGGTGGCGAGCACCCACAGTGAAATACAGGCCCTTTTGAACACTGACCTCCCCCAGCATTTTGGGGAGTTAATTCATCGTATTTTTAACGCATCAAACACCGAGGGTCTGGTGCACTTTTTTAAGGTTGTGGGGTCTGGCCTCGTGTCCACCTTTCAAACTATTTTCGGTGTGATACCGGCATTCATTCATTCTATTTTTTCTAGCGTCTTTGGTGGATTCCCATTAATTTTCGCTTGGCGGCCGGTGTCTTGCTGTTGGTCTGTTTTCTGCGCAATGGCTGCACACCACTGGGCCCTTCTCTTTCCCGAACGCCTCCAGCTGCTCCGTGAGCGACTTCTGGTTGGCTTCGATGTTCTGCCCTTGGCAACTATCAGTGTGTCCTACACCCTTTCCTTTCGCTTTGCGTATTTCACTTGCGTGCAACCTGTGATGTCTTGCATCCGCTGTCCGTTTACATGGACCATGGATTATTGCCTCTCCAATTCGTCATTGTCGGTCCCGGATTTTGTTCGGTTGGTGGGTCCCTTAGAGGCCCATGAACGGGACTGTTCCGCTGCTGGCTTTATGATGCGTGCGGCTGCACTGGGGATTTTGGCACAATGGGATATCTGGGCGGCTGCTCAGAATCTCCTACAACAAAGTTATATTGAATATCACGCAAGCTGTCCCGCATTGCTTTTGGATGCTCCATACTCTGAAGACCATTCCTGCAGCTTTGACCTATTGGACTGGATGGCGTCTACGTTTTTGACGATTCCAATGATGTCCTTCTGGACGGTATAGCATTTTTCTGCTCTTTCACATTTTTGGATTGATTGACTTGCCGTTAGTTGTTAGTGAACCGCCTCTATTCTGCTCAGGTGTTTGGAACTCTGTCTTCATTTTCGTCGTGGCCGATGGACTGTCCAGGGGAGGGTGTCTTGTGGCTCATGGCCTCCTGGCCGGTCTGGCTACGTTAACGCAGGCCTGGCTGCCATGATGACTCTTGCGCACGTTATTATTGGATGTTGTCCTGTCGCCCTCTGTTATTGCCAAGTTATTCTACAACAGTCTGCATATTCTGTTTCTCACCTTTTCTCCTGTTCCCTTTTGGGCTCAGTCTGAACAACAGTTACAAGGTCGAATAACAAATCCCTGGTTTCTACTGATTTGGCCCGTCCCTCGCACCTAGACATAACACTTGTACAGCTGCCATTGAGAAATTAGTGTGCTTTTAATAATGCGCTCGCTTGCTCTAAGATAGCACTTGGAGACGACCTTTCCAGAGAGAAGAGCTGTGATTGTTTGCTGATGTAGTTTTGCATCAAGAGACTGAGGTATGGGGGTTCGCTAGTCAAAGCCCAAAGGTCTTCTATTATTATTATAATAAACTGGCTTCCAGCACGGGGAGGGTGGTAATGTTAGTTAGACATATCTCCACTGCTTTATGAGATGCTTTCCCCGTTTGTATTCTATGGAGTAGTAACTATGCTGATTATATTGTTCTTATGTATTATGCTATTAGTACTGACACGTGTACTGTATCTTAGAGCACGTAAGTTGAAATAAACATTTTAACCTATACAGTGTCTCTTCATACGCATGTTGTGGACAGGTACGAAAGTGACGAAAGAGTGTTCTTGCCTCTGCGTGTCCTGAGAGAGAGAGATACCGTGTTCTGGGTTGTCTAAGCATTGGTACATTGGTGCCAATGGGACGCTAAGGCTAGTTGGGTTGGGGTTTTGGGTGCTAAGGTTTATGGTTGGCTCACCACTATATTCCGAGGTCCTATTATCCTGTGCATAGCTCTGTATGTGCAGAAACCCTATGACAGGGGAGGGGGTTAGGCTAATTTGTCTTATAACATGACAGGGCTTTTCATGGTATATGGTTTATTAACCATGCTAATGATACTATTGGTATGAATTTGTTTTCTAATTGTGGAGAAAATAGTGCATCTTAAAGCGCAATAATTCAAATAAATATTCTAAACTTCCTTCATGTCTCTTGTTTATGTTTTTGTGCTCAGGTACGAGTGAGAGAGCGAAAGGGTGTGTCCTGTTACCGCGATCCCCGAGAGGGTCGAAAGTTTTGTGTTCTGGGGTGCCAACTCACTTGTTTCTCTGGAAAGGTTAGGAGGGCTCATTGATACTGAGGTGGTATAGTGACTCAGTCCCTACATGCTGATGTTCTATGGTTCGGGCTTAGTTCTGTTCCTGAGCAGAATCCCTTTAACATGGCACCACCAACATTTTGGTCAGGTACTTATTTGCGGGAGTAGTGCTTGTGCTTGCCCACAATACCCTTGCAGCTTTTACAGGAGACGCCCATGGTGTTAGGGATTAGGGAACACCTAGTTCTGTTGGTTTTTCAAGCTTGAATATTGAAAGGTTTCACTCTGTTTGTGCTACGCTTTGAATCCATTATAAATTACTTATGGCGCAACCTATTGCCATTGGGGCCAACTGTCGACGGGCGGTCTATGCACATTTAACACAACACCGAGTCCTAATGCGGGAGCTCCTGTAATCTGTGTAGTAGAAGCGGACGCTGCCTTCTGCTTTGAAGTTTTTTATTCTTGGGTCACATTTCCAGCTGTGGACGTTTACACCAACACTTTTCATGAATGCGCTGTCCAAAAGGCACCTGCTGCATATAGACCTTATGCGCTTACCAAAATTCCTCTTACAGTCTGGGAACACCAGACTTGGTTTAATGACACCCTTCCCCATGTGCCTGGGCCAGTTCAAATGGGTCCTCTCAGTAAAGAAGGGGCTACTTGGCAAGTATTAGCTGGTTACACACCCTACCCTGAAATAGGTGCTCTGAATCTAGTGCAGACCCGTGGTTTGTACAATATACTTGACATCTTATACAGACGGCTCACACAGTCTATTTTGCATACGTTATTAGCTGGTCCAGCTAGACTTGGCCTGCAAGCACAAGATCAATTGCCTGCAGCGCCTGTAATCAGTGCTGTAATTGTTCATTCAGTTATTGGCAAATGACCCACTAACCGTGAAGAAATACTCTTTTGGATTGCCCAAAAAAACAATCAACTCAAGGCTGTGTTTCCCCTTACGGAACCACAAGACAAGCACAGAATTTCAACTATGTGCTTGCTGACTAGATTGGTTCCCACTCTAGCTGACTGCAACACCTGGGGGAATATTTTTGCCACAGTCTACACTCTTTGCCATGGCACTCCCTCGATGGTCATTCGACTGAACGTCCTCAAAATAAATACAGAATGAGCATGAGGCAGGTCCTGCCCTCGATTTGAGGATGAAACTCATGGGTAATTTTCCCGTCATCTCCGAAATGATTCTTTCTAATCTTACGGGTGAAACAGCATCTTTGGCTATATGCCAGCGATTTGCTGCAGTGGCAGTAGCCAACTGTGAACGTCAGTTGCCTGTCATTATTACTAATGTGTATACCTCTTTAGGACGCAATAGTTTGGGAAACAGACCTTAGGTACCACCACTTGGCAAACCTAGTTCTGATATGGATGCCTGACCAGCCCGTGAGTTTGCTAAAAAACATGGGATAAGTTTAAACAGCAACAGAAAGGTAAACCTTGTGGATGTTCTCCACCCCTGGGATACTCTGAAAACTGTATGATTTATGTGATCGCACTAAAATATAGCCTCCTGACAGGTATCAGGTTCCTCATTCACGCTATCCTCGTACCTTTCAGGAATCGTCTGAACAGCAGTGCGACAGAGGAGGGCGAACTGAACTCACACAAGAAGAGTCCGTGAAACCATAAAGGGAAACACAATGCTCATCTGACGTGAAGAAAAAGGAGGACAAGCCTTCTCCATTGATGAACCCCTAGCGGTCCCCTTGCTGCACACTGGGTGCCCTGGGTGAGCTCCAGGGCTCCCCGGAGACATGACTGTGACCCGGGGGATAGGGTCCACGGGGCCAAAATCGGCCGGGGGAGGGGTGTGCAGCACCCCTCCCCATCACATTTTCGCCGGGCACCAGGGGATGGGGTCCCCAGGGCTGAAATCAGCCCGGGGAAGGAGGGGGGCTGCATGGTCCCGTCGCACATTCAATTAAGGCCGGGGGATGGAGTCCATGGGGCCAAATTTGGCCCGGGGAGGAGTCCCCACTCCCCTGTGCAGAGGAGGGAAGAAAAGCAAGCAGAAAAGCCAAAGGGAAGGGCAGAAAAAAGAAAGGGCACAACGAAGGCAGAAAAACGAGGAGGAAAGTCAAAACAGAGGCAAAAAACAAGCAGGAAAGGTAAAACAGCAGGTAGAAAAACAAGCAGAAAAGGCTTTGTGTGAACTTGAACATGCTTGCCTTCACACACCATCTCTGTGAGATCTTGGAAATCTCCATAACCACACACTATTTCTGTTGGGACTTGAGCATCCCGTGTAAATACACACTATCACTGTGGGGACTTGAACATTCCAATAATCACACACTATCTCTGTGGGGACTTGAACATTACTATCATAACACACTATCTCTTTGGGGACTTGAACATCCCTGTAACCACACACTATCACTGTGGGGACTTGAACATCCCAATACTCATACACCATCTCTGTAGGGACTTGAACATCTCTATAATAATACACTATCTCTGTGGGGACTTGAATACATTCATCTTTACACACTATCACTGTATGGACTTGGCCATGATAATCTCCACACACTATGACAGGAGAGATGTGAACACCAGTGTAATCACAAACTATGAGGAGGCTTTAACATGGCTATAATCACACACTAACTCTGTAAAGACTTGAGCCTAATTATCTACACACACTGTCTGTGTGGAGATTTGAACATTATCTTCACACACTATCTTTGAGGGGACATGAACATGCCTACCTTCACACACCATCTCTGTGAGGTCTTGAACATCCTAATAATCATACATTAGCCCAGTAACCATACACTATCCCTGTGGGGACATGAACATCCCAGTAACCACACACTAACTCTGTGGTGACTTAAACATCCCAATACCTACATGCTATATCTGTGGGGACTTGAATATCACTATAATCACACAGTATCTTTGCGGGGACTTCAACAACATTACTTTCATACACCATTTTTGTTAGGACTTGAACATTCTTATAATTATAAACTATCTTTGTGGTACTTGAACATCATTATCTTCACATGCTACCTCTGTGGGGGACATTCATCATGGTTTTAGACAGTGTCTCTGAAGAGTCTATGATATTTCTAGGATCACATATGACCTTTGTGTGCATCATCACATACCATTCCTATGCAAACATTAACATTACATGTAATTGCTAGGGAGATATGGTCTATTAGCTACTTTGAAATAAATGAAAACAATCACACTAAGTTCTACTAGACAACATTAATGATTCCATCATTTAATTTATTCATGTGTTAATCCCTTATCTCTAGACCTGGGTGAAATTTTCTTTACACAGAGTAGTAAAAGTAATTGCAGTAATTACAAGTCACTCTGCATGTTTGCGTATTTATGAGTAATTTGGCATAGAAATCCTGCCGCAGGAGCACAGGAAAAACAAATATAGCGAGCATGAGTGGCTGCGGACTGCTGCTGTTTGGATTCTGTTACATTTAGAGATATTTTCTTAGTGCAAAATGCATCCTCCGGTCCATTTTGTGCATTTTGCGCTCTGAAAAAAGTGCTAAATGCTGGGATATGCGCCTTGCGTAATTCAGGAAGATGTTGCATAATTTTGCTGTAATTTCGTGTAATGGCGCTACAGAAAATAATACAAGTTACTCTGACTCCTACTTATCTCTTAAGACTTTGAGCACTAAGTAAAGAGTTACATACAGTTTTAAATTCCCAACATAATCCTGATATTTGTTCATTTCTGGCACTTTATTAACACAATTCATCTATTGTGTACCCATAGAATACATGAAGCCATTGAATTATGAAAAGATTATGAAGTTATTTGCATATTTTACTAATAAAATAAACATTTAGCCATGTGCCCATGACTGTATGCAATAGCAAATGATCATTAATCAGCAAGTCTCCACAAAGATGGTAACACATGTTCAAGTCCCCACAAAGATGGTTCTGTGGGCGTGATTAAATAACAGTATATTTGTAAATTTGAAGCAGGATCCTGTATTATGAATTTTTTCTTAACATTTTTCCATTATTGGTATATTTTTAAAACATTGGGGAAGGCTACTCCCCTTAAGGCAGGTATCCACACATAGTCCCCACAAGAGAGGGGGGTGTGAGTGTGTGTGTTCATTCCTCCTTTGGGGGTTTACGTGGTGGTGTACTCTGGGCTCTCTGGTGGCCAGATCCGGCTGATTGGTGGGGGCTTGCTCTTGGTAGGTGCTTCCTCCATTCCTGGTTTGGTCTGTGTGGCCCTGCCCTTGGTTGGTCCTCTGGGTCTGTGCCTTAGCCCTGTTGGCTAGCCCTCTTCTCATTTTTTGGGCTGGTCTGCTGTGGGTCTCCCCGGTGGTGTTGGGGTTTGTCCCGTTGTTGGCCCGGTCGCCCTTCGTTTCCTGGTTGTGACGAGGGCGGTTGGGTCTTCCCTTGATTCCCCTCAGCTCTCTTTTGGGGTTGTGTGCGTTTTCGGTGTTGTTGGGCATTCCTTCTGTTGTCTGCTTGGGCGCGCTCTCTATCGGTCTGCTGCCTAGTTTCTAAGGCAGCCTGGTGGCACTGGGAGGGGCGGCCTTTTGGTCCGGTGGGCGCCCTTGCTGGCTTGTCGTGCCCGATGGAGTACTGCATCTGCCTGTTTTTCCTGTGGTTCTCCCTGTGGTTCTCCCTGTTGCTTCGCTTGGGATGCTGCTTTCGGTGTGGGGTCCTGGGTGTTCTTTGGCGGTTTGGAAGGCCGGGTTTCTGGCTTTGGTATGCTCCATTAGTAATGAATGGGATGAGTACTGGAGGGACCTGGGGGTAATGCCCTCTTACCAGTAATCTTCATGACTCCTGATCCCCTTGTCCTCGTCCCTTTTATTATGCCCCTCCTGCTCGTACGGCCGGCCTTCCTGTTGGTGGCTTGGTAGTTCAGGCGGAATGCTGGATAAGTACTGGTTAAGTACTCCCAGTGGGAGGAGGTAGGGTTAGGGATCCCAGCATTCCTCTGTTCTATTTTCTGTCAGGGAGATGGTTATCTTCATTAGTAACGAATGGGACAAGGACAACAGGACCAGTAAGTAATAGGACATTTCTTGAGACTAAGTCTTATTTTGCACAGAAATGATAGCTCCAAAAGCCTGGCCACAGAGTCACGCTCCTGATCCTGGCTGGCATCAGTAAAGCTCCACGGGAGATCTTTACTTGACAGGAGCTCTCCACAGTTGAAGGTACTGAAGTGAAATTAACTAGCAGAAGTAATTGACACCAATATAATTGCCTTGCAGGAATACTAGCTGAAAAGCAATCACTCATAAAACAAATACATGATGCTGTGGTCTTCAGATATCAAGCACTGAAAATAATATTTATAACAACTGGTTTTGACTAAAAAAACAAACAAACCAAAAAAAAAAAAAAGAACATAATTTGTATTTTTTAAATACTTGGGCAAGAGCAGATCAGAATTAAAAAAAACTATTAACATGAAAAAACTGTTGACCACAAACACAAGTATTGAGGTACTAGTGCAAAAGAAAGTATGAGCAGTTATGCGAGTGCCGGGAATAAACGTTAGAGAAGTAAAAGGATGGGTCTGGAAAGGCAGGTGTGCATCTTCAGCTAGAAGCAGCATCTTGTTGTGGTGAGCACAGGAGCCCTGGCCTCACAATTTATAAATATGTAGTGCTGTGTGAATGGTTTCTGTTCTCTTTCCAAACTGGAAATGGGCTATTAGTGTGTTGCTTTAAAATGCAGAAAACCGTGACCACGCTTCTTTTTTCAGTCAGCGGTATTGTGAAAGCCAAGAGGAGTAGTCTAGACCTACTTTATACCTCTGGTTATATTATTGAACGACCTACTAGCCACAAATTAAACTTTTTTTTTTCTAATTCTTTTTTTTAAACAAACAAACATCCCATCATCATAATCAGTGATCACAGTAGCGCCTTCGGCAGTTCCTAGAGCAAGGATACAATATTGCATTTAACAGAGAGGGATTGTCGGTCCCACAGTTGTTTTTTGTTGGGCTATTGCACCCTCCCTCCCCCGCAATCGTATCTTTACCTGTCTAGGATCTGTACTTTTCCCATGGACCCCATACTTTCTCCCATTTTTTGGGGCATCCTCTACTTTGGTGGACAGCTTTTTCTGCCAGGCAGCACCAATCTAAATCTTGTTTCCAGCTGGAGAGCTTTGCTGGTTCCAGTGCCCCCCACAATCTAGCTATGTTGCACTTTGCCACCCCTGAGGCCAATGCGAGTTAGGTTTCCATGTGTGATGGCCACCTGGTCTCGCCTGTGATGCTTAGTAAATGCCAGCAAGTGTCTAAAGGTATATGTGTGCCCAGTACTTCAGACATCACTCCAGTCACCAGAGTCCAGTAGCGTTGAATTTCGGGGCACTCCAGATAATGTGGAAGAAGGTGCCTGTCCCTCCGCATCCCCTGATGCAGTGATCTGAGTCCGACCAGCCCAGTTTGTGATGGAGGGTCCGAGGGGTTGAATGATCTATGCAGGACTCTTAGTTGGATCAATCTAAATCTTGCCCGTATGGCGACCTCCCTAGGGCTCTGGATTGCTTCCTGCCAATCGTCGTCTTCCAGTAGCCCCAGGTCGGATTCCCAAGTTGCTCTCAGTGAGGCCAGGGGATCTGGAAGATTATTCATTATCTTCCGATAGGTTAGGGATGTTGCTTTGTCTAGCATAGGGTCAAGTAACGGTTGGTCCTCTAGAGGGGAGTAGTCGGGTAGGGATTCCCGTCTGGTATGTAACGATGTAGAGTATGCCTTTATTGTAAGTAGCGGAACTGTTCTGTGCCGGCCATTTGATATTCAGTCTTGTGTTCCGCAAAGGTGAGCATTCTCCCACCCCGCCGTACATCCCCAATGGTGTCTAAGCCAATCAGACTCTATCTGCGAAATCCCTGCAGGCGCCCCACATCATCTAGTGCGTCACTCTCCCAGAGTGGTGTGTGTTGAGTCAATCTCAAGTCCCACCCCAGCAGCTTAGTGGTTATTTGCCATGCTCGTACGACCTCTTGTGTGTGTGTTGGCAGCGGTCTCCCCTGTTGCCTGCGGTAAGGGGCCACTAGGTGCCCTCCGCTCCCCATCGCATATCGGTCAATCCTATACACTGGTTCTGTCTGTGGCGCAAAGACACAGCCATTAATGATGGCCAGCTGGGACGCTAGGTAGTAGCTCCGAATGTCCGGGACCACTAGTCCGCCCTCATATACCCTGCGCTGTAATTTGCGCAATGCTATCCGAGGCCTACTGCCCTCCCACAGGAGGCTGCGTTGTTTCCCTCGATAGTCCTGAAAAAGGAGCTTGGGATCCTATATGGGGTGTTCTGCAGAGCGTAGAGCAAGCGCGGTAGGACCATCATCTTGAATAGTGTCGCTCTGCCCATAAGGGAGATCGGCAAGTTCCACCAATGCTTTATGTCCCCGCGCAGCCTCGCTAATTGGGAATATATATTGAGGCTTAGGAATTCCTCAGCTGTCCTTGTGATCCATATGCCTAAATATTTGAATTTATCATGTTGCAACAGGAACGCGCAATCAGTTGTGAGTGGTGGGAGTTCGCCCGCGAGAGTAAAAATGAGAGGTTTGTCCCATTTTATCTGATATCCGGAGTAGGTACCGAAGAGTCGAAGTATATTTATTAGTCTATGGAACGTTTGTTTGGGTTTGTGTGCGTAGAGCAGTATATCATCTGCATACAGCAATATACGCTCTTCCCATCCCCCTCCGATGTCTATGCCCCAGATTAAGGGGTCTCCTCGGATCCATGCCGCTAGTGGTTCCAGCGCCAATGCGAATAATATTGGGGATAGTGGGCACTCCTGTCGTGTTCCCCGGTGAAGTGTGAACATCCTCGAAGTTGACCAATTTACCCCCACACAGGATTTCGGGCACTGGTACAGGAGACGAACCCCGGCTCGGAAGCGTGGTCCAAAGTCAAGCCTGAGCAACACCGCATTGAGATAGGGCAATTCGATGCTATCAAATGCCATTCGAGCATCTAATAACATGAGAGCGGCAGGTATACGTGGGTGTGCGGCCGTGGAGTGGATTACACCGTATAGTCGTCTGAGATTAAGTCGGGTACTTCTGTGGGGTGTGAATCCAGACTGATCTGGGTGTATCAAGGTGGAGATTATAGGTATAAGTCGGTTTGCCAACACCTTTGCTAGGACTTTGGTTTCAAAGTTAAGGAGGGATATAGGCCGATAGGAGCCACGTAGGTCTGCGGGCTTGCCCTTTTTTGGGATGACTACTATCGTAGCTAATCTTAGGTCCTCGGGCAAGCACCCCTCCGTGCAGCGCGGTCTGAAACATATCTAGCATTGGTTGCGCTACCCTAGTTGCCACACATTTAAAGAGTTCTGCAGGTAGCCCATTCGGGCCGGCCACCTTCCTGGACTGTAAGTCTCGAATGGCCCCTTCCACCTCCTCCTTTGCCAAGTCACAATCTAGGGCATTTCTATCTTCATCTGAGAGAGTTGGCAGGGAAATGTCTCTGAGCAGTTCCACACTTTCGTCCCCTGATCTAGCTGTCACTGATTTGTAGAGTGACTTGTAGTAGGATGCAAATGCCTCTGCTATGTCTGCCCCGACCCTCGCTTTGTGCCATCAGACATATGGATTTCAGCGACCCAGTTACGCTCTCTGTCTCTCCTTTCTAGCCACGTGATGAGCTTGGTGGCCTTGTCCCCCAAGTCGTATAGCCACCTTTGCGTGGTTATTGCGAGTTGGCGCACCGTCTCCTCCGCTAGATCCTGAAGTTCCCTTTGTTTAAGGCGTATTGTGTGTCTAGGCCCACGGTCCTCTGGTTCGCCGATAGATGTGGTTTGTTCTAATGTTTCTATCTCGTGCTCTAGCGTTTTACACTTAGAGCGCCTCTCTTTCTTGATGCCCCCTATCTTTGCTTGCAGGTATCCCCTTGCTACTGCTTTGTAAGCTTCCCACAGAGTGGAGTGCAAGTCTACTGACCCCACTTTTTCATCAAAATATTGCTGTGTTCGCTCGCTGAATTTGTCTTGAAATTCTCTATTCTGGAAGCGCCAGGGTGGTATGCGTGGAGCTGTGGTGTAGTTTCCAATTGGGCCCTGGAATAGAGCCTCCACTGGTGAATGATCAGAGATGCCTCTGGCTTTGTGCTGTGGCCCTCGAAAGTGTCCCACATGCATGCATTGCATAAAGAGATAATCCAAATGCGACCCAGAGCTGTGTGCAGCGGAAATATACGTGTACCGTTACTGGTCGGGTTGTGCAGACTACTGTAGGAGGGTCCCGTTTTACCATCTAACAGACACCCACACCCCATTCTGCAATACCCTTCAAACCTGGCATCCCTAGATAAGCCCCACCACTGAGGCCTAGATAAAGGGTCTTCAAGTTGTCCACGGTCCTTCACTTTCTTACAAATCCACACATAGGCCCAAGTTCACCTTCTCACAGTCCTACATACAAGACCATCCATACCTTTGTAAGAGATATGTATAGGCCCAATAAATTAAGAACTGGTCTCATAGACTTCACTAACCTGACAGCAGAGGCTTGCGCCATCCTCCGCGACAAACTCTCCCCCCCCTTGTAAATTTCCACAGTTACGAGAATTAGATTAGCACACACACGTAGGACATTTTTGGTACATCTGGCGGTTTCACAAGTACATTGGCAATATTTTTAGTTATGAAACTTTCCGCGCTTGCTTAATCGAAGCGGTGAAAGACGACTACGTGACAAAGAATTAATGTAGTAAAATGTTAACTCTGAGCTTTCTTATGGTAAAAATTATCCTTTGTTTACTTTTTGCGGTCAGGAGCACTGACCACCTGTCAAAAGCCCCTAATTTCACCATGATACCACTTCACAGTTCTAAGTGTGGAATTTTCCATAGTTACTGTAAGAGGGCGGTCAAGGGCTGCGTCAGGACCTACGTCAGAGATGATAAAACTTCTGCATTCAAACATATAAAACAGCTGCACCCAGGGTGTGGCTTCGAATTCTCTTCAAACCAGCACCCAGGTGCCGTGTGAGGGTTCCCGACTGATCAATCGCTCCTGACTGGGCCCAGAGCTCCTATTGCCAAGGTGATAATGCTCCTACTTAATGATTTTGCCTATTGACTTTGTCAGTCTATCTGACTTAATAATTTTGCCTATTGGCTTTGTCAGATTTTGCCTATTGACTTTGTCAGTCTATCTGACTTAATAATTTTGCCTATTGGCTTTGTCAGATTTTGCCTATTGACTTTGTCAGTCTATCTTACTTAATAATTTTGCCTATTGGCTTTGTCAGATTTTGCCTATTGACTTTGTCAGTCTATCTGACTTAATAATTTTGCCTATTGACTTTGTCAGTCTATCTGACTTAATAATTTTGCCTATTGCCTTTGTCAGATTCTGCCCATTGACTTTGTCAGACTATCTGACTCAATAATTCTGCCTTTTGGCTTTGTCAGATTATTTACTTCAGGTAATCTGTACCCAAGCAATTGCATTTATTTCAGGTTAAATGTGTAGTCTTGAATATTGTTATTTTATCTCAATAAGAAGTTTGTCCTCTGAATGCTATCATTTGTATCACTCTTGAATTCAGGGCTGCCCCTTGATCGGCTGCTCATGGATTAATTTATAGATATACATTTCTGTTTGAATTGAACCAATTGATCTTTAACATTGTTGATGCAGTTATTTCTGATCTTACCCATATGTTGATGGGCAACACTTAAATTGAAGTATTTTCTTTTATGCTTTTGAATTGTTTAATAAACTATGATATTTTAACACATGGTTCTTTCTTGCCAAGTGACCGAGCAAAGTGTGAAAGAGACTCTGAGAGGGGAGAGGTACGCAGAAGAGTGTGACCAACCATAACGTACCCTCTAACAAAGTGGCGACCACGAACGAGGGTCTCGGTCGGCGAGTCATCCAACGTGTGGTCTTGAGACACACGCACGGGTTTCCCCTCCAGGCTGCACCTCGGACGCTCCGCTGCCCCCGCCCGCCTGGGTAAGTCAGGGATGGTTTTGTTTTTCTTCCTTGAATTTAAATCAGGTTGTGGCTTGTGGGGTGGTCCGTCCCGGCTGTCGTGTCCTCTGGGGTTTCCCCTGTGTCTGCTCTCTTGTTCCCCTGTGGCTGACTGTCTTGCCACGACGTCCTCTGTGGCTGGTCATATTTTGTGAGGCATCTTTTTGGTCCTTCCCTCTCTGCTGTCCTATACTTCGTTTTGCTTTCTTTCTGCGTGGGGTCTCTTCACCTTTCTTATTATTCTGTTGCCATATGAGTCGTGTATTTGCCTTTTTTCCTGTATATTGTTATTTGAGGTATTTGCCGCATAATTTGTGTGTTTATTTTTTATTGTGTTTCTTTTTAATTGTATGGCTTGAGGTTTGAGTCCTGTGCCGAGTCTCTCCTATGTGACTGGCCGAATTCTGGCATGTATTTGCTGCTTAAATACATGCATTTGAGATATTTACCGCATAATTTGTATGTTTGGTTTTTCTTTCGGTTTTGCCATTTGTGGTTGCTATTTGGGGTTTGAGTCCTGTGCCGAGTCTCTCCTATGTGACTGGCCGAATTCTGGCATGTATTTGCTGCTTGATACATGCATTTGAGATATTTACCGCATAATTTGTATGTTTGGTTTTTCGTTCGGTTTTGCCATTTGTGGTTGCTATTTGATGTTTGGGTCCTGTGCCAGCTCTCTTATGTGACTGGCCGCATTTTGGCGTGTGTTTGCTGCCTGATACATGCATTTGAGGTCTTTACCGCATAATTTGTGTGTTTGTTTTTTTCGATTTTGCTATCAGTAGTGGCTGATATTTGGGGTTTGCGTCGTGTGTTTGTTCTCACTTGGTGAGTTTCTCCGTGGCTGGCTGCCCACCTTCTGGTATGCGGTGGTCATGCATTTGTGGTTCTGAGGTTCTTTGGTTTCAGTGACTGTTGTCCTGCCCTCGGGTCCTCTTGGGGTGTGGTCTGCCCACCATTGTGAGTGGTGTTCATGGGTGTATTCACACATTCATTCTTCACCCTCTCTGATTGGTCCCTTTCTGACTCTCTCCTGCACTGCTTGGGTACTTTTCTCTTTCTGTCTCTTAAGTTTTTTTCGGTCTCTGGTAGGCGCTTTTCTCGTTTGTTAGCTGCGCTACTCCGGATTGAGGAACTTCCTGTTTCGGATCGTTTGTCACTTTCTGTCGTGCCTTCAGCCTTCTTCGGCTCTCTGCCTTCGCAGAAAGGGGAAGTCTCTGTCGGACGATCGCAGCTGCCCTGCAGCTCTCCCTAGCCCCGCCTTTTCTCTTTGTTTCCTCGCACTCTGCTCTTCCTCTCATTGATGGTTTTCGTTTTTCTTCAGAAATGCATTTCATTTATTTAATAATTGTTTATTTTTTGTTCATTGTGTCTGTTTTTTGTGTCTCATCTTTTTGATGATAGTTCTGCCTGTTGTTCCACGCTAGCCCCCCCAGTTGTTGCCGTTCTGCCAGCTCTACCGAACATAGCCGAGTGGCAGACTGCCAGTTACTTTGGTGCTCAGTTGCCCACACACACACTTTCTTCGGTATGGTTTAGCGGCGACTGCGCTAGGGAGCTGTTGTCTGGATTGCGTTGTCTTTTTAATTTTAGCTGCGATCCCGCTAAGTAGTTGCATTATTTTTCGGCCCTCATTGCACGCACTTTGCGCCTCTTTTCTGTCTCTCACACATTTTGTCTGCCTCTTGCCTTGCGTCAAGTGGTAGCCAAAAGGAGGGGTGGAGGTGTATCCCCACTCCTCTTGTATTGGCCCCTTTTTATTACCCCGTTATGTCCCTTGACCCCCCACAGATCATAAGTCTTCTCATTCATTCAGTCCGTGGTACGGCCACTGCTGTCTATCACACCTCCCTGGACCGCTTTACCCCTCTTACACGCCATCAAAGTGACATTCTTGCAGCCGCTTGGAATACTTTAGGGGTCACCTTTACCCCCACCACTGAGCTACGCCTTGCCCTTCTGTCTCTCGTAGACTATCCGCCCTCATTTAACGTCTCCTCCCAGCCACTGCCTCCACCAGATACCACTCGCCCGGATCTGCTGTGGCCTGGCCATTCCTCTAATTCCTCTTCATCCTCGCCACCCTCATTGAGTTCCTCTGTTTACTTTGCTAATTCTCCCCCCGTCATTCACACAGACGACGAGTCTAACTCCGCACATTCTACGGCACTTTCTGAAGAAGCAACACTCCCTCGTCTTTCCGCTCCTGCATCTCCCACAGAATCAGCATCTAGTAGTGCTCACCCTCAATCATTGTCTTCTGCTGATGAGTCCCCACTCCTTGTGGCATTCCTGCAGGACTACTCAGTAGACCTACAGGTCCCTGCACCTGACGTTCCCACTGCGCAACCCCCGACTTGTCCATCTCCGCACTTCCACTTATTATAGGGAATGAATGACCCATCCCCTGATACTACAGCCTCTCCCATCATCGTGTATTTAGTGAACAACAACGTGGTAGGTCTCTCCACTGGTCACCCATCGTCCTTTTGTTACGTCACACCTTTAGCAAACACTGTCCTTCTCACTATATTTCAAGCCCTAGGGATCGATTATACTCAAGCACAGCAAATAACGCTTTCGCTTGCACCAGCTTTTCCACACCCCATTGTCACTAAAGTCAAAGAACAAAAACATTGCAAGCACTGACACTTTAGGAAACACTCTAAGTCTCTTCAATTATTATTAGTCCCCATGAACAGGATCCTGAGTACCTCTGTTCGCAAAACACCAGATTATATTTACATACGTATTCGCTTAATAGCACCAGGCTTAGAGATACCTACTACCTTAACATCATCCTACCCCCGCAACCCACTGCAGAGCAAGATCATTGCATCTCTCTCTGACAACCAACTCCAATTTCCTGATTTCTCCCCCAACGGGATATACACCGGACCAGACGAACAGGACTTGAGGAAAGCACTGTGTCACTTTATTATTAGCGCCATAGGAGAGGAGCTAGTAGAAGACGTCCCTACCCCTACCCTTGACACTCACTCTCCTACCGCTGAATACTCGCCTGACATCTAAGTGCATCCCTTTCCAACAAAAATTTACTTTCATCCTCAAACACATTGTATTTTTAAAACAACATTCATGAATGGCATTTTGAGCTCTACTGTGTATAAAACTTCTACCCACTTTCACATCTTCTTCATTATACGTCCCCATGGATCGCTACTGACTGCCATATTATCTAGCACATGGCCAAGGCACCCACTCCAGAGTTATATTGCTGAAGCCTGCTTTGACGGCCAGCTTCGCTTCCCTCTTTATACTTCAGCACAAGAGCGGGACCTACAGGACGGGGTATATGACATTGTCATTCAGGCAGTACAGCAAGAACTCATCAGAGACATTGTCCCTAGCACCTGAGAAAAAGCGCTCCTGTAATTTAGGCCTTGCCTGAAGCGCCTACGATTACGCATACCCAAATGGCGACTCCACTCCAACATGTCTTAAGAACATTTGGAGGTCAAGAACACCATATCTCAAAGCACTGCCGTGAGCTTCATAAGCATACGACAAAGATGACTCATCCTTGGCCGTCAGAGGGAAGCTTTGACCCTATAATATTGGAGCATGCCACCACCTTTCTAGACACAAAGTACTCCGGTACTCAACTACAGAAGAGAAAGGCTACTTTAGACCTTTGGCGCATTTTTAAAGATAAGGTTCAAACACACTCTGACCCCACATCACCGGTTGTACCCAATGCTCCGCCCCCACCACCTTATCACGTTAGCGGTATGTATACTGAGATGACTAATAAGGAGCAACTGGAACTACCAGTCACCACTAATGAGTCCCCGGCTGCAGGTTTTCAGCCATTATCCAACGAGGCATCTTCCTCACCGCACCTCGGCCCAGAATTACACGTCACACAGGTTGAGGAATTTCAGGCTTCCCACACGTCACCTAGTCACCCGTACCACCACATGAACAGACCACTGACCCCACCCATGCCCCCCGGGGATGTATACCCCGACCTGACAGACCTGCGCAGCATACACCTGCCTCTCCCCAACGGTACAGTAAGGGAGACAGCGGTATCAGGGATCCCAGGCTTCATAGATGCACAGCTATCACTAAAATTTACACCAACAGTCAATACTGCACACCCCCGCCCAGGTGAAGACGATGAGGAAGGCTCTAACTCTGTCTCTCAGACATCATCTCGCCACTCGCATGACTCCATCTTTCAAGCCCTGCCCTGTCCCTCGCGTTCACCTGTTATTGTTACCCATGATCTCAGCACTAAACAATACTCTAAATCAAACCCCTTCCGTGACATTGACACTCAACAACAACATGACCCCAATATATTTCACCACACCAATACACACCTGGTTTCAAATTCGCACCCCCAATTGCAAAGTAACATGCCTTTCATGGCTGCTGCCCCCCATGCTGAGGTACCAGGATCTGGCCTTATGACAGAGCAGCGGCAGCTCATTGAGTTCCCCAAACCACCATTGCTGTGCATAACTGAGGGACAGCATGCCCCCCTCACAGGTCTTCCCTCCTCATATGGCAATTATAGACAAAATGCAGACTTGAGCAAAAGCACCAGCCTGGAAAGTATTTCACCACAGCACCTTGAAGAAGAACAGTCATACATGCATCAATCACCTAGCCACACAGAACAGATAAAAACAATGAGACGCTTGTCATTTAAATTAGAGAACATGAACAAAAGCATTACAGACATGATCACTAAGGCCAGCTCTCCAGCACCACCCTCACCCACGCGACACCACCTCGTCCAGCACCACCCACAGACAATTATCAGCGGGAATGGGGAAGGGAATGTACAATATCTCCATGAGGAGCGTCCCCACCACTGTGGCGCTGCCGCCTCTGGAATGACACAAACAGTCTCCAACACACACCAAGCCCACCAATCCCCAACAGCATTAGAACGGGAGAAGACACGCCCACTGGTGCTAGTAGGCCACAATCCACTGTTTGGTGAGATCCCAATATATTGTGAACACCCACAGGAACAAGACCCAGTGGTAAGAAGGAAGGAAAGGACCACCGAGGCACAGAGACTTAAAATCTTGGGGACACATGGACGCCCCGACGACATACTATATGACGTCTCGGGCTCCGCTTCCTTACGCACCATTAGGATGAAAAATAGACGTAACATGATGTATCTCAGTAGACCACTTCCACCAAAAGCTAGTAATGACCTCACTCCCAATGAGATAGTGACATTGGGGGAAGGTTCAGATTATGCAGTTAACCCTTTTACAGACGATTTGGCAGGTTGGTCAGAGCCCTTGGCGCCACAAATGCGCCCTTGGCCAAGGGAAGGCTCTTTTGAACCTCAGTACATGGCCACAGCAGTTGAATGCATCCTCAAAGGATTAGGAGATCAGGATTGGGACTATGATTACATGAGGGAGAGCCTCAAAGTCTGGCAGAGATATGCTCGCCAGTATGATTCTACAGGACCCACAGCGCAACGCCCTGGGGTAACACGCCAGATGCCACTGCTCTATAAAAACATCATTGATCCCCCCATCTATATCCCCTGGTCTACATTAGACAAAGAAAATGTCAAAAAGCTGCTCCCACCCCTCACAGAGGGTGCGGGAAAATGGATTGCAGCTTTTGAAAATTGCACCACAGGCCAAATCATAGCAATCGGAGATGTAAAAAGCCTGCTGATCTCCCTCATTGGAGAAGATGCAGAAGATCTTTTTATACGTATTCATAAAAATCTTACCAAAACAAACACCAAACATGATGGTGTTACCTTCAACGAGATTAGAACAGTAGCATGGGCTGAGTTGCGCAGGAAATTCCCTGATGTTCCTGACATTGGGGCTCTGTTGTCACAGACTATGCAACCAAATGAGGACCCTGCCAACTATCTTTCTAGAATGAAAGAAAAGTGGCACCAGGAGTTAGGGCAACGATGGGACGCAAATGGAGGATATGGGAGACTATTTTACCACACAGTAAAGAAAGGTTTGCCAACTGAAGTGCAGGAGAAATTAGATGGCATTGTAGCAATGGAATGCAAGCCATGGGCAGAGATACAAGATCACATTGTACATTACTGTAAAAAGAGACAGGAACAGGAGAAGACTAGACAGCTGGCAATAGAGAATGCCGCTGCCAAACTAGTACAGCAGAAACTAAATAAGAAAAAAGACAATGTTGACACAGTCATGCTCGCGGCACCCGTCACTCAAATGACAGCAGTAACATCATTCCCTCAGGCTGCCATAAATGCTCTTGCAGGCAATACCCAACTTGCCCCTCAGCAGGTACAAGCACCACCTGCAGTACAGTACATACAAGCTCAACCCCAACAAGCCATACAGTATGTCCAGCAGCCACAACAGGCAATGACACAGTACATGCCAGCACCACCTGCGTACAGCACCAACATACAGCCCTATTACAATAACAGACCAAACATGAACTGGAACACGGGTGGACAAGGAAGGGGGCGAGGGATGGGACAGCAAAGGTTTCCACAACAGCCAGGACAAGGGGCACCACCAATAATCTGTTACTATTGCCAGAAACAAGGCCATATCCAGAGAGACTGTAACAGTAAAAAGCGCGATATGGGTCAGCAATATATGCGTCCTGGTTACCAAGCACAGGTACCATTCCAACAACAACAGCGCACACAGCCACCCCCCCAGCAGCCCCAAGTACTATACTCATATGTGCAACCAACACAGCAACAGCAAGTGCAGCTCCAAGCGCCCCCAATGCTTCAGGTTCAGCCAGCGGTCCAACAAATGCAGATTCCAATGCAACAGTTACAGCCACAGCAACAGCCTACTTACCAGATGGTCCCCCAAACACAAAACAATGTGCCTCTAGGAGGAACAATTGTTGCCTCCAGCAACCCCTTTACTCAGGGCACCATCCAGCAATATCAGCATGGAGGATACACTGGCTAGGACAGCCCACAGACAACTCTTGTGTGCCCAATTTTGTCATGCACAAGCAATACTGAAGAGGACCCTATTGCAAGTGTTATGATAAATAACAAAATATACAGTTTTCTTGTTGACACAGGTGCCACATACTCCTGCATTACAGGTGGCCCTCTGCCCATTTCAACCAAAACAGCGGACACACAGGGATTTTCTGGGGCAATAGCAAGGGTCCCCTTCACCAAGCCAGTCTCAATGGAGATAGGAGGCCATACAGTGGAGCAGCCTCTGCTCTATTCACCCAGCTCCCCAGTCAATCTTTTAGGACGCGACCTCATGGCCAAACTAAACATGACCATCCACTTTGATGACAATGGAACAATGATTTGCTCCATTCCAGGTACTCCACTAACTAGGATGATGGCAGTCACTGCACAGTCTTCCTTAGATAGCCAAGTCAGAGCACGCCCAGTCAATGAGCAGGCCTTCTCTGCAGCTGTCCACACAATTGTCGCCACCACTCCCGAATTACGAGGTCGCACAGTTCAGCTACCAAAAGAATTTCTCTTTAGACCCCAAGTACCAGACTCACCGGCATTAGATAAAAACTTGATTTTTGACATCTGCGCCCTTGAAATAACACCCACCTATGGTGCTTTCCTGGCATGCGATGACAATGCCCACACATGGGCTTGTGTCATCTTCCTTGAACAGGAAGGATTGGTCAGACACATTTCAGATGCTCAGCTATTTGGATCCCCTGAGGAATATTCTAAAACGGAGATTATCTATGATAACAATGTGCCCGTCTCAGTGATAATGGAAATTAGAACACCAACGATCACCCCCGACTATGATTCTGTGCGAGAAGCCGATTTGGCTCAGGTACCAGCACATCTTTGGACAACAGGCCCAAATGATGTGGGCCTTATTAGATCTGCCAGGCCATTTAAGATAACACTCAAACAAGGTGCTATCCTGCCCAGAATAAAACAGTACCCCTTGTCTAAAGCAGCAGAGGAGGGCATAGCCCCCACTATACAGGCATTACTAGAACAGGGAGTAATTTATCCTTGTATCTCTCCGTGTAACACAGCCCTTTTTCCTGTGAGGAAGGGGAAGACAAATCAATGGCGTTTGATACACGATCTTCGCGCAATTAACAGCATAGTAGTACCAGAATTCCCTATTGTCCCAGACCCCTCTGTCATTCTCACCAATGTCCCCCCGGATGCACAGTACTTTTCTGTCATCGACCTGAAAAATGCCTTTTTCAGCATTCCTTTGCACCCAGACAGTCAATACCTCCTGGCGTTCTCATTCAGAAATGTGCAATTTTCGTACACAAGGTTAGCTCAAGGGTACTGTGAGTCCCCTAGTGTTTTTAACAGGGTCGTCAAAGAAGACTTGTCCAATTTCCAATGTAACAGCACCTTACTGCAATATGTCGATGACATACTGCTTTGCAGCCCCACCGAACAGCAATGCAGGAAAGACACCATCCTCTTACTCACCACGCTGGCACAAAGAGGATATAAAGTTGACAAACAAAAATTACAGTATTGTCAGGAGGAGGTACACTACCTAGGACAGCTACTGTCTGCATCAGGCAGGCGAGTGACTCCAGGTCGAGTTGAGGCAATAAAAGGCACTCCTGAACCCCAGACAGTTAAGGACATGCAAAAATTCCTCGGCTTGGTTAATTATGTCCGCCAATGGGTTTTTGATTTCGCAACAATAACTGCCCCATTGCTGAAAGCTGTGAAAATGGGCAAAGACAGACATAATAAAATTGAATGGACACCTGAAATGAGAACAGCCTACACCCAGCTCAAAGATGAGATAACAAATGCACCAGTGTTAGGATCACCTGATTACACAAAAGAATTCTACCTCTTCACTCACTGTGATGGGTTAGTCATGACAGCGGTACTCACTCAAAAATACCCCATGGGCCATAAGCCAATTGCTTATTTCAGCGGAATGCTGGACTCTGTCATGAAAGGCCATTACCCTTGCGAACAGGCCCTTGCTGCCGCAGCATTTGCTGTTGAAAAAGTACCCCCATTGTAATGGGTTCCCCACTAACAATGTACACTGAACATGCTGTTTTTGCAATAATACAGAAAGCTAAAACAACACTGACAACGCAAAGAGTGTCAGGCTACGAAGTCATACTGTCATTACCTTCTCTGAAAATTGTCAAATGTCACACCGTAAACCCCGCCACATTTTTTGCCCATCCAATTGCCACCTCAGATGATGACAACCATGATTGTGCCACTTATTCACCAGATGAGTCAGGAGCAGCCAAAGAAGATCCCTTACCAAATAGTACTGTATACTTTGTTGATGGCTCCTCTACCATTGATCAAGAAACAGGCATAAGATACACAGGAGCAGCAGTAGTTAAAGCACAGCAAAATGACTCCTCCGATTCCTTAGACATCGTACAGCAGCTTACGCTCCCACCACATTACTCTGCCCAGGCAGCTGAACTAGTAGCACTCATAGCTGCCCTAAACATTGGAGCTGAGGACCGCATTACAATTTATTCAGATTCTGCATATGTCACCACAACAACTCACTCCAGCATCCTCCGCTGGAGAAGGCGCGGCTTCCTTAAATCAGATGGTACACCTGTCATTCACAAAATGTTACTTGAAGAACTTATTGAGGCCCTTACACTACCAGCTGAAGTAGCCGTAGTAAAATGCACAGCGCACACTAATGGCCAAGATTTTGTTTCCAGAGGTAACGCTCTGGCTGATTGGGCAGCTAAAGCTGCAGCCAGAGGCCCCACAGTAACAGGCCCCTCAATCCAAACAGCACCGGAAGTCCAACTTGCCCCTATTCTCTTATCGCAAACAGTACCTCCAACAGAGCACGACACCAGCAGTGAACACAGTTCAAACACATCACCCCAATTACCAACACCATTTGATATTGACAAAACGCGACAATACGATCATATTGCACAACTACACCTCAGAGAAATGCAAGAATGTGCACCAGATCAAGAGAAAGAGTTATGGAAGAAGAGGGGAGTACAGCAGGACTCCGCCGACTTCGTATACAGACAAACAGTAACAGGGAAACCTGTGATGCCACAGGCTTTGTTACAAGTGGCATTAGATCAACTCCACCTTCCCACACATGTCACCCGAGACAATATGTCCATCACCTTGCAAACAGACTGGTTCATCCCCAATGCCTATGAGCAGATACAATTGTATGTTAATAAATGTCTCATTTGCCAACAATACTCCCCAGCCCCTACGCTCAAAACCGTTGCCTCTACAATTCCTAGACCATCAGGCCCCTTCAAAGAATTGCACATTGACTATGTCGATATGATCGATCGCTGCCAAAATTATCGCTATCTCATTGTGGTAGTATGTCCATTCTCACGCTGGATCGAAAGTGGACCTTGCGTCCACTGCGATGCCAAAGCAGCTGCCACATTTCTATTACGTGATGTCATTACTCGCTGGGGCACCCCAGACTCCATCCGGACCGATAACGGAAGTCATTTTTCAAACGCCATCTTTTCCTTCCTGACCACAATGCTAGGCATCAAACACAAGCTGACCTCAGCTTACCACCCACAAAGCAACGGCATTTGTGAGCGCCTTAACGGCCTGCTCAAAAACAAAATAAGTAAGATAAGTGCCACAATAGGAAAGAAATGGCTTTATTGCCTGCCCATAGCACTGTTTGCACTAAGAAACTCCCCAAGTTCGGATCATCACCTCACACCCCATCAGCTTGTCACTGGACGATCCATAAATGTAACAGTTCCATCCACACGCCCCAAATTAGATAGTGAGTCATCATCTGAGATAGTTAAGGCAGAACTCTACCACTATCTGTGCCAACTAACCAGCGCAGCGCAGTTCCTTTCTATCCAGATATACAAGAGAAAGGGGAAGGGCCCCACCGATCCTGAGCTCCCACCAATCTGTCCCGGGACGCAGATCTTCATCCGGAAAAACGTCAGACGCTGGAAGGACCCTAAATTCGAGGGCCCATTCAAGGTGAACGACTCGTCACCAACTGCAGTACGAATAGCTGAAAGAAAAGCATGGATCCATCGCAGTCACGTCCGCTTGGACCCCGCACCACCTCCGCCAATCGACTAGAGGAGGGACAGGACATACCCTTGGTACAGCTCCACCAAGACAGCGGGTTTCCATCCTCCTTTGATGATGAAGATAATGACCGCCATGAGCATAATATCGAGGACCTTAATGGAAATGCAAAGTTATGTATTTTATTTGTTTTAACATTTTGCCTTTTTTCCACTATAACGTTGGCCGCACTTAATTGGTATCTGTTTTATATTGTAACTTTTAAGCCACATCTCTCTGCTAATGTTACTGCACCATTCTCAAAACAACCAGTTGTGCCAGAAATTACAGAAATTACAACTGCACAAGAACACTCCCCGCACCACACTGAAGATCCATCACTTCCACAGTATACCACTGGTAGCGCACACACTAGTACACACCCAACACGCATAGCTACTGCTTCAGACCCAAGTATTACTACTACTCCGTGGGATAGGCTCCTAGAGATTACAGTAGGTCCCCCAGTGAACCGCAGTCCCAACTCCCGCAACATTCGCAGATTTAGAAGAGGTAGACCAAGGTTCTGGAGGAGTCATAGACCAACAAGAGATAATGACAAACAAGATTTGGCCGCCGCTCTCCAGGACACGATGGTCCACATTGCACGCCAACATCCCAGACCTGATTTCCACTCCATACGTCCTGACACACTTAATAAAGACCATGAAGCCCATAGTGCCCTGCTAGATAACATGTGGTACCGGCACATGTCTCAAATAGGGAAAAAGGTAACAAAAGAAGCATGCTTTGTGTGCTCACACATCCCGCATGCAGTTGGCGCAGACAAAATGGTGTTCCCACAAGAAATACCACCCCCAACGGCCAAATGCCTCCTCCATTTGTTTCTTTGCCGTATCTACGGCCAAATACAGCTTTTCTCAGCAGAGATAGACACTGTGTTTGTAAACACCACCGCGTGGGATTCTAACTATCTAACACACATGGTTGTCACTGATGCATTGCAATTCGAGACAGAAAATAAGAATTTGTATAGATGGGAATCACCTAGATGGGAGACACCGCTCACAACTCATGAGCATGAATTCAAAGCATCAGGGTTTTTTATGTTCACATCCCCCCGGCACTATGTAAGGAGACAATAAACAAACAACTCCATAACAAACCCCCGATACACGAAAATAACAGTTCACACGTTGCCAACTGTCCATGTCAATATAGGTCTGTGCTGCTCTTGCAGGCCCATGTGTATTTTGATAACAAATGGCACGGCCCAGACGCCCTGGTATGTAAGGCAGCTTCCTTGGGAGAACCCTTTGCAAAAACAGAATATCAACAGAATATTGATTGGGATGTTGAGACTCAGTGTGAGGAGGTGTGGGCAGAGGAAACTAGACGGTACACCTTTGGGAAGGGAACAGCTTACAAATGGAAGAGAGCATATAAACTAAAACATCCTCTTCTTTGCTTCCTAGGTAACGGTACTCGCCCTGTGGGCAGCAACACAAACTGTAACACAACAATTTTTAATTTGGACCTCCAAGACGGCACCGCCAGCCTCATGGACATCTTTTGGGCATGTGGAGAACGCATCTACCCCCAGTTGCCTCCTCGATGGAAGGGCCTATGCACCATGGTTACCATGCACGAGCTGTATCTCGTTGTCCCGGCATCCAACATCTCTCAAGTATTTGAGCACCCCATGACAAATGACGTCACCCTGCTTCACCGGCACCGACGGAAGGCTCAATACTTCGCTAACGATGCCTTCGCCGAAATTCCTGAAGAATTTCGCCTGTTCAATGGTGCCCAGGAATTCTTTGGAGGCCTGTGGCCCCTTTGGCAAACATCAGCTAATGCCCGGTGGCTACAGGTCACACGATACGAACTAATGACTCTGATAAATAACACCCGAGATGGGTTCAACGCCATACAGGAAGAGTTAAGGCCTTTAAGGCTTATGGTTCTAGAGCATAGATATGTTCTAGATCAACTCACAGCTATGCAGGGTGGTGTATGCAGTGCCATCGGAAAGAGCTGCTGCACTTTCATACCGGCTAATGATGCCGCAAACGGGTCGCTCGCTAAGGCCATTGAGGACTTGGGCAATCTGGGAAAAAAGATGCGTGACGAAAGCGGTGCCGCTGCAGATCCTATCACGGACTGGTTCAACTTGAACTGGATGCCTTCATGGCTATCTGCTATCTTGAAAATTGTGCTACCTATTTGTTGTGTTGTCCTGTTAATGTGTTGCGGTGCACAGCTAGTAATTAAATGTGTCAACAGATGCAGCACCAAAGCAGTAGGAATGAATTACGTTCACACTGGAATTAATAACAATGCACAGTATCAGGACATGGACCGTGCTCCCGGGGATGGGAATGGGCAGATCCATGTGCAACTCTTAGAACAACCTGCCCCTCATGCCTCTTCAAACACACCTACAGCTCCACCGGTTCCACCACCTAGATACGCCTTAAGGGAGGAGCATGACATTAACGGGTATGAGGAGTTAGCTCCCGAGGATGGGGGAGAATACGTTACTATAACACCAGAATTGCCACCACAGACAGCATGCATGTATATTAGTGACCCACTCGGTATGCACCAAGCCCCTGAGGGTCCAGCAAAGTACTGTGTCACAGACGTGTTCAATAATGAACAAGAGAAGGGATGTGTAGGAGGGTCCCGTTTTACCATCTAACAGACACCCACACCCCATTCTGCAATACCCTTCAAACCTGGCATCCCTAGATAAGCCCCACCACTGAGGCCTAGATAAAGGGTCTTCAAGTTGTCCACGGTCCTTCACTTTCTTACAAATCCACACATAGGCCCAAGTTCACCTTCTCACAGTCCTACATACAAGACCATCCATACCTTTGTAAGAGATATGTATAGGCCCAATAAATTAAGAACTGGTCTCATAGACTTCACTAACCTGACAGCAGAGGCTTGCGCCATCCTCCGCGACAAACTCTCCCCCCTTGTAAATTTCCACAGTTACGAGAATTAGATTAGCACACACACGTAGGACATTTTTGGTACATCTGGCGGTTTCACAAGTACATTGGCAATATTTTTAGTTATGAAACTTTCCGCGCTTGCTTAATCGAAGCGGTGAAAGACGACTACGTGACAAAGAATTAATGTAGTAAAATGTTAACTCTGAGCTTTCTTATGGTAAAAATTATCCTTTGTTTACTTTTTGCGGTCAGGAGCACTGACCACCTGTCAAAAGCCCCTAATTTCACCATGATACCACTTCACAGTTCTAAGTGTGGAATTTTCCATAGTTACTGTAAGAGGGCGGTCAAGGGCTGCGTCAGGACCTACGTCAGAGATGATAAAACTTCTGCATTCAAACATATAAAACAGCTGCACCCAAGGTGTGGCTTCGAATTCTCTTCAAACCAGCACCCAGGTGCCGTGTGAGGGTTCCCGACTGATCAATCGCTCCTGACTGGGCCCAGAGCTCCTATTGCCAAGGTGATAATGCTCCTACTTAATGATTTTGCCTATTGACTTTGTCAGTCTATCTGATTTAATAATTTTGCCTATTGGCTTTGTCAGATTTTGCCTATTGACTTTGTCAGTCTATCTGACTAAATAATTTTGCCTATTGGCTTTGTCAGATTTTGCCTATTGACTTTGTCAGTCTATCTGACTTAATAATTTTGCCTATTGGCTTTGTCAGATTTTGCCTATTGACTTTGTCAGTCTATCTGACTTAATAATTTTGCCTATTGCCTTTGTCAGATTCTGCCCATTGACTTTGTCAGACTATCTGACTCAATAATTCTGCCTTTTGGCTTTGTCAGATTATTTACTTCAGGTAATCTGTACCCAAGCAATTGCATTTATTTCAGGTTAAATGTGTAGTCTTGAATATTGTTATTTTATCTCAATAAGAAGTTTGTCCTCTGAATGCTATCATTTGTATCACTCTTGAATTCAGGGCTGCCCCTTGATCGGCTGCTCATGGATTAATTTATAGATATACATTTCTGTTTGAATTGAACCAATTGATCTTTAACATTGTTGATGCAGTTATTTCTGATCTTACCCATATGTTGATGGGCAACACTTAAATTGAAGTATTTTCTTTTATGCTTTTGAATTGTTTAATAAACTATGATATTTTAACACATGGTTCTTTCTTGCCAAGTGACCGAGCAAAGTGTGAAAGAGACTCTGAGAGGGGAGAGGTACGCAGAAGAGTGTGACCAACCATAACGTACCCTCTAACACTACATAGGTCTGACAGGCCCATTGCCTTCGCAAATACCCACAGGGGCTCTGACCCTCCTATTCGGGCCGGCACTGTAGTTCTGTCTAACTCGTTTACCGTGTTCATGTCCCCACCTATTATGAGGACTCCCGGAGGCATTTCTAGTAATATTTTGCTTAGCTCAGGGAGGCTGTCTGCATGGAGTTTTGGTGGGATGTATGCTGAACATAAATTGAGGTTTCGCCCCTCCCATGTCCCAGTCAATGTCACGAATCTGCCCAGTGGGTATTGCCAGGTGCGGTCCTTTATAAGAGGCACCGAGTTTTTAACCAATATGGCCACACCTCGGGATCCTGTTGTAAAGCCCGCATGTGCTACCAAAGTGTAGCCATATCTGTTGAGTGCTAGGTATTGATTGCTTTGCTAGTGCGTCTCCTGAAGGAGGACCAGGTCGGAGGAGTACCTGCGTAAGTATTGCATGACCATAGTCCAATTAATTTTGTCCCCCAGGCCATTCACGTTCCAAGTCAAAACTTTCAGTGCGGTCATGGACTGTGGTGCTTTAGCTATGTCTAAGTGTTTAGCGATTGAAGTTCCGTTCCCACCACCCTCTCCAACCCTCCCCCCCTAGTTGCTGACAGATGCGCCTAGTCTGAAATGATGGGTCAATATGAAAATCAAGGATAAATAACTATGTTTAAGAAACTAGTCCCCTTTGTAGTTGCCCCCCTCCCTGCTACCCTGCACTGTAGGTTTATAACTACCCACCTCCCCAATTTGCAGAGCACCTGTCGCCCCATTAGAACCATTTTAACTACAACTTGGGGTTGGCTGGCTCCGCCGCTCGTGTATATGCAGCCGCCCTCCCGCCCTCATTACATCAAGTAATTAACCATACATGTTACGTGTTGTCCAAATTCACTGGCCCGCTCTAATAATCTGCTTCAGGTATCGGATAAGCCCCGGTTACCTTTTTAAGTCTTTTTGTTCCGCTCCACTGTTGCCTACCGGGTTAGGTGCAGTTGCCCCATTTTCATTGCTGTTCGGGGGCTCTTTCACACTCCCTCCCTCTCCCCAGCCAGTCGGTGCCCGGCGTCAGTTCCAGAGAGTATGTGTGCTTCTGTCGCATCTTCATAGGCTCCTCCAGGGGAGGTGCGCCCTCGGTCTTCCTGTCTTTAACCCGGTTCCTGTCGCCGTTGATTATTTGTTTTCTGCCCTCCTTCAAGCCACTCCCAAACCTCCTCAGGTGCTCTAAAATACCAGGATTTGTCATTGTCTAGGACTCGGAGCTTGGCAGGGAATAGCATCATGTATTTGGGATTTTTTGTTCTTGGAGTTCTCTTGACTTCGTCAAAGGTGCGTCGTTGCCGCTGAACCATGAGGGTAAAGTCCAGGAAGAACCGGATTGACAAGTTTTTGTAGGGGAGCTCGCCGTTTGTGTGGGCCGTCTGCAGGATTATGTTGCGGTCCCGGAAGTTGAGGATCCGTACAATTATGGTCCGTGGTACGGCCCCCGGATTTGGCGGTGGCACCAGTGCTCTGTGAGCTCTTTCTACAGAAAAGAAGTTTGATAGGCGCTTAGGTTGGAGGTGGTTAAGTATGAGGTCTTCCAAAAATAGTCCAGCATCCGGGCCCTCCGCACCTTCAGGCACCCCCACCACCCTGATGTTGTTCCTTCAGGCTCATCCCTCCTGGTCCTCAAGCTTCACCGCCATCACCCTATTCTGTTGTGTGAGATGCTGTATCTGTTTTTCCATTTTTTTGGGTAGTGGCTTGCAGTTCAGTGATATTTGTCTCTGCTACCCCTATATTTTCCGAGGTTTTGTTCAGATTCGCTCTCAGTAGGTTCACCTCAATTGTGACCTTATCCAATTTGGATTCTAGCGTCGTCCCCAGGTCTTGGATTGCCGCCATGATTGCCCCCAGTGAGGGCTCCGTCGGGTCCTGGATTCCCTGCGCCGCTGCACCTTCCACCATAGATACCTACGGTACTGTGTATTTGTCAAGTTTATTGGTCTGTTGCGGGGAACGCTCTTCGGGCGCATTTTGTATCTTTCCTCAGGGGCAAGTGGGGAGAGAGGTGCCACGGAATCTCGATCTGGGCCTGCTTCTTCCGATGAATTCCAGGGCGCTCCCTCCTTCTAGGCCGTTCGAGTTTCTTCCGTTGCCGTAGGCCTGGTCAGGAGCATTCCTTGTGTGGCTCCCCTGGCTCAGGGTATTGTGGGTTATTAGGCCTTTGTTGTTGTGCATGCGCTTGTTCGGGGGCCCTCTAGCTGTCTCCAGTTTTATAATGGTGGGGGAGGGGAAATGGAGCTGGGGAGAGCAGGCATCTTTCTTGGGGATGTCCTCCCCCTCACAGACCCACCTGGTGGGCCCTGTCACACTCGTTTCACCGCAGCACCCTCCGTTGCAGCCAGCTCTGATCCCGGCACCGGTCAGCCAGCGGCCGCCTGTAGGCCTTGCTTTATAAGTTCTTCACCGCTGCGGCCCGTATCTCTTCGTTCTCCGGGTGCTGCTACCTGGCACCTCCGCAGCCGTGGGAAGAAAGGCCTCAAAGTAGGCCAGCGATTATTTGAAAGGTGGCTCCCCGTGGAGGGGATAACCGAGTTGGAAGAGCATTTTGCGGCCTCTGCCGCTACGCCGGGTCTCTCGCCGCGGCCCGGCCCCAGATCTCATTGCCAGCCTCACCTAGCACTCCGGCCTCCGACTGTCCAGGAACCGGTGCTGTGCTGTAATTCACTGGGTCCAGCGGTCGCCGCAGCCCCCTCTCTGCCACGACCAGTCCAGCGCCACGGGTTTCAGCCGCTCTCCGGAGGGCTCCTCACTCCATGCGCTCTCCGGGCCACACCTCGGTCTCACCGATCTGCCACTGTTGAGCCTCTTCTGGCACCGATTGCAGCCCCACTTTGGTCCAGTCCGGTGCCCCCCTCCAGCACGGGCACTCAAGCGGACTTTGTCGTGCAGAGCCCGCTGGACAGTGTTGAATTTTGCCGAGGACGGGAGGGCCGCAGCGGAGCTCTCTAACTACGCGGCCATCTTGGCTGGTACCAAGCCACGCCCCCCCATATTAAACGTTTTAAAGGGTGATACATTATTTACATGATTGTGTGAGAGAAGAAAGGGAAAGATCTCTCAAGAAAACTAAGTAGTACACTTTAATAAAGTTATTAATGGTGTCATTCATAAAGGCATCATAAAATTATACGAGTCTCCAAACCATAATAATTAAAAATAAAACAGTGTTATTGATAATAAGATATATTGTATGAAAACACAAAACATAGGGCCTGATTCACAAAGGCAAACTTACATTGTTATATAAGTTTACAAGTGTTTGCTATTCACAAAGGTATTTTACTAGCAGTATCTTTATGACTGTGGAGTCTCTTCACATAAAAAGATAGGGCAGTTCTATACTTTTAAGTGTGGAGAATTCACAGTTGTACATATACTACTAGTAAAATACCATTGTGAACAGCAAACAATCTTAAACTTACACAAAAGTGTAAGTTTACCTTTGTGAATCAAGCCCATACTCCTATTATATTGAGTACCACCACTAACTAGTTTGTCTCACCATTGACTGTTAGCAGTAGCTTATGTCAGAGCGACTACATTATATTACAGCAGTACAGAAGCCCAGTTTTTCAGATCACAATAAAATATACGTAATGAATTCTTCACAAATGGTTACCAGAAGCTGTGCTTCACTTCCCTTTGTTTTTTTTTTATCTGCAATACTTTGCCAGCCTTTTTAGGTCTTATCAACAGACAGCTGTTGAAAGGCATATTGTAAACAAAACAAATACTTGAGTGGACTTTGGGTCAACCAATTTGTCAGAAGCCCGTAATGGGGGCCACGGGGCACACAGGAGTTACTGGGCCCAACCGCGGTGGTTGAGGCCTTTTATCCCTGATGTCCCGGGGCCCACCCTACTATGCATCCTGCTCAACTGGGTCAAGCGTCTCCTCCAGCACCTAGCTCTCAGCTTGGTAGCAAAGCTTGAGTAGTCAAGGCTCCCTCAGGGGATGGCCAGATACAGTACAGTGAACACGACTCATAACAACATGCGAGCAGCGCAGCAATGAATGAATGTCCAGTCAAATACTTGTTTTCAAATAAAACGAAGTATTTTATTCTAACTCTACACACGAAAAAAGGCAGACGACATTCAAAAAGCAATAGCACAGGGGCGTGGCCTAGCGATCCATCATGTCGAATGCGCACTAGGCGAGCTCCGGACAGCTGATTTTATATCCTTCATCATCCTGCCTGACTTTCACTTCTATTCGTCCCCTACCTGTGCCTGGGGTGCTGGAGTACCCAACGGCCCCAACAGCGCTGGGATGCCTGGCTTCACCCTGGGGGTGCCCAGGAGTGGACATTTCACAGGGAAAAGCCAGGAAGGGTTCCACAGCGGTATGCGTACAGCGCCTGGACACCCCTTTGGGGGTATGGGTGCGCTTTACAAGTACAAATTTCATTCATTTCAATGGGACAGCCTGCCAGCGACATTATTGAAGAGGCTGGCCCTGGGCTGTCAGATACGGGGTAGAGTAGGCCTGGGTGCACTTGCGGGCCTGAGGCAGTGATGGCAAGCCGTCCGGCACTATTTCTAGAGCCGGTTGACAGCAGTGATCTCGGCGGCCGGGTCGAGCCACAGCAGTGACTGCCAGCGCAATTGCTCCATCCGCTGTTCCGTTGGGGCCCCATGGAGGCTGGTGCAGCCTGTGACTCAGCCCAGCCATGGAGGCTGCCTTGTGGAGAAAGGCGGCCCCTGGCGGTGCTGGAGGCAGCTTGCTGGAGCGGTTCCGACCCTACGCTTGCTCGCTAGCGGTAGTGCCACGGCCTTGAGTGCAATGCTGCTGGACGCTGTGGGCAGGGCTCAGCCGCGGGTGCCCACTGCGGTCGGCTTCCTGGGCGGCTCGGGCCCCCGGCGATGATAGACCAGACACGGCAGGCTGCTCTGGGAAGCCAGAGGAGACCAGAACCCTGTATCAGGTCACTGGAGTATCGCAGTGGGTTTTGTTGGCCCTGTGGCGTCCCGATGCTCCCCTATAAGACGCTCTACATCGCCTGAGGCCACATGGGTACAAAAGCAGGGGCCCTACAACAAGGAATTACTTGATCAGGCCACCGCAGGTACCTCTTTTTCTTCTCTGCATGTGAAGCACAGGCCTGGACCCTCATATTACATCCACCCACCTTGACGCTGGTGTCCCCTAATTAGGAGGCAACGCAGGGGCCAGCCCCCGGTCGTGGAGGTGGCTGAGCCAGGCCTTGGTGCGGTTTGTGGCTGGGGGCCCTCAAGCTCCTAAGACTTGGTACACTGTGCTGCCTCCCCAGTGGGCTCTCACTGGACCCTCTATTGGACTACCTCTTTGGGGATATCAGTATGCGTCTGTGGCATCAGTAAGAGCCTTACAATGACAAACTACCCGGCTCTATGACTGAGCAGAGCACCCTAGATACGTTTGCTGGGGTCGTGGCCACGATGGTGGTAGGGGGGGGTCCCCTGGGACTGGGCCTGATAACACAGCACTCCTGGCAACCATTACCCAGTCACGAGACATGTTGGATACAAAGATAGGTGCCGCCTGCTCGGATGTGAATCTGCTGCGCCAGGACCTGCGAAAGGCAGTTGAGAGGATCACAGAGGTGCAGACCAGTGTGTCCAGAGTCGAGGATGGCATGACATCTCTTCAGCAAAAAGTCACCACACCCACGGCTGTGACCTAAGAGTTGGCGGCACGTGTTGAAGATGCAGTGGGCTACGGCCCGGGAAGGTTTCTGGATCCAACATTTTCCTAGTGAATTTCTCAAGGCCTATATGCCGCAACTGGGAACACACCTGTTGGGTGCGATACATGAGGCACTCAAGGTGGGATGGCTTCCTGAAGACTAGAGACACGCTGAAATTGTGGTGTTCCTGAAACCGGGGCGCCCACCCAAGGTCCACTCCTCATATCGCCCTATTTCTCTCCTCAACATTGAGGTTAAACTTCTCACCAGGGTTTTGGTCAATAGACTGATGACATATGCCTGACCTGGTTCACCCAGACCAAGCTGGTTTTATGTCTCGATGCGCCACTCGTCATAACATACCGACGTGCTCATAATGCTATGGCATTGGTGGACCGTTTGGGACGGCCCGCGGTGTTGCTACTGATCGATATAGACAAAGCTTTTAACTCTGTGAGTACATCTTTGCGCTTATCCGGCAATTGAATATCAGGCCCGATTCCTCTCGTATATACTTCTGCTGTATACTGATCTGACTGCATCGGTTCGTGAGACTGGGGCAGTTTCTGCCCCATTTTCCATTCGGCGAGGCGCGAGGCAACGCTGCCCATTGTCCACTTTATTATTTGCCTTGGCTTTGGTCCCTTGGCCGCCTGGGTCAGGATGGACGCCCTAGTCAGAGGATTTAAATCATCTGTGGGGCTATTGGACAACATTGCATTATATGCTGACTATGTCCTATTCTTCATGATCAACCCAGCGGAATCCGGACCTTGTATCTTTCAAATAATGCGGGTATTTGGCGAGACCTCCGGACTTTACATGAATGTTGGCAAGTCTGTGCTGTGTGCCTGTTGTGGGGTGGGTGTCGGAGGTGACCTTGGTGTCTGGGGGTGTTAAAATATCTTGGAGTATTTCTCTCTGTTAGAAATGGGGGTCTCTAGTTGGCAAGGGTTTGCACCTTTGTCCAAGTAGGGACACTTTCTTTCTAGTCAGGATAAGGGAGTTACACTCCTAAAATAACCCCTGCTCACCCCCTTGGTAGCTTGGCACGAGCAGCCAGGCTTATCTTAGAGGCAGTGTGTAAAGCATTTGCACATAACCAACAGTAACACAGTGAAAGCACTACAAAAGAACACCACACCAGTTTAGAAAAATATCCAGTATTTTTATATACTCAAAACAAGACCAAAACGATAAAGAATCTACAATACAGTACTTGAAAAATAGATACTTTGCAAGATGTCTTCTAAACTGCAGAAATACCTCAAAATCACAGTTCGTACGAGTCGGTAGCTCCGTCTGGGGCTACCGCGATGCTGAACACAATAGAGTCTAACAGTTCCAGCCGACCACGTCGATACGGGCCAGCAAAAGCGTGAACAGACTCGGTAACAGTACCTTTTCTCGTTGCGGCTTACACGGAGGTGCAAGCCGGTCATGGCAACCGTCGCGGTTGCGTTGCAAAATGGAAGCGGTGCAGGACGCGTTGTCCTCTCGATACGGTGCAGGCAGCAGCTCCGTGATGATCGTCCAGACGGCGTCGGTGAGACCAAGGCTTACGGTGCAGGGCGAGACGGTGCTCGATGCGGTGCTGGCAGGTTGCGGTGCAGGCGACAGAGCCGGTTTGCGGGAGCTGGCGTTGGTCGGCCCAGACGGCTGTGTGGGACGAGGCGGTGCGTCGCAAAACTTTACGAGCGGCGCCCCCAACCACAATGCGGTCACCGGTGTCCAGTCAGCAGCAGCGACCACGTCGGTGAGACCAGGATGGTGAAGTGAAGTGAGGCAGTGCGGACTGCGGTGCCCACAGGTCACGGTGCAAGCAGCGGCTCGGTGGCGGCAGCGGTCGGCGGCGTCGGTGAGACCAGGGTTGCGGTGCGAGATGCAGACGGTGCGGTCCCGTCAGGATACACAGTCAGCGACGGAGTCGGTTCCCTCCTCTGTGATAACTGAAACATCGGCTCCAGAAGCGGTACCCAGAGGTTGATGAAGTCTTTGCAGTCCCTGAGACTTCAGAACAGGAGGCCAGCTCGATTTCAGGGCCTTGGAGATACTCAACACAAGTAAAGAAAGTTCAGTCCAGTCCTTTCACTGCCCAAGACAGAAGCAGCCACTGCAGGCCAACACAGCAAAGCACACAGCAAAGTGGTAGTTCCTCCTCACAGCTTCTCCAGCTCTTCTTCTTGGCAGTCTTCTTGGTCCAAAAGAGTTCTAAAGTTCTGGGGTCTGGGCCCCAATATTTATACTCCAAATTCCTTTGTCCTCTGAGGCAGAGAGTGTCTGTGCTTAGTCCAAACCAGTTTGGTCCTCTCTGGCCCAGCTTCCCAGCAGGAGGCGGAGACAGCATTGTCCAAGGCAGACAGGGCCTATTCAGGTGCAAGTGAAATCTCCTCCCACCACTCTAAATGTGGACCGGGTCTATTCAGCCCATCCCTGACCCATCTAGACTCTCTGGAGCCACTGCTCCTCCCCAGCCCCTGTCACTCCAAAGCCAGACAGTCAATGCACATCCTAGCAGAGGCACACAGGATGGCTAAGCAAGAAAATACCTACTTTCTAAAAGTGGTATTTTCAAACACAGAATCTAAAAATCACCTTTACTAAAAGATGCATCTTTAGATTCTGAGATCAGGCATACTAAACTTTATTCCTCTACCTTGTTCCCAGGGCCAGTTATGTTTATAAGATTGTAGGAAGGTGGAATCTGACTATATGGTTGCCCCCACTTTTTTTATGGTGTTTTGCTGGTTTATGACTTAGTTGGACTGGGATCCTGCTATTCAAGGCCCCAGTCTATCTGCTTTCTCTGTAAAATGGTTTCCATGTGCCTTAGGCACATCTCTGATTGGAATCTGGAGTGCCCTTATAAGTCCCTAGTATATGGTATACTATGTACCAAGGGCATAGGTACCTCAGAGGCCTACCAGGGGCTGCAGCATGTATTGTGCCACCCCTGGAAGGCCATCCAAACTGACACCACAGGTCTGCTACTGCAGCCTGGGTAAGGTGGTGCATGCACCCCTTACTGTGATATAGGTTACCTATATCACTAAATACATACACACATATAAACCTATAAGTCACTCCTAAGGCAGGCCTTATCAATCCTAAAGGCAGAGTGCATGGTTCCTATGTGAGAGGGTGCCCCTGCATGAGCAGGGCCCCTCTGCAGCGTTCGGAGACCATCTCTGATGCTGTTTGTAGTGCAGCCTGACCATATACTCTTAAGCGCATTATATCCTCGCGGTAAAATGCTAACTTTGGAATGGCTGCACCTAAACATGTCGTGTTTGGTGTCAAACATCTTGGAATACTACCCCCCGCCAATCCTGGCGGCGGGGGTAGCATTCCACCCTTCTAGAGGGAAAGACATGTTAACTCTGGCTTACCCGGTAACTTCTTTCTGAAGCCCTGGCATCACAAAATGGATGCTGCTGCCACAGACACAAGTCTGGCCTCCTGCTGCTGGACGAAACTCCGGCAGGGAGGCCTGGACAATAGGTTTCCTGTTGCAGGGAGGTGTGACCACCTCCCCAGACAGGATAATGTGTATTGGGGCTGGGTGGGTGCACTCTTAGAGTGCTTTGAAGTCCTGCACTGGGGGAGCAAAAGGCTCCTCTGTGCATATGCCAGTTCAAACCAGCTCAGGGGCTACCTGCCCCTGCTCTGGCGCGAAACTGGACAAAGGGAAGTGGGTGTAGCCACCCCCTCCCTTGACCCTCCCATAGGTGAGGTCATAGAGTTAGTCCCTCCCTGTTTTACTGGTTAAAATGGGGAACCCTTGCCACAGCAAGATTAGATATCCCTGGACTAAACTTTGAAACTGAATCCTGGACCTTCGACGCTCTACATCACGATTAGAGGACTGAAGAATCTCCCTTGGAGTCAAGGAGTGACTCCCCTGCTTGGCAGGCACCAAAAACGACAACGACGGTCGCAAACTATGCCGCTCCCGCCGGAGTCCGAAGTCCCTGCAGCCCAAGAAGTGGATTTCCTGACTTCTCCAAGGCCATCGTGAGTCCCCAGCGAAGCTGAGGCAAGTGGACCCCACGAGTGATGAGGAACCGCGACCCCTGGGTACCGTGCACTATTGTCGAGTGCAACCCCTTCTCAACGTTCTACGAACTTGTGCTTTGGATCACGTGTGGTCCCGGCCTCCAGCAGGAATCCCTCCGAAGATCAGAGGCCTACACCGTCCCGAGTGACCGCGGGCCCCTGTTGAGTGATTCTGCCCGAGGTGTCTTCGCGATCCCTTGCCAGCCGGCTCGGGGGTCCCCAGAAGACTTTCTAAAGAAACCAAAGGGCTCCCCTGGTTGCTCCAGGCCTGCCCTGACTTACCCTCGCTGGGTGAGTTCCCCAGACCTTGCTGGTCTGCGCCATCGACTTTTCTTCACTTCCACGAGATTTGCTGTTGCCAAGGCTTGTTGGGTCCAATCCGGTCGCCGACACCTCAGCAAGCAGCAGACGTCGTGGTACAGTCCGAATTCTGCTCCTGGACGCCGACAACGCCTCCTGGACCTCGTGACTGTGGAGTCAAGACGACCGACGACGCACCTGAAGCACCCGACATCGGTGGGCATCTGCTCATCGCCTTCCTGGTCACTGGCTAGTGACCCAGACTCTGTCCCCTCTGCTTTCAGGTACTTCAGATCCTCGATCCACTCTTGGATCCACCCGGACACTTTCCTCCTGGTCGCCAGCAGCACTTTGCAGCAGATCTTCATAGGAATCGACAGCGAAACCCGACCCCGAACGGCACCTATGCACCCGGCTTCCCTGGGTGAGGTAACACGAGTACTCCGGTGCTCCCGTGGGTAGAGACTCTTCAAAGTCCTAGATCTCAAAGGGTTTGTTCCTAGTCCTCCTCTAAGTGTCCCTTTCCTTTAATTTCCTGACCGCGACTTTCTCCATAGAAGTAAACGGCGTATCGCGGTTGTGTATTTACACTGCACGCGTCCCCCGTGGGTCCCCTGTGTCACTACCTTGGGTGGTTCCTTGTGGTCCAAGCACTTCTAGAGGCTCTAGGCCTAGTGTCTAGTTCAGTCGTGGTTCTTATACCACTTTATTGGTATATGGTTTGGTACGCCCCTAGGGCCCAAACGTGTATTTGTGCTATTACTGTGTTTAAATATCTTATAACTTATGTACTTCGAACTCTAGCCTCATAAAGAGACTAGAGGGGTGTGTTTAGTAATAAATACATATATTTTGAATATATACCTGGTGTGGTGCTCTTTCATTTGGTCACTCAAGAGATTATAGACTGGTAAAACAAGCTGCTTTACATTCCTTCAAGACTTAGCCTGAAGGCTGCTCTCCATAGCTACCACTAGGATAGCTTTCAATAAGGTTGTCTTTAACCTACCTACCATAAGAGTCGATTTGGACTGGTGCAAGGTGCCCACTATAATTAGTGGACAGCATATGCCAGGCCAACTTCTCACAAAGATGTTATGAACAAACCCCCCATTCTGTCCTATGGGAACTTGTAGCCTTGCAATAGTGAAAAACGAAATTGGCAGTAATTCACTATCAGGACATGCCACACACACCAGGGCATGTCCTACCTTTCACATACACTGCACCCTGCCCACAGGGGTACCTTGGGCCTACCTAGGGGGTGATTGACATGTAAGAAAAGTGAAGGTTAGGGCCTGCACACAGGCTCTGTAATGGCAGGCAAGAGTTACATTTACATGCTCTTTGTGTGGGTGGCACAATCCAGTGCTGCAGTCCACTAACAGCATTTGATTTACAGGCTAGGGACTGACACGTAAATCAAATATGCCAATCATGGAAACATCAATCCATAACACAATTTACAACAGGAGCACTTGCACTTTAACACTAATCAGCAGTGAGAAAGTGCACAGAGACACCAAGCCAGTCAAAACCGGGAGGTCAGAAAGCAAAGACTCAGGGGAAACACGCCAAAAGATGCCAAGTCTAACACTCTCGCAGGTTCCCACCCTTTCCTGGGATCAAAACATGGCTCCATGCTTCTTCAAGTTAGAGAAGAGGTTAAGTCCTGGTCCCTCGTTGCCTTTGTCGTTATTTGGTAGACCTGCCTCGTCTCCTTTACCAATTTCAGAACTACCCAAACACTGCCCCCCACTTGGTTTTGCCAGATCAATACAATACTTGGTCGGTTCATGTGGGGTGGAGATGCCTCCTGTTTCGCTCTCCGAACCTGCTCCCAATCCACCTTATATGGGGGCATCGTCGCAGCAGATGTTCAATCATACTGCACTGCCTCCTACCTGCAAATCCTGAATGACTGGTGGTATGGTCCGCAAAATGACCCAGCTTATGCCACAGAGTGATGGGCAATGAGCGATGTCTCTAGACTTTATTTGCTGTATAGTGTGTCTGAGATGAATACTCTTACCCCGTGACAAGAGTAGTGGGGTGAGTGTGGAGACAGTCCCTTCGCAGAATAGGTTGGTGGAGACGTCTGACACGTGAGACGCCGCTATGGCAGGGCACTCTACTCCCGCAAGTGGCTGGGCTGCAATACTTTAAGGGGTGGGATAATATTGGTATCTTCACATTTGGTGATGTTATGCATGGCAGCACACTTAAATGACCACACACCATGAGCTCCAGTCTGACTTCAAGAGGCCTCACAGTTAATTTTATAAATGTCTCCCCGTACCTGTGTGACCTTTCAGACCTCCCAGAATTTAGTCCGCTTGCGGGAAAGCTTTTAATGGGAGATTTGGGTGGCCATAAAATTTCAAAAATATATCAATCCCTAGTCACTAAGGGCCAGATGTACGACCATTTTTGCATGCGCAAACGGGTTTGCGAACCTGTTTGAGCATGCAAAAACAGCATGGGGAATGTACAAACCCTATTTTGCGACTCGCAATTTTTTGCGACTCGCAAAATAGGGTTTTGCGACTCGCTATTAGGAAGGGGCGTTCCCTTCCTAATAGCGAGCGCAACACTATGTAAGAGTGTTTTGCGGGCGCAAAACACTCGCAAATTACCACCCTCTTCAAGAGGGTGGTAATGCACTCGCAAAAGGGAAGGGGTCCCCAGGGAACCCCTTCTCCTTTGCAAATGCAGGGGAAAATATTTTTTACGGGCAGGCAGTGGTCCCAGGGACCACTACCTGCCCTTAAAAAATGAGACGAAAACGTTTCATTTTTTTCTTTTTTAAATGCATCTCGTTTTCCTTTAAGGAAAACGGGCTACATTTTTTTTTTTAAACTGCTTTATTTAAAAGCAGTCCCAGACATGGTGGTCTGCTGAGCCCAGCAGGCCACCATACCTGGGAGGGCCTGCCATTCCCAATGGGGTCGCAAATTGCGAGAGGCTCATTAATATTCATGAGCCTCTCTATTTGCGACCCCATTGGGAATCGCTAACAGTGTGAAAAACACTGTTGTACTTTGGAAATATCGCCTCGCAAATTGCAAGTCGCAAAAAACTCGCAATTTGCGAGGCGCTATTTCCACGGTCGTACATCTGGCCCTGATAGCTCAATGAAACTGCCTGCCCTCCGAGCGATGTAGCAAGCTGACATTGATGACTTAGATGACGATGATTGGACGGAGTCCTTGCAGGCTCCCCGAGGTGCGGCAATCTCCTCCCGGTTAGATTAATCCAATTCAAATATCTACATAGAGCATATTATATGAGAGGCCGTCTGTAGCGAATGGGTCTCATTGAATCCCCCGTTTGCTTACGGTGTGGCATTGAGGAAGGCACGTTTATGCATACTGTGTGGAGTAGCAGTGCATTGACACGATTCTGGAGAAGAGTGGTGTCCTGTTTGAGTGAGGTTCTGGCATGGGTTAGCCCACATGCCCCAAAGCTGCTTCTCTTCCACAGCACTGACGGGATTGAGGGGAACCGTTATAACGTCACTTACTGTTTCTTGGGCTCACATTAGCGAAGAGAGATAATGCTAGACAGTGGAACGCTACCGCACCAACATCCTTGATGGCATTGAAGTGTGGGTTAGACTTCTGCATGGGATTTGAGATAGCGGGAATCCGGGCCAGGGTATGTCCTCAGAAACATCCCAAAATTTGGCAGAGGTGGGCAGACTACCGGGGCCTGTTCCTAGAGCCGGTGCACACAGTTAGGCTACATTTAGATGCCGAAATCAGACAATGTGGCCGAGACAAGCAGGAAGATGCACTGAAACCGAGACATGCAACTGCATAAGATTTTACCTGCTACATTTGGGTGGGGGGGCTCATAGTGCTTTCTGTGCATACATTTCTGTTTTACACGCTTTGGGGGTCCAATCATACAGAATCCTGGGGCTGTCTGTGGCCCATTTAGGCCATTTGTTTAATACTTTGCTGGCAAAAACTCAAAGCTTGTTGTGAAAAAAAAGCAAAAACACAATCTTCTTGAGGTCAGGGCTCTAGTAGTTGTCTGGCCACTCCCTGTCCTCCCACCTCTAGTGTAATGGGCTTGGTGTTATTCCCCATTCACAGATGGCTGCATCCAGGGAATGTAAACTAATAGGCAGTACGCAAGAGTTCTTCCCTCTGACTCTGCAAGTAAGTTCAGTTTAGGGTTTAGAAGCACCAATGAAGGTATGTCCCCCGGCAGCCCAAGACCTAGTTCTCAGCTTACCTGCTCTGACGGCAAAGTACTCTGCAGTGCCACTCACGGTCAAAACCGGCAAGCCCCGAGCCACGCTACCTGCTCCCTCGGCTGGGGGTAGGTCTCATTGCTCCAACGGGGTTCTGTTGGGGAAGCTCACAAAATGCAGCTGAGCTCCACCTTGGTCACAATAGCTTCACGGTCCAGGGAGACGACCCGGAGCTCTCAGCTTCAGTGTCCCCGGCGTCCCCTCCTGTCATACGGGGTCACCAAGCCACTTCAGCACACGGGCAACGGCCCAATCATTGCGGGGAAAGTTTTCTCCCGCCACAAGCTTGAGGTCACGCAACGGTGGCCGCTCCCGACACACGGGGTCGCTAAGTTAGTTCAGCACACGGGCAATGGTCCAATCTGTGCGACGACGGGTTTCTACCGCCACAATCCTTAGGCAGTATGCGGCGCCCCCTCCTGGCATACAGGGTTACCAAGTTAGTTCGGAACACGGGCAACGGCCTGATTGGTGCAGGGAGCGGGTTTCTTCCAGTGCACCCCTCTAACTCAGGTCACGGCCACACCTCTCAGCATATGGGGTCGCCAATGAAGTCCATTACACGGGCTACAGCACAATCGGTGCAGGGCGGGATTCCTCACATCTTGCACAGAGTGCTCACGCCAGGGTTCTCTCCTGGACCTCGCTCCTTCCAACGCTCTCCTCCCCTTCACAGGCAAACCGGTCTTGGCGAGTAGCAGGCACTAGTGCTCCAGTTTCCAGGGCAGGTGATTTGGCTTCCCTGGGTGATGTTCCCTCACCCAGCAGGGAGACTAGCAAGCGGACTCATAGTCCTGGTCAAGTCTTGCAGCGCTTCCGCTCCTCACACAGCCCAACATGCTGTTCTGTAGATAAAGTCTGGGGTCTCAGACTCTCCTACTTATTGTTCTTTTCCAGGCACAAAATGTGATTTAGGATCTGGACATTTGAAATTTTATTGTTGGAGTTCCTCTTCTTTGAAATGGACATCTCTCCCCTTTCTTCATCCTCCTGAAGGATGTCTGTCATTGCAGGCAGGACTCTGAAGCCGATTAACCCACAAAAAGATTCATGGGAGTGCTTCAATGGCTAATCCCCGGACCCTCTGCCCTAATCTTTATGATTCTCTTATCAGTCCCATCTCCCTCTTTCGGAGTTAACTTGTGATCTGTCAATGAATCAAAGAGCCCTTTGAAATGCACAGATAGAGCCTGGCTCTCCTCCCACCCAGCTTACAGGAATTCAGCAATACAAAATTCTGCCTGGGGGGATTCCTTTACTCATGTTTTCACCAGGCAGGCCTGGGCTTCCCGAAATGGAACCCAAGGTCCTCCATTATATGTACTAGTGCAAGCACTTCTGTACTCAGAGTAATTCACAGCACTCTCACTGCTAGTACTGCTGTCCTCATGTATTATGCTACCACAAGCATTCTCACGTGCAGCACACGCACTCAGTCTGCGCACATCGAGCCACATGTACGAACCTTTTTGTGGTCACAAACGGGAGATCGGCCCGTTTGCGACCACAAAAAAGGGTCCAGGCATGTACAAACACTATTTTGCGAGTCAATGACTCGCAAAATAGCGTTTGCGACTCTCGCTATTAGGAAGGGATGTCCCTTCCTAATAGCGAGTCTCAATGCCATGTACTAATGTTTTGCTACCGCATTTACGGTCGCAAAACACTCGCAGTTTACCACCTACTTCAAGTAGGTGGTAAACCACTCGCAAACGGGAAGGGGTCCCCAAGGGACCCCTTCCCCTTTGTGAGTGTGTGCGAAAATATTTTATAAGAGCAGGCAGTGGTCCCAGGGACCACTACCTGCCCTTAAAAAATGAAACTGAAAAGTTAAATTTTCGTTTTTTAAATGCAGCCTGTTTTCCTTTTAGGAAAACGGGTTGCATTTTTTTTTTAAAACTGCTTTATTTAAAAAGCAGCCACAGACATGTCGGTCTGCTGACCCCAGCAGGCCACCATCCCTGTGAGTGCTAGCCATTCCCAATGGGGTCACAAATTGTGCTTGCCTCATGAATATTGATGAGGCATGCAATTTGCGACTCCATTTGGAATCGCAAACAGTGTCTGAGACACTGGTGTAAATTCAGTTTAGCGAGTCGTAAATTGCAAGTCGGCGCAATTTGCGACTCGCTAAAGTGAATGGTCGTACATCTGGCCCATCGTTCAGTACTGCAGTCTCTCTGTACTGTCCTGTTATTTTAAAAGCACACCTTGTCAGCACACACACATTTACCATGTGTGCACTGTACCACACTGCACATTAGGTGTAGTATATTCCTTGCGACCACACATGCCTTCAGCATGTTATCACACACGCACTTCCACATCAACCTGATGTAGGCCAGAAGTGAGTTAAACACACAGCAGCTGAACTTTCAAAATGGTGAGTGAGCCTGTAGGCCTCACTCCAGTGACACAGGGTAAAAAGGACCGGTTCACTACTACTAACCACTATACGGTATGCTGCCACCACCGCGCTTGCGCTGTTTAATTACTCATAATTGGGTTGCTTTCCTGTGTACTTCTTTTGCTTGCTTCATATTCAGTGGCTTCCTCTACTTGTGTTGTGTTTCTTCCCTACAGCATAGGTGTTTCACAGAATTTCTGATGAGATGTATCCTTTCACTAATCACATTCAGGGAATTACTTCTTAATTTTCTTTCAGCACTCCAAGGGAGCACATGGCTTTTCTTGTTCTCCCCTGTGTGCTGCTTCCACCTTCACATTCCTACCTTGCACGCTCCAAGTTACTACCTTTGTGCAGCTCACCATTTTTTAGGTCGAGATTGATCGACTGTTATATCTCTTCTATGAGGTATGGCACACCCACCAATTGCGAAGAAGACTAGGACTGTCGACAGTAGGGCGCACTCCTTAGAATGTTAATGGTGATGTCCACGTGGTTAGAAGAGGTAGGTGGTGCAGTAGGGTTAATCCTCCTGAGTACGAGGATAATATTCAGAATACAAGTAAGTGCTAGCCTCTGACGCAGAGGTGCGTTCCCCTTGTGCACTCGAAGAAACGTGTACAAAATTGATTACTTTCTACCGTCTACACTTCACGGCATGACTACACACGCTTAGCTTGGTTTGCCCACGGTTTAATTCCACAACGGTTTGCTATGAACGAAGCTTCTCACTTGTATAGCCCCTGAAGAAGGGCAATTCGCCCGAAATGCATTGGGCATAGACAAACTTTTTGTTCTTAAAAAATTATTGTTATGGAGCAATAACAAACGTCATGAATGAATGAAAAATATAAAATGCAACTACAAAAGTCAAGTTGAATAAAGTTATCTCAAACGAACCAAGAGAAAGTAATCAATTTTGTACACCGTTTCTTCGAGTGCACAAGGGGAACGCACCTCTGCGTCAGAGGCTAGCACTTACTTGTACACCAACCAATTGCCATTGGATGTTGTCTGGGTCATTTACAAATGCGGGCTTGTTATTGGTACATTTGCTTAAATGTCCCACCTTTGTGGGCTTAGCTCCCTCGCTGGCGATTTCACTAAGAGATCGTTTTGTTTGGCCATCACACAGTACATTATGTGATGGCCTCTCCTCTCCCGTCTGATTTATTTATATGTTTTTTGCCGGAACACAGAAGCTGCCTGCATGCCTGAAATAAGAGCAGCAATTGCGCATGTGAGCGCCTTGCTTGTTATTTTCATGGGCGTGTTCCCTACTCTTGTTGCGAGGAGCAGCCACCGCTTTGGGAGCCCTGCTGGCCCTACATGCTGCTGCATGGGAGACAATATCTTTGCAAATGTTTATTTCAAGTTTACAGCCGCAGGGGGCTGGTGCGCAGGAGGGAGAGCATTGTTTACAGCTTGCCCCGATTTATTCAGGTTGTCAGTACAGTCCCCGGCGCCGCAGGGACGTCATGTCCTGCTGCAGTGCCGAAGTTTGTTGTGGGAGGGCAGCTGACTATAGTATGTGGTGTGGCAATCGGGCTGGACTGTTCCCATGAGCCACAGGGTCAAGACTGATTTGCATATGGCCAGGTCTAAACTGGGGTGGCATGGTGAGCAAAAGAATGATGGATTTACCCCAGATCAGTTGACTGGGGGTGAATGTTTTGATTTGTTTTACATTCCGTCCATCAATTGTGTGTCTTTTGCTTCCTCGCCCTAAGTGTGCGGGTATGCCCAGACTTGGGTCCCGGGCTCACTCTGCCACTGGATTCAAGCTATCCTGGCTGATGAGGGGTGAAACCCCAAAACCGGTCCTAGGATGCTTGTTTCCGGACCAGGGAGGACCTGGCTTGGCAGTTTGGGCTGGACTGTTCCCATGAGGCACAGGGTCAAGACTGATTTGCATATGGCCAGGTCTAAAATGGGGTGGCATGGTGAGCAAAAGAATGATGGATTTAACCCAGATCAGTTGACTGGGGGTGAATGTTTTGATTTGTTTTACATTCCGTCCATCAATTGTGTGTCTTTTGCTTCCTCGCCCTAAGTGTGCCGGGTATGCCCAGACGTGGGTCCCGGGCTCACTCTGCCACTGGATTCAAGCTATCCTGGCTGATGAGGGGTGAAACCCCGAAACCGGTCCTAGGATGCTTGTTTCCGGACTAGGGAGGACCTGGCTTGGCAGTTCGGGCTGGACTGTTCCCATGAGGCACAGGGTTAAGACTGATTTGCATATGGCCAGGTCTAAACTGGGGTGGCATGGTGTGCAAAAGAATGATGGATTTAACCCAGATCAGTTGACTGGGGGTGAATGTTTTGATTTGTTTTACATTCCGTCCATCAATTGTGTGTCTTTTGAGTGCTTGCACCGGCCGCCAGCCGTGTTGGGCTCAGCTGTTAAAAATCAGTGTTAAAATCAATGTGACCCCTCCCCCCCAACACGAATTCAATTGCCCCTGAGGCGGAGTGTGCAGTTGCAGCGGCCAGGACTCTGAAGGACTCAGGAGGCGGGCGGCAAATTCTCAATCGCCCCGGTGGCTGGCGCAGCAAAGTTGAAGTAAGTTTATTGAGACTATAGTGTGCAGTACACTAGCCACCCGAGTGTGTTCATACTATGGAGTCGGACTGCCTGCCTTCCTCCAATGAAGAACGTAGGTCGGTACTTTGAGCCTCTGGTCTCATGCCGTCTGTGTAGCTTCGCATCTTGCACTTGTTATTGGAATAAAAATAGCCGGCTTTCCTTCTGTCTCGGCTTATCTCTGACTCTCTGGAAGATCGGTATTTTACTCAGAAGTGGGGTGTGCAGGGGGTACTCACTGCATGCCTGAGACTGCACACGCGACAGCTCTTCAGGCGAGTGAGTGCGGAAAGACGTGCACAGCACCGCACAGAGAGGCCTCTTGACACATGGCCATGCGCTGACGTCAAGCTCCTACAATGTGTAAACTCCAAAGGCTGCCTCGAGCCACTATTCATGACAGGAATTGTGTCATTGGTGTATCAATTAGTAATTTTCTATAACATTACGGACATCAGCACTTTTAGTGATCCAAGCACTAGAAATATGACTGCTTTCTATCACACTTTTGTATTCTGTTCCCTAGCATTTGAACTTCCAATTTCTTTCTTGTCTCGAGCCTTCCAACCCGGGTTAATCTCTCAGGGCTAGGGCTATTTAAAAGCCCGGTCATTCTCTAGCGCCTCGCAGTTGTGGTAGGTGACGCACAGCTTCCAGCTTAGTACGTCTTTCTCTCGACTCCGGCTCCCCCCATCACTTTTTGTTCGCCGCTCTTTCACTGAAATGATGTTTGGGGAGTGAGCACCAGGGTCGGATTGGGATCACAATTTGGCCCGGGCACTGACGAAAAAAGTGGCCCACATTCGCGGGGCGTGGCCCACATTCGCGGGGCGTGGCCCACATTCGCGGGCGTGCCCTTTCATGAAACACACAAGGAATGTAAGTGGGAGTGTTAGAAATGGGGGTCTCTAGTTGGCAATGGCTGGCCACTGTCCAAGTAGGGACCCTTCTTCCTAAGTCGGAGTGAGAGGGCTACCCTCTTTAATACCCCTGCTCAACCCTGTGGTAACGTAGCACGAGCAGGTAGGCTTATCTCAGAGGCAGGGTGTGAAGCATTTATGACCATACACAGTAACACAGTGAGGAACACTACAGAGGGACACCACACAAGTAGTTATAAAAAATAAGTATCTTTATATAAAGGCAGATTTATCACAAGACCAATAACTGTAAAAGCCACAATACTGTCAAAAATAGGATAACTGTTGAAGGGCTGTCAAAGATAGTTCAAAGGTTGCAAGAATAAGGTTCAAATTCAAGGCAGGGGTCTCTGCGCCCTTTCTCGTTCAGAGGTTGCAAAAATAAGGTTCAAATTCAAGGCAGTGGTCTCTGCGACCCTTTCTCTCATAAGACTGTCAAAAATAGGATGGCTGTTGAAGGACTGTCAAAAAATAGTTCAAAGGTTGCAAAAATAAGGTTCAAATTCAAAGCAGTGGTCTCTGCGACCCTTTCTCTCACAAAGTACCTGGGTTTAGTAGCAAAACCAACAAAATGTCGCAAAGAAGTGGTAGCGATGATTCTCGGCACTCGAGGCCGGCGATGCGTTGAAATCCTTGCCGCAAGGGAGGATGATGCGCCGATCTGCGTGATGCGTGCGGAGACACTGCGACCAACTTCTGCACGCTAGGCCGCCGATGCGATGACTTTCTTGCCGCGAGGGAGAAGTCGATGCGACGATCCTGTTGCGCTGTGCGATTGTGTTGCGATGCGAAGAGATGAGCGCTCCGCGAGGGAGCGATGAAATCCGGTGCGATGCGATGAAAATGGCGGACGCACGGCGTCCGCAAAGCGATGTCTTGAAGCGATGATTTCTTTAGGGGTTGCGAGCGCTCGGCGACAGCAGCGCGATGATTTTTCCAGCGCGTCTCAGCTGCAGCGGCTCGCAAAGGGGCGTTAGCGATGGTTTCGTGTTGCGAGCACCCAGCGGCAGCAGCGCGATGATTTTTCCAGCGCTCTCGGCTGCAGCGGCTCGCAAACGTGCGTTAGCGACTATTTCCAGCACTCTTTTCTCTGAAGCAAACTAGAGGCCCTGGAACTCACAGGAGCCTCATCAGCAGATAGCAATCCTCGCAGGGAGGAAGCAGGAGGTTGGTGGTGGAGTCTGATGTGCCTGAGACTCCAGCAGGAGGCTAGCTCTTTTCCTAGCCCTTGGGTAATTGCTGTACAAAAATAAAAGTTCCTTTTCCTCTTCTTCAAGGTCCAGTGGTCACTGCTGCAGGCCAGTGCAAGAAACAACAACGCACAAGGACAGTCACTTCCTGCAGATTCCTCCAGTGCCACGGACAGAGTTTCCTCTCCAGATCCAAAAGCAATACAAAATGTAGGGGCTTGAGCACAGATATTTATACCCCAAAAGCCTTTGATCTTTGAAGCTACCAGTCACTGAACCTAGCCAGAACCAGTTCTGCTCAGGCCTGGAGCACTTTGTTTACCAGGCTGCATTCTTCCTTTCAGAAAGAGGGGTCTGCTAGCAGACACACAGTAGGAGGTGGAGCCAGCATTCACCTTGCCAGGCACAGCCCTATTCAGGTCAAGGAGCCACCCCTCCCCACACTCTAAATGCAGATCTCTCTATTCAACCCAGGTCTGACTCAGCCTGCCCTGCCCCTCTAAAACCAGACAGCCAATACACATAACAGCAGAGCACACTGGAAGGCTTAGGCAAGAAAATACCTACTTTCTAAAAGTGGTATTTTCAAACACAGAATATAAAAATAAACTTCACTAAAAGATGTATTTTAATATTCTGAGCTCAGGCATACTAAATTCGTTTTTCTACCATGTTCCTGGGGTCAGTTAGGACTATAGAATGTAATAGTCAAACTGCCCATTCTAGCCTATGAGGAACAGGTAGCCTTACAGTAGTGAAAAACGAAATGGGGCATAATTCACTACCAGGACATGCTACACACACCAAGGCATGTCCTACCTTACACATACAATGCACCCTACCATAGGGGTGACTTACAAGATGCCAAGGGAAGGTTCAGGGGCTGGGAAGTGGGTGCACTTCACAGCCAAGATGGCAGTTCTGGACTGCACACAGACACTGCAGTGGCAGGTCTGAGACACACTTTACAAGCTGCTTCTGTGGGTGGCACACATCAGTGCTGCAGGCCCACCAGCAGCATTTGGTTTACCAGCCCTGGGCACACACAGGCCACACTACTAGGGACTAACAGGTAAACCAAATAAGCCAATCAGGGATATACCAATTCACATAGTCATATTTACAAAGGGAGAGCATATGCACTTTAGCACTGAACAGCAGTGGTAAAGTGTCCAGAGTCATAAAACCAACAGAAACAGGTCAGCAAAAATACAGGAGGCAGGCAAAAAGTTTAGGGGTGACCCTGCAAAAAGGGCCATTTCCAACAGGGAGGATATTGTTCTTGGGAAGGACACAGGGCCAAGGTAACAATGTCCTACAAGCTGAGCAACTGAAAAACAGCGAGGCCCCTTTCGATTACAAAATTATTCCCCAGCCTTCTAGGGCAGGAGCACCTGAAAAACAGCGAGGCCCCTTTCTATTAAAAAAATATTCCCCAGCCCTCCAGGGCAGGAACACCTAAAAACAGGAGGCCCCCTTTCTATTATAAAATTATTCCCCAGCCCTCCAGGGCAGGAGCACCTGAAAACCAGCGAGGCCCCTTTCTATTAAAAAATGATTCCCCAGCCCTCCAGGAAGGAGCACCTGAAAAGCAGCGAGGCCCCTTTCTCTTCAAAAATTATTCCCCAGCCCTCCAGCGCAGGAGCACCTGAAAAACAGCGAGGCACCTTTCTATTAAAAAATTATTCCCCAGCCCTCCAGGGCAGAAGCACCTGAAAAGCAGCGAGGCCCCTTTCTCTTCAAAAATTATTCCCCAGCCCTCCAGCGCAGGAGCACCTTAAAAACAGTGAGGCCCCAGCTATTTGTAAATTACTCAGCCCTCCCCAGCCCTTTACTGCCTCGGGGCAATGGCCTGGCAGGAGAGGGGATAAAGCAGAAAACACAGCTGCTGGGCCATCCATGGGGGTGGGAGGGAGGCTAAGGTGAAGATGGTGCCAGTTCCCAACATTACCTGGCCCCCACAGCAAGACCCATTATTCCTCGCCCCCTATGCCGTGAATGAGAAAGGCTGTGGGCGAGGTGTTAATGCAAACACTGTTTCAGGGTTGCGTGGGCCCCAGGGCGGCCGAGGTGAAAATGGCTCAATGGCCTGAGCAACACCTGGCCCCCTGGGAGGCCGATTCTGGCACACAATCACCCCTCCCCAGCCCACCATCAGCGTGATTGCTTGGCAGGGGGTCACGGAGAGGCCACAGCTGATCATCGCTGAACGGCGGCACAGCGAGACTGCTTTCCTCTCCCTGTCCAGTGCTCTCTGTGGACTGGGAAAAGGGGGAAAACGGCCCACAGAGGGCACTGAGACACCGGCCCTTCGGCCAATGCCCGAGTGCCCGCAATACCAATCCGTCCCTGGTGAGCACCTTTCAGTTTACCTAAAAACAGTACAGAGAGAGCCGAGAATTACTGGCCTGAAGCTTCAGAATGCTGCATTCTGCCGAGGCCCAGCTCTATTGTGCCTACTGTAACTCGTGGCAGAAAGGAAATAATCTTTTATATGGAGGTAGATTAGATGGGGAAAAGCTAAGAGGAGGAGAAATATTGGGTGGAGGGAGGTGGGTACTGGCACTAGTGAGCGATAATAATAAATATAGTTTTGTATCTGGTTTTCTGCCTGGTCTTTCCAGCTCTAAGGCTAATCTGAAGGACAGGGTGCAAATCCTGCAGCTGCCAGTTCAGTTCAGCCTTTAATTCTTCTGCTGTGGATAAAATTAGTCCAATTGAATAAAGCAACGTTTAAATGTATTAATGGTATAAAAGTACAGTTCAGTTTGATTTGTGATCATTTACTGATATCTAGGAGTTGTATATTCATTCTCTACATTTATGCCATGGCAATGAAAATAAATGTTTCTCAATAACATGTTATTTGGAGCAACTGTACAAATAAAAACACATCCTGTGTTATGTCGGTTAGTGCCCTTCCATTTCTGGTGTTTCCAGCAGTTTTAGGATCTTCTTAGAGTTTCTTGTTGCTCAAATGGGAGTAATTTCTGATATTTATATATTTCCCTCACCTTCATTGCTTGATATTTGCTCACGAGAAAATGTCACTCATATTCGTTGAATGTCACTCATAATTACACTGATGTTATGAAAATGTCACACATAAGCAATCTGAATCCTTGGCAGCTATGCTGGCTTCACGGGTGACTTATGGGTTGCGGGGTCGTTTATAACTGATTACACCCAGTCTAAGTGAAATGTAAGGAGGGAGAGCAGTAGGGTTGCTGTGTGCCCAAGATGCTGCTGCGAGTTCACTTCTCTCTGGGCTGGCTTAGCTGTGTGCTCACCTTTCATTTGAATTTCACAGCAAGGGGTCCCATTTGTTTGTTGTCCAATTTGTTATGTGATATGCTTCTTAGTTGAGCAATATTTTCTGTTTTTGACACCGGGCTGGTTTTAAACATGATCTAAACTGGACTGTTAACCCTGCGCAATTTCGGTGCTGTCTGAAAGGTCGAGGGGCCCTAGGCCCCCATGCAATAGGAGTGACGACACGGACACAGTATTGTGGTTGGTAGAACTGGCCTAGGACATGTGCGCCCAGCCACTTTTATTGTCAGGGTCACATGTCCTGTGACTCCTGTGCTGGATGGGTGTGATGTGGGGTGGGGTGTAAGCCAGCCCTCGGGGAGTGGCTGGTGACAGAACAACTATAACAGTGACCAGCAGGTCACTACATCCCTCCAATACTTTATTCAAAATGGAACAACAAAGTCCAACCTGTGGGAGAGAATAAAACAATAAATAGGAACTTCCACTGAGTCTGTTCAGCTGCTTGAAGAAACAAAACGATGGTACGACTGCAGCTAGTATCACCGGTTCTGCTGGACAGAGTTCAGTGTTGCCCTGCGGGTCCGGTCCTCCTTGGACTCAAGATGTGGAATTAGACATCAAAGTCTCTCTCTCTGTATAGTTCTCTGTGACGGTGCAGGTGTAGTGATGGTGAATCACCCATCAGTCCTGGCTGTGGCATCCTCTCAAATGCAGCATTGCTTCTCTCTACAGAATGGTGTAGTGGTTGCAAACATCCCTCTCACCAGGATGCCCCTCTCGCCTGTGTTCCCCTCTCACGGGATGTCCCGGAGGCCCTCTTCACTAGGCTTCCACTGGACTGGGTGTACTTTGCCGTGCTACTCAAATGCTACCCTTTAACTATGTGGAGGAAGCGCTACAAGTCCCACTTTCAAGTCCTTAGCTTTGTCTTCCTGGGTCCTGCGGAAGAGGGGCTGTAGACTCATCTCTCGTGGCGGGACCCGCTCTCACCGGCATTCTTGAGGCCTTTGCCCCTTGGACCTCCACGGACTGGTGTGGAGTGGTCAGATCCTCTTCTTCAGGACGTCTGATCACTCCTGCCATCTAGTCTCCCGTTCGAGCCCAAGGTGGGTGTCACAAATGGTCCAGCTGGCTCACCTCTGCTGTCACCAGGTTTGCTTGGCGTTCCAAAGACTCATGGATAGCTAGGTTCTCCAAGTGCCACCGTTGTTCTCCAGGTACTGTGCTAAATGCCAGATGTTCTTGAACTCGGTCACCTTTACCTTCTGGTGTGCGTGTTGTCAGACCACACACTCCTCTCTTCTTCTTGGAATTTCTTCGCGGTGGCGTCATACCACACAATTTCCTCCTCCTTGTTCTTTCACTTCGCGACACGGTCTAGTCCCATCAGGTCTTGCACTTCTTCTCTGACCAGGCCTCTCCGTGTAACGTGCACTTCACACGGGTCTCCCGGGTCCTGTCCTACCCCTAGGACAATGCATACTCTTCTTTCGGTGACCAGACCTGTCATCGCGACCTCCTTACTTTCACTCCTTCTCGTACTTTTCTATCTTGACTTCTGGTCAATCTTGTCAGACCTCTCGGTCATCTTCTCCGTGACCTTCTGGCAGGTCATCTTCTCCATGACCTTCTGGCAGGTCATCTTCTCCGTGACCTTCTGGCAGGTCATCCTCTCCGTGACCTTCTGGCAGGTCATCCTCTCCGTGACCTTCTGGCAGGTCATCCTCTCTGTGACCTTCTGGCAGGTCATCTTCTCCGTGACCTTCTGGCAGGTCGTCTCCTCAGACCTCTCAGACCTCTGGCCGGTCGTCTTCTCGGACCTCTGGCAGGTCGTCTTCTCGGACCTCTGGCAGGTCGTCTTCTCGGACCTCTGGCAGCGCACCTTCTTCCGTTCTCCAGGGACTTGCTGCTTTGGGCTGTTCTCTTGTACCACACTTGCTCTCCTGGTGGCGCTCTTTCCTGTGTCCTTGCTGCTGCAGTGACCACCTGTGGCCACTAGGCATCACTGCACTCTCCGTCTCAGGCCCTGGCAGCCTTTCCAAATGAAGGTTCTTTCAGCGCTCACTTGCTGACTGAGGCAGTAGTCCTTTCTCCCCCACTAAGGAAGATAGAGTCTTGGGGTGTTCTGCTACTTCAGTTTAAGCAGCTGCACTCTCCCCCATCAACTTTAAGTTGCAACGTGTTTCCCTGTACAGCTGTGAGTTTCCTTTGCAAAGTCTTTATGTAGTATCTTTATGCCCCGGCAGACTTCATTGTGTCCCTATCAAGTGTTGCCATTACTTTCCTTTATGCTGGTGCAGTGTCGCTAGATGGCCACTAGGTGGCAGTGCCGCTTCAAATTTCAAGGCCCCAGCAGCTTCCGAATGCTGCGGGCCTCCTTGCTCTCTCTGTCCCAGAGATTCCTCTGCCCCAACGAGACCTCATCCTCCCGGCTGCCTGTAACCAGGAGGTATACGCGGGCACAGGGCGGGCTGCCACTGTCCTCCTCTAGGGCTGATGTGGGTTTCTCTCTCTACACCCGCGCAGCCCCTCATTCCAGCATCAGATGCTCCCAGTGGCACCATGGAGCGCCTCACAACCCCCTTCTCCGCGTGGCTCTGATTATCACAGCAGGTGAGTGAAGACGCCGTCCTCATGCCGCATCTGCAGTGCTGGGTTGCGAGACGTGCTCAGTCTAATTTTTCTCCTCCCGCCGGCCGTTACTTTGTCCACTCTAGGACGGCGGGGAGGTAGGACGCTTGGAGGCTCTGATCCGTTCAGGCGGGCGCAGCAGCTCCCCACACGCTGTGTGCCGCTCAGCCTATCTTTGACATCACCGCCATGTTCTTCCCATTCAGGGGCTCTCCCCTACAGTACACCTACCCTGCACCAGTGGCAAGCAGCAGGACACTCCTGAGCGCTTTCTCTTTTGCCTCATCTGCTGGCCCTTCGATCACGCCGCAGGGGCCTCTGCTCGCGGGTATTATTGCAACCATGCCGTTCTTTCACTTGCTGCGTCATCGCACATAGGCACCAGCCATGCCACTCACCCTGGGACGCCAGCTTACTCCACACAACATTCTCCCTCTTGGCCGGTCGTCACAGCAGACGCAGCAGGGCCTTTATTTTTTTTCGGTGGCCATCAGCCTTGCTTCTCTTCCCCCACCGCACTTTTCTTGTCTATTACGGGTGCCGGTAGGGGGTCCCTCGATCAGGTCCACCACACTGCGGGCTTCCGGGGCCGTCTCTTCTCTCCTCTCACTTGCTCCTCCCACTCAGTAGGCTCTTGTGATGCGGGGTGGGCTCCCGCTCTGCTCCCACTTCAGTTGGGGTCTCAGCAGGCCTTCACTCTGGCCTCTCACCCTCACCAAGCAGTTCCTTCTGCAGTCGGATGCCGGCATACCTTCACGGGCACATCAGGTGCGGGGTGGGCTCCTGAGCACCTCCTTCACCCCTGGGGCTCTTCACATGCCCTACGGGCCATCAGGCGCGTCCTGCGCCTGCTCGCTGGGGGTGCCCTCGACACGGGCATCACTTCCCCTCTCGCCAATCTTCTGGGCTGCTGCACGCACAGGCACAGCTCCCTCGTCGCCAGTGTAAGGTGGAGGGGCCCTAGGCCCCCATGCAATAGGAGTGACGACACGGATACAGTATTGTGGTTGGTAGAACTGTCCCAGGGCACGTGCGCCCGGCCCCTTTTATTGTCAGGGTCACATGTCCTGTGACGCTTGTGCTGGGTGGGGAGTAAGCCAGCCCTCAGGGAGTGGCTGTTGACGGAACAACTAGAACAGTGACCAGCAGGTCACTACACTGTGAACAGATTTTTTTTCTTTCATTTTTGAGGGAGGAGAGAGGGGATTTAGGAAGTGGTAGGCAGCTACCAGCAAAGTGCACACTCTCCCTGTTCGGGATTAACTCCTTCGTGCCCTGCCTCTTGAGTAGAAAGTTCAGAGCTTGTAACACCTTAGGCAGACAGGAGAAGCATCTACCACCCTTCCTGCAAGCGATGCGCGTTTCTTTTTCATTCTGTTTTTTTTTTTAAACAATCTTTATTCATTTTCCAAGAAGACCCCCCCTTAGTCCCCCTTCCACCCTTCCCCCGTCAAACAGGTATAATTACACAGCTTCATTACATATTTACATAGGGTATTAAACAATAATTTCATCGACTGAAAATCAACGTAACAATTACAAAATCTTCCTCTTCTTATACATGACTACTTTCGATGGGGAGGATAAACCCCCTTAACCTACTCAATACTTTGAGATTGACTCCACTCAAGCAAGGGAGTCCATATTTTCCCCCTCTTCTGCGTAGTTTACTGCCCTTTCGTTTATATATAGCCATTTCCAGATTGAAAATTGTGAGCATCCTAGCTAGCCATTGTTGAAAAGATGGAGCATTAGAATCCTGCCAGGCGGATGCAATACACATTCTCAATACTGCCATAGCAATAAAGATCAATTCATGTCCTATTTTTGCATCATTAGGATCCGCAGCCCCTAATAAAATGACATCATTGGTCAAGATTATTTCAGTTTGTAACACCTCAGTCAGAAATTTTTCAATATCTTTCTTCAATTTTGTTAACTCAACACAAGATGCAAAGATATGAACACTATCTGCTTTAAACATTGCACATCTCGGGCAGAATGTTCCCTTACCACTCCCCATTTAACGATTTTATCAGGGGTGTAATACAAAAAAAAACATGTTTTAAAAAACTGTCTGTAATCTTGTGGACATTAAGATAGTTTGTGACATTTCATATGCATAATTAAATTACTCATTAGAAATCCCTACTTTCTCCTGCCACTTCAGTGAGAATTTATCCAGATCATCTGGTAGTGCCGCATTAATAAATGTATATATTTCCCCAATAGTGCATATTTTAACCTGAAGTAATTTTTCAATAATTCCAACTTTCTCAAAGTGCACCTTTCCCCCCACCTTCCGCAACAGAAAATCTCTAATTTGGAGGTACTTAAAAAAGTCCCGTCAGTCTAAATTAAAATCCTTTTTCAGTTCTTCAAAGGATTGTATCCCTATTGGGGTGAAAAAGCAACCAATCTGGACAATCCCCGCATTCTTCCATTTGCGCATACAAGATTCTCTAAAAATCTCCGGGAGAATTTGATTGTCCGCTAAAGGCATATAAAAAGAAATTCTGCCAATCCCAAACATTCTTCTTATTGCACTCCATGCTTTAAACACACTAAAGAGAGTTTTAAATCTGACTTTTTTGTAGTAGCTGTCATGTAGTTTACGCCATAGACAGCCACTACACTCGCTTCCCAACACCAGTTCAAAAATAGATGGCGTTGCATCAGGCCGTACATCCTCCCTTTCATTCTGTAATAGCTCCCTACTATAGAGTAATAACGAGGCCCAATAATATACCTTTAAATTCGGGAGTGCCAACCCTCCCCTGTCCCTAGATAGGGTAAGAGATTTGTAGACACGCCGTGGTTGCGAATAAGCCCAGATGAATCTAGAGAACATTCGCTCTATTACTTTAAACCACTGTGTCGTAAATTCAAGGCATATTGCTCTAAACAGGTATAACATCTTTGGGAAAAACACCATCTTGATAACGTTGGCTCTGCCTATAATGGATAAATGCAAATTATTAAGGCATTGGAGATCTTTCTGCATCGTATCTATAAGAGGTTCAATGTTAAGCTTAACTACATTATCTACATTAGAAGATATACAAACACCTAAATATGTGGCTGTTTTTACTACGCGTTTATCATTCATTTTTGTTTTGTCGTTCAAAACAATCTGTGTCTTACTTTGGTTGAGTGCATAACCAGAGATTTGTCCAAAACGCCTGGCCTCATCTTCAATAGCTCTCATGGCGGTATTTGGGTCAGCGGTTACCAAAGCTATGTCATTCGCATAGGCTAGGGTCTTGGGGGGATAATTTTGTGACCATACAGGTGTTATTTCAGTATTTTCTTCCAAATCTACGGCTAAATGGATCGATATAGATCGCAAATAAAAGCGGAGAGCAGGGGCACCCCTGCCTCGTGATATTGCGAATGCTTTAGACAACACGCCATTAACCATTACTGCCGCTGTTGGATCAACATAGAGTCTCTGCACTGCCTGAATAAACCCATCCCTAATTCCTAACCTAGACATGCTAACCCACAAGTATTGCCAGGAGACCCTATCAAAAGCTTTTTCGGCGTATAGTAAAACCAGAGCCATAGGATCTCCTGCAACATCGGTGGCATCAAATAAGGCAATGACTCTTTGAATATGGTTTATGGTGGACCTCCCTGGAACAAATCCATGTTGTTGTTTGGAAATCACTTTATGAATCATAGGTGCAATTCTATTGGCTAACATTCTTGAGTATATTTTTGAGTCAGCATTAATGAGTGTTATTGGACGATATGAGCCCATTTGATCTGAAGGTTTATTCTTTTTTGGAAAGATTACAATTTTCGCTCTTGACCAAGAACTCGGAGGTTGACCACCATTAAAAATATGTACCATTGGGTCTGACAGGACAGTTTTTAATTGATCTATAAAGATGACATAGAATTCGGTCGGAATACAATCCGTTCCAGTCGCTTTACCATTTGCTAAACCTTTAATAGTCACTACAATTTCCTCCTCATCAGGTGGACAATCTAAACTTTCCTGATCCTCCACCTCAAATTTTTTGCATGGAGTATAATCTAGATACTCTTCAATATCTCGCTGCCCACACACAGCATCTGCTGCGTAAAGATCTTGATAAAACCTCCCGAAAGCTTCTCTTATAGGTTCAGGGTTAGTTATTTGGCCCAACATAGGGTCATTAATCTCTCGGATCAAATTTAGAGAGGTCTGTTGTCTTGTGCGTACCGCAAGTTGATGGCCAATTTGCTCATTCACTTCATAAACCACCTCTTTTTGTGCTAAAGCTTTTTTTACAGCCTTATCGGTAAATACGTTAATAATAGCCGCTTTGGCGATTGCCACCTGTCTTTGTATTCTCTCTAGATCCTTATTTGTTATCACAGCCCTTACCAATTCTTCTTCTGCTCTCCTCAAGTTAACCTGTAGTGTCTTCATAGTTTGCCCGGCTTGTTTATTAGCATTTAGGGAGTATCGTAATGTTTCACCCCTGACTCCAGCCTTTAGAGTATCCCACACTACTTCAATTGTGGTACTCCCTAGGTTATCTTCCAAGAAATTCGGAATCCATTTTCTCATATGTGTACAATAACGTATCTCTACAAGCAGGGATCTCTCAAATGTCCAAGAACTTATAATAGGGTTCACCGACTTTACTTCTAGGCTACATATTAATGGATTGTGGTCCGACAAGACACGTGGCAATTTCTCTATTAAACAACTTGGTTTTAAAGAACTAGAGATGAACACAATCTAATCTAGCGTAGGTGAGGTGTGGATTAGAAAAATATGTGTACCCCGGGTCTGTTGTTTTTCCCAGCTGCCAACCATCTACTAATCCATGTATCTGACACATATTTTTCAGCGCCTTAAATACTCTAGGTTTCCTACCCACATATTGCCACCCCTCGTCGATAGTCCAGTCACTAGGAAGATTAATATTAAAATCACCACAGACCATCAATGGAAGAGGCCAATGGGTAAGTTCACTTGAAACATCTTCCAACACCACCGGATCATCGCAGTTACTCCCATATATAGAGCAGAGTGTTAATTTCTGCCCAACCCCATATTGGCATTCAGTAATTGCCCAGCGACCAAATTTATCAGCTTTTGCTCTATTAAACAACAGCCCACTGCCCTTAGCTAAAATCGCAACCCCTCGCACCTTGGCGCCCTGTGTCGTTGCACTTATCACCTTAAACCCCAGTGTTTTCAAAACATGTGTTTGTGCGCCATCTATATGTGTCTCTTGAAGACATACAATATTGACACCCTTTGACTGTAGCCCTACCGCCACACTGTCTTTTTTTAACATCATTCAAGCCACATATGTTGATAGACGCAATTTTCACAACCCCCATTTTTTTGGCAAGGGCAAGATGGCGTCGGAATAGAAACCGCGCTCACCTATCTCCTACCTGGCTGAAGTGTGTCCAGTGTTTGCAGCGATCCGAGCGGCATGCGGGGGGTCGCGAGTGGTGGCGGGACTCGTGGTGCTCTGCTGTGCCCCGGACCGGCTTCTTGGTGGGGCGGACGTGGGGCTTGTACCTGCGAGAGCTCCTGCGGGAGAACGGGCTCCGGCGAAGGGCGCTGGGAGTCTCTAGCGCGGCTCCTGCTTACGGCTGTTGCTGGGGGCGGACGTGCCTACGCTTCTGTATGGTTACCGGGGAAACACCACGCGTTCCCGGAAGAAGCACTGAATTGAATGGCAGCTCGAGGAAGACCGAAGCTGCGAGCAACTACAGCAGCTATGGGGCGACAAGAGGAGTCTGACCCCAAACAGGTCAGCAAGAAAAGTGACCTACGCCCCCCCAGAGCTGATAAACAGGTCAAAACACTATCGGAGAAATACGAACCCCCGGCGAAAATAAATATGCGGAGAACCAAAATGCCTTATGAGACCGAAAAAACTCAACCTGCTATAACAACATTATTTTTACCCATAAGTGATGTCAAAAGTGATACAAAAAATGAAAGCCAAAGGGAAAAAAATGGTAATCGGACCCCAGAGAGTGATTCAATGATTATAACAGATGGTAGCTCATTGCCTGGGGATGCACATACGATGGTGGTAATTACCGATTCGGCGGAAAGCACAGAGGAAATTAAGTTGACAACTGACCCAAGTACAATGTTGAAAGATAAGACAGATGAACAAGTATCTGCTATATGTAATCAGGCCGATAAGGATGGCATCCCAGAGGTTTCGGATGTATATGGCAATTTATTACCCCCCCCCGCAGTGCAGTGGTTAAGGGGCTGATTGAACAATGCAAACAGTCTCATGACGCAACAGGAGAAAAGTTCTTCTCCCTTACGGAAGAATCAGAGGTGTCGGATATTAATGTGTCTAGTAGCAATAAGGAGGAGGAGGGCTCATCCTCAGATGGCAGCACCCCAGTGGAAAAATGCACTACGACCAAGAAAAAACCCAAACGGACATCAGGGGGAAAGTCCCGACGAAAGACCTATCAAGAACAAGAACTAGGTGAAGAGATGGGTTGGGATTACTCTGCATCATCAATATTGTCCCCAGAGACACGAGATGAAGAAGGGAAGCTCTCAATCGCCCAAGGGGGAGAATCGGAGCAAAGGAAGGGGGGGGGGGCTCCCCATAGCCTTCGTTGGCTTTGATTTTACAATCTTTGAGATCCTTCCAAGACGACGTCAAAGCGGATAACCGACAAGCAAGACAAGCCACTAAAAACCTGCAAGGATCTGTACGGAAAGTGGGAAAGATTTGCTCAGATATTGCGGAGCGGATGAGTATGGTAGAATCGCGGACAGAGGTATTAGAAAAACCAGTAGAAACCATCCAGGTACAGTCCAATCTTCAGGACAAAACTCTCAAAGACGTTCTGTGGAAAATGGAGGACTATGAGAACCGGCAGCGCCGGAATAATCTGCGGCTGCTTGGGGTACCTGAGAATCTTGAGGGTAACGACACAAGGAAATTTGCTGTTAGGATGCTGAAGGAATCCCTACCAGAACTATCATCTTGGGATTGGGATAAAGAAGTTCAAAGGGCGCATCGATTTCCACTAAATCCATCTAAACACGCTGCTGAAGCAAAAGTACTACCCCTGGCCATATTGATATACTTAGGTAACTTTTTACTCCGTCAAGCTGTTTATGATTTAGCTAGACCCAGCGCCAAGAGACAGTTCGAAGGGTTTGCTTTTTTTGCCAAGCCTGACTTCGCCCATGCGACGGTCGAGAGAAGATGGCGGCTTAGGCAATTAATGACCCCATTTCAAGAGGCTGGAGCGTTGGTATTTTTGCAAAACCCTGCCAGACTCAAGGTGGTTTATAAAGGCCAAAATTTCAGCTTTAATTCTGAAATACAAGCCCAAAAGATGTTGGATGACATTGTGATAGGGACTAGGGGGTCTAAAATTTTAAATCCAAAGGTAAAAATACTAGAAGTGAGTAAAGAAATGTAACAGATCGCACCGAGGACAAACACGGGATGATGTAGTTTGTGGTATAGCTATAATCGTAGGAGGGAGGGAGGAGAGGTGGAAGGATTCAGACGTCCTCACACAGGCTCATGCTTGAGCCTGGTTGCCTAGATAGTGGTGGGGAGGAGGGGTGGGAGAGGGTGGGGGGAAGGGTGTTCAGACAGGCGAAAAGTAGGGGTATGATAAACTTATACAGTGTGATAGAGATTAGAAATTGGGGTATAATCATGTTTAGAAAAAGAGCGGGGATGTCTATGGACAAAAGAGTTGTATTAACTGTTGGAGGCCTATTTGTGTCAGGTACATGGCTTCATTTTCATTCTGAAAGGGACACAGACTTCATGTTTAAATGACCCGTCTCAGGATATTTAACACAAAAAGTGGAAAATTATTACAAATGTAAGCTGTTTAAAATTATGCCTATGAAAAAATTGAACTATAAATGTTGAATTTTATTTTAACACTAGAGTATTTTTGTTACCAGCACTCCTTTTTCTTCGTTAACATTTTTCTTTGAGACAGTCTCACATTTGGTTTGTTCTATTGTAAAAGCATGATGGTTGGGGGGCGTTTTTTCCGTGCATGCAGAAAATAGAAGCATTTTTCTTTTGCGTTTGGCAGTTCAGACGGCCTGCTGTTTTGCCTTTGGAGTACACATAATTCCTTAACTCTCCTTACAGCATGATTTATTGCTGCATTGGTACAAGAATCCGGGGAGATGGGGTGACTTACATTTAATTCCTGGTTCTAAGTTAAGGTGTTTTCATACATTATATTTAAGGACTAATGTTTTTACTCACTTGCTTCTTATGCTGCTGTTAGAAGTTTCAGTAGCAAACTAGTTTTCTGGTCCTACCTTTAAGAGAAACAGGGGGACCGCAATTTAAAAAAACAAACGGGAAAGGTGAAGGGCTGCCTTCTTCAATGACTGTTAAATATTGTTTTCTTTTTCCTACTTTTATAAAGAGAACAAATAAAGAATTTTTCTTGATTATATGTGTGCAGCCAGTTGCTTTACTTACTTATACATTTTATGCTATTTTGTGTTTTGTATGAATTTCAAGGTGAAGCTTCTTTTAACCGGAGGTCCTTTACGCTAGTATATATGCATTGCCTCTCTTTTTCCCTCACTCTCCTTCCTTTTGCCTCACGCTGCTCTCCTCCTCCCTCTCCGTCCTTGTGCCTCATGCTGCTCTCCTCCTCACTCTCCTACCTTGTACCTCCTGCTGCTCTTTTCCTCCTCACTCTCCTACCTTGTACCTCCTGCTGCTCTTCTCACGCTTTCCTTGTGCCTCCTTCTGCTCTCCTCCTCACTCTCCTTCCTTGTGCCTCACGCTGCTCTTCTCTTCCTCACTCTCCGTTGTGCCTCACGCTCTTCTTCTCCTCACTCTCCTTCCTTATGCCTCACGTTGCTCTTCTCCTCACTCTCCTACCTTGTGCCTCATGCTTCTCTCCTCCTCCTCCTCTCCTTCCTTGTGCCTCAGCTGCTCTTCTCCTCACTCTCCCTCCTTGTGCCTCATGCAGCTCTTCTCACTTTCCTTCCTTGTGCCTCGTGCTGCTCTTCTCCTCACTCTTTCCTTGTGCCTCACTCTTTCCTTGTGCCTCACGCTGCTCTTCTCCTCGCTGTCCTTCCTTGTGCCTCACGCTGCTCTTCTCACTCTCCTTACTTGTGCGTCACGCTGCTCTTCACCTCCTCACTCTCCTTCCTTGTGCCTCATGCTTCTCTTCTCCTCCTCACTCTCCTTCCTTGTGTCTCACGCTGCTCTTCTCCTCACTCTCCCTCCTTGTGCCTCATGCAGCTCTTCTCACTCTCCTTCATGGTGCCTCGTGCTGCTCTTCTCCTCGCTGTCCTGCCTTGTGCCTCAAGCTGCTCTTCTCACTGTCCTTACTTGTGCGTCACGCTGCTCTTCACCTCCTCACTCGCCTTCCTTGTGCCTCATGCTTCTCTTCTCCTACTCACTCTCCTTCCTTGTGTCTCACGCTGCTCTTCTCCTCACTCTTCCTCCTTGTGCCTCATGCAGCTCTTCTCACTCTCCTTCCTTGTGCCTCGTGCTGCTCTTCTCCTCACTCTCTTTCCTTGTGCCTCACTCTCTTTCCTTGTGCCTCACGCTGCTCTTCTCCTCGCTGTCCTTCCTTGTGCCTCACGCTGCTCTTCTAACTCTCCTTACTTGTGCGTCACGCTGCTCTTCACCTCATCACTCTCCTTCTTTGTGCTTCATGCTGCTCCACAACTAACAATTCCAATCCACCCCACATAATTACAGTACACACCACATACATAAACTCCATAACACATGGGTAAAAAACATTGCCATTTACAACGCCAAAAGCTCGAAATCAAATAAATGCGAGACCTAGTGCATTTCCAATGCTTGTTTCTATTTTCTACTCCCCCAGCTCCTCTGTTACTCCCATGCACCTCCCTACTGTCGCTCAGTAGCACTGAGTTGGTCGGTCACTCAGCTCTTCCTTTTCTCTCCCGCCTCTTACCGTCCTTACTTTATAATGCGCTTTCACACACTTTTTATTTTTAATTTACCTGCTCCAAGATGTGTGCATGCTTGGTGCAACAAGCCTTATTAAAACTAGGGGGTCTGCTAACGGCTTTCAAAGGCTAGACTTATTTTCATTGAACAGGAATGTTTCACTTAGCTCAGTGAAAAGTTTATAATAAAGATTTTTGTACATGCTTGCTTAATGATCAATCACGTTTTAAGGGTTTGGCTTCAGAGACTTAAGAAGCACATGGCAAATGCTTCGGTCCATGTGTCCCCAACAATGCCTGGATAATTGTACACTAAATGGAGACATTTGCCTTTTTGGTTTTTCTCCAACCTAGGGGCAAATTGCATTTCCTCTTCACAGGTTTTGTGAAGCGACTTGAAAAGAAAATCAATGTATAAGTCTATTTCCGAACAAAAGAATGTTGAATTGCACCTACAGCATTCTGATTGCATCAGCAGAAAGTGACAACTTTCCTGGCTTAGCCCGCATTAATGAGCTAAACGTATTCTACGTTTGCATCCGTGTTATTCACAGCCCAATTGACAAATATATTATCATTCTTCTCATTTGCGTAAGGCTCCGAAGCTCGCATGGCATCGAAAGCATTGCACTCCAAGGAATACCGGCTAAATGACTACATAATACAATAGCTCAATGGTACAATTAGTAAACATTTCCAGGCGCACACAAGACCTCACCAGAGGCCTGGGTTATTAAAATCGTGAATAGTAAATCTAAATGATATTTTTGATTTGCATTCTGTGTTGTCCCCAATATCTTTAGTCTAGAGTTACCCCAATGTTTAAGAGTGTACTTTTACTTTCAAAAGGGAAGCATATTTGTAGAACTTGCAACAGACCGTTCCAGTAACACCATATACTAGTAACACCATATACGTAGGATTTACCCAACGCGAATGGACGAGTGCCCGAGATGTGGCAATGTGGTAGTTGGCTTCCTACATAAGATATGGGAGTGCGCCAACTTGGTGCCCTAATGGAAGGCTGTGATGCACTGTCAGATGTGCAGTTGAGTGGAAAGAAACACCACACCACTCCACTGCACGGGATGTGAGGGGGGTGTCTTTGCGCGGCTTTCACCACCAATTGGAGTGCCAATACAGGGTGGATTGGACACCTTCCTTCAAATATTAATAATTCTTACCTGAATACTAATGGATACAGATTGTTGGATGTCAGTGGAAGATTGGACATCTTGGAGACCTTTTTTGTGTGAATAACTGGTCGGATTGAGACTAACCACCCATGCAGCAATTATAGTGGGACTACAAGTGACCTTTCTTTGACAAACTTTGACTGGAGACTTGACTATTGAGACTGAATGTTCCCTGAAGTCCATTCCTATGGACAAAACGCGTTGGCTGTCTTCACTGTAAACGTGCGATGTTCATAAAAGAATAAGAACAAGAAAATAAAGTGAAGAGCTCAATATACTTTGAAATTTGAATGGAATTTTTTGTTCATATGATGTTATTGATTGTGGTGCACCTCTATTCTGTATAACCTCAATAATGAGTATGTACTGCAGATGGTTATTGACAAATGATATACACAATATTAAAGTACAGTTATGAAATGTATCAGTTTTAATGTTTTGAGACCGGAATCCATTTGTGATACATTCATATTTTACCACCGCCTCTAAGGAGGTGGTAAGCCATTCACAAACAGGAAGGGATCCAAACGAGAAGGAGTCCTCAAGGGACACCTTCCCCTTTGTGAATGTTGACAAAAACGTTTTTTAGGAGTAAGAAGAGGTCCATGGGATAAAAGCCTACTCCTTAAAAAGGTTTGTGTATTTTTTTATTTAAATACATCTAATTTTCCTTTGAGGAAATCGGACCAGGTTAGAAAAAAAAGATTGCTTTATTTAAAAGCAATCACAGACATGATGGGCTGCTGAGCCTAAACTGGAATGGCATGACGAGCAAAAAAACAATGGATTTAACTCCGATCTATGACTGGGGTTGAAAGTTTGATTTGTTCAGCATTCAGTCTTATGATCTGTTCTTTTTGCATTTGTCGCCCTAAGTACGAAGGGTATGCCCAGATGTGGGCCGCGTGCTCACTATGCCACCAGATTCAAGCTAGCCTGACTGGTGAGGGGTGATACTATGAAACCGGTCCCAGGATGCTTGTTTCTGGTTCAGGGAGGACCTGACCTGGCAGTTCGGGCTGGACTGTTCCCATGGGGAGCAGGGTCAAGACTGATTTTAATGATTGGGTCTAAACTGGAATGGCATGGTGAGCAAAGAAATTATGGATTTAACCTAGATCTGGGGGTGAATGTTTGATTTGTTCAGCACTCTGTCCATCATCTGTTCTTTTTGCAGTTGTCGCCCTAAGTGGGAAAGGTATGCCCAGACGTGGGTCTCATGCTCACTATGCCACTGGATTCAAGCTAGACTGCCTGATGAGGGGTGATACCCCGAAAACGGGCCCAGGATGCTTGTTTCTGGTCCGGGAAGGACCTGGCCTGGCAGTTTGGGCTGGACTGTACCATTATAAGCAAACATACAAAACTGTTGAAACATGGTGAGTAAAAGTTAAACATGAAAAAATAGCTGGGCTTCAGCTTGTTTCTAAGTAAGTGTTCTTTTCCCAAACACGGGTTATGTATAGTTTACCTGGGAAGTGGAAAGCTCTTGGTATACAGGTCCAAAATCATAGTATCACTGCTTGAAAGAGAAATATAAAAGTGCTAGAAGCACACAGCCTCCCAGAATCCCTTGACCAATCGCAACGCTGCAGCGTTGTGATTGGTCTGAGCACTGTGGTTCGGCGCTCAGATTGGGGGTGGCAGGCTGTGCATGTTCTCCACACAGGCTGTAATACAGCCTGCATGGAGAACATGCAGAGTACGCATGACGGTTTGGACGGCCCGAGACGGCTGGCCAAATTATCATGCGCACTTTAGGTGCTGCCACTACTCCTCCACCTGTGACGCAGGGACAGCCCTGCCCCCCTGGCTTCAGCTGCAAGCTGAATATAGAAAACAAATGATAATAACGAACGTTATTTTATTTTTTGTATTCAGTTTGCAGTTCTAGCAGTGGGGAGACGCTCCACCTTAGTGGAGGAGCCGCCACTGGCAGAAAAATCTATGCTTACGCATAGAGGCTAATTTACTATCATAACTCTAACTCTAGAATATCTGGGGAGATTTGCCCGCATAGTCTGGGAGTGGCACAGAATGAGCAAACTAAATTAGACTCGTAGGACATTTACAATAACCAATAGAAAGGGGAAAGCATAAGGGGGCAGCCTAACAGTGCTGCTAGTCTGATTGAGGTGTTTTATTTTAGCATTTCGCACAGGTGGCAAACAACACAAAAAGTAAGGTATGTCATCCATGCTTGAACGTGCTGGGTGAGACGCCACACTGTACAATGCAATCAACCCTGTGCTATTCTTCCCCTTCACACCTTGCATCTCTCTAAACACTGTCCTACTGTGTGTGATGTCTACCCCGGAAAGCTCCACTCCCCTCAGTTTGTGTCTGAAGTGGACTAGCAATGTACACTCCCTTCACAGCGCACTTCATGTACACCCCACAATGCACACCCTCTGCACTGGGACCCAGTTTTCCCTGGAACCCTTCTATTTGCACCCTTGTGGTTCTCCCCTTACATTTTGTGCTGCTCCACTCTTTGCACCCTGCTCTGCGCCTCCATAGAGTTAATCATTTTGGCTTTTTTTAAAAGTGAAAACGTGTTTACAGAGCGCCACTAATGTACACAGGTAGAGCCTGGGGGTTAATAGTTCAGGCCTGCCGAACCCAAAGAAAGGAGATAGGACAGATCAAGTGACAGTCTTCATGCTTGCTCATACACAAAAAAGGTGCTTGAGTATGTGCTTAGTTTGGGATGGTGTTTTCCGGTGCTCGGCACCAACACTTAATTGTGAACACCGGTAGTTATGACAGTTTGCCACATGGTGGCGCTGTTTGTTTAGTTTACAGATGAGTACAACAGTTATTTATTAATTCAATATACATTAAAAATCACTAATGCCTACAGCTCTGGGAGCCTGGAATAGTCAGAATTGTCACTGTTGTAGGAGTGTTTTGGTAGTTGTGTTGGTTATGTTATTGGCAGAGCTGACAGGGGTAATGGGTGGTGAAAGCTGCAGTGGTCCCCTCACGAGGGCCTTGGAACATATTCTTATTTTACAAATTAAGCACAACTGCAAGCACTGCAGTTGTGCAACAGTAACACATATTAGCATCCACTACTACTATCAACTCAAGTTTGTGAACCTCTTTCATTATACAAAAGTCAAAGTGGTGGGGCACTGTCAATGTTGCTTTAAAACCCAGCTTCATTTTATAGACCGTGCCAACTATATAATTTTTATAAATTGTAAATGAAGCACATTAGGCAAGATCATAAAAATTACCCAAATGGTATTTAATCACAAAACAATGACAGAGATGACCCAATGCCGTATGAAATCTTTAGCCAGCACTAGCCAATAGCATTTTTCGCGCTGAGATTTTTGAGCCTGTACTGAAAATGTTAAAAGTGAAAGTAGGGGGGCTTGGCAAAGATGGCGGCGGAGTAGGACGCGTTTCTTCGTCTCACCCGCCCGCCACCGGCCTAAAAGTGATCCAGAGCGGACTCTGACCCGGTGTACCAGGGCAAAAACCGGGCCGGACATCTAGCAAGCCACACTGACCTGAGGCGGCCACATCCTGGGGCGATTCCAGCAGCCGGAGCGGTAACAGAGCTACGGCCGACTCGAGGCCTCGCAGTCTGTGGGGCGCGGTCGGCGCCTGGAGAGAGCAGCTGAGGCCAAGGAGGCGTCGGAGAGACAAGAGACGGCTGGCCGAGGAGAGCGCGACCCCCCCGCACCGAGGATAGCATGGTGAGTCTGTGGGACTTTGCAAAGGAGACTGGTGCGGGCGGGCCGCGCTCGCGGCACACAAGGCGAGCTGAAGGCACGGCTAGAGGGCCGTAGGAGGTGGGAGAAGCTTCGGCCGAGCCTGGAATCCACGGGCCCCGGCCTTCCTATGCGGTACTGAGCGGCAGCGGAGGCGGTCAGAGGAGGCAAGTGCAGGGACACGCCGCATCAGCCCTGTTACAGATCCTGGGAGTGTAAGAAGACGGGAGAGCGCCTAGTGCGAGGTGCTACTTGTGGGCCCGGCGCCATTGCTGGGGCGGAGTAACGAAGCTGCGTGAGGGGGGATGGCACGGCGGAGATTGGGGCTCATGGACACTCAGGAGAGGCGCCAGCTCCCCCCCCCTCCCCCCCCCCCAACTCCCCCAATGGACTGTTGAACCCCATCAGGACGGTGCGAGGGACAGCAGGATTGCCCAGGAGTGATGATCCGAGGCTATACCACGAGACCAGCGGACCGGTCGGACTTTCCCAGCTTAGCACGGAAGAGGGCATCACCAGCAGGGCCGGCGCCTACAACGGGCTGAGTGACAAGAGGGCACCCAACTCGAAGAGGGGCAGGGGACGCCCACCACTAGAACACCATCCACAGGCCTCAAGAGCGCTGCAGGACAGCGGAGCCGGAGGGAGTTGGCAGCCCCTATGGATGACAGAGGCAGGAAGATATTGCCACGCACAGGGACACACGGCGGCCACAGAAGTAAATGCCGCCTGCCAGAATTAAGAAAGGGGGCTCCATCAAAGAGATGCTGCTCAGGACTGGAGGACAGCAGGAAGGGGAGAACAAGAGCGGCTTGAGCAGAGCTGCCTCCCCCACCACAGACAATATGGAGGGCCCAGTCACGCACCCCTACCTGGAAGCCCTGTTCTCGGGACTACGAGAAGATTTCCTCGCTCTCAAGAAGGACCTAACAGGAGAAATGCAGGCCATCCGGAAAGACGTAACGGACATTGGCGATAGAGTGGACGCGTTGGAGGCCAGGGACACGTCCAGAGATGAAGAGATAGAGCTCATGCAGCAGGAGATCATTCGCCTGTCGGAGCAGCAACTGGACCTGCAGGCCCATGCAGAAGATTTGGAGAACGATTTCCGGAGGAACAACATTCGAATCCGCGGGGCCTTGCGGGACGCAAAGAGAGGGAACATCGAAGCATAAGTGCAGGACCTGTTTAAACACATTCTGGGGGATGCAGCACCAGAAGAAATCCGCCTAGACCGGACCCACAGAGTCGGCACGTGGGTAACCAGAAAGTCACGTCCATTAGACATCTTAACCTGCGTCCATAGCTTCCCCCCTCAAAGAGCTCATACTAAGGAAGGCCGGGGAGTAACAAGGCACAGAATTTGAAGGCCAGACGATCCACCTATTCCAGGACCTCGCGGCCTCCATGCTTCAAAAAAGGCGAGAATTCAGGCCCGTCACCACATTCCTGCGAGACAAAAACGTGGGCTACTCATGGGGCCACCTCTTTCGCCTGGTGTTCCGGTGGCAGGGCCAACTCCGGCAAATACGCTCTCTTTTTGAGGCCTGTGAACTACTTCAGCTGGAACAGTCTAAGACACAGCGGCCCCGGACACAGAGCACCAGACAGAATCAAGGAGGGGAGGGAAGATGGCAGAGAGTCCTCGGGGGACGCAGGGGAGCGGCCCCTGGCAAAGAGGCCTTGGCAGCGGAAAGGAAAGCGGTGCTTGATAAGCTATCGGAGGGCAACACGACTGGGACACCGGAATGAGGATTCAGTCCATGCAGCAGTGCCGGTGGCGGGGGATGATCACAGGACTACGAGTGAGCGCAACCTAACCAGGTGGCGGCACGGACCCCGCATTGGACTACATCCACTGGATAAGAGATGGAGGACTTTGCCCCATCTTCTTACCGGGGACTCTTTTTTTTCTTTGTGATTGTTCAGGGATTGTTTCAAGGGTGCCTACTATTCACTTGTTTTGCATCAGACGGCGTAAACCAAATAGCAACCTGTGGGGCCCTGGGAGGGGGCGAGAGGACAGGGATGGATCCGAGCATTGAGAGACGTTATGGACCCGGGAGATGATGGCAGGTCCTGGGAATCTGAAGGTGGTGACCCTCAATGTAAAGGGTCTTAACCCAGTTAAGAGGAAAGCAATACTATCTTACCTTGAAAACACACGGGCTGATGTATGCCTAATACAAGAAACACACCTCCTACATAAGAACTGGAACAGATTAAGGTCCCGATCCTTCCCACAACAATTCTTCTCATCCACAACGACCAAGACGGCGGGGGTGGGTATCCTGTTCTCCCGTACCTTTCAGGGGGAAAGTGGGCACGAAGGTAGCTGAGATTAAGGGCCGTCTCCTGGGATACCGCATACACATGGGCCCGCAATCCATAATCCTAGGGTCCATATACGCCCCAAACAAGAGGCAGGAGCAGTACATCCATGAGGCAATCGGGGACATGATGGCGACCTCAGACAGGTGGGTGATCGTGGGTGGGGACTTAAACGTAGTTTTCCATAACAATCTAGATAGATCTGCCCATCGCTATGGGGCAGTGGGGGCCCTTAGTGCGGGAGGGCTAGACTGGGTGCGAGAAATGGGGCTGAGAGACCTATAGAGAGAACACCACCTGGCCTCGAGGGATTACACATACTATTCCCACGCCCACAAAACGTACGCAAGGCTGGACTATTTCCTGGGCTCCAGGGAGATACAGGAGGCGTTGATCTCGGTGGAGATCAAGCCTCGGGCCCTGTCTGACCACTCTGCAGTTGTCCTGGACGTGGGACTTCCGCCCCAGACCCGAATGTCAAGAACCTGGCGGCTCAGGGAGACCATGCTGCGCCGCCCTGACACGGTGGAGCAAATAGGGAAAGCAATAAGGGATTACCTGACAACAAATGATACCCCTGAATCCCCTCCGGCGATATGGGACGCCTTGAAGGCGGTTATTAGGGGCGAGCTGATCGCTCGGGTAGACAACAAGACCAGAGCCGTGGCCAGGGCACAATTACAGGAGCAGGTGCGAGAACTAGAGAGAATTCACCACCGCACTGGGGCCCCTAGTGTATGGAGACAGTTAGAGGCAGCCCGAGAGCAATTGGCGGCCCTAGACCTGGACCGGGCGGAATTTGCACTCCTTTGCCTCAAGCACGGATTTTACACAGAGGTAACAAGTGCGGGAAGATGCTAGCCAACAAACTGAAGGAGCAACAACGGGCCAATTCAGTGGAGTCGCTGATTGTAGAGTCAGGGGAGAAGATAGTGGGGGACAGAGCGGTGGCGGAACAATTTGGAAGATTCTACTTGACCCTATACAAGGCACAAGACCTACCGGCAGGGCCCATTGGGGAGTACCTGAAGGGGGCTAATGTCACCAAACTCTCAGTAGCGCAGGCAACAGAGTTAGACACGCCCATCAGAATAGAGGAAGTGACTCCGGCCATTGCCAGGCTTCAAACCAATAAGTCTCCGGGGCCCGATGGCTTCTCAGCTATCTTCTATAAAACATTTTGCAACCTGTTAGCCCCCCTCCTCACGAGAGTGTTCAACGCTATCTCGGACTTCTCGACCCCCCCAACGATGATGGAAGCCTCTATCACAGTAATCGCAAAGCCAGGCAAAGACAAGAAGCTATGCGGGTCTTATAGACCAATCTACCTCTTGAACGTGGACGCGAAATTGTTCACAGGTATACTAGCCACGCGACTGAACTCATTGATGGCTGGGCTGATAGAGCCCGACCAATCCGGCCTTATACCCACTAGACAATGCCCTGATAATACTAAGCGACTGCTCCACCTTAGAGATAAGGCCTCGCGGACACAGCTGGAGATCATGCTCTTTTCCATAGATGCTGAGAAAGCATTTGATAGGGTGCACTGACCCTATCTAAAGCAGGTCGTAGACCACTTTGGGATGGGAAAGAGATTTCAATCTTGGATCTCCAGCGGATACAAGAGGCCTTGGGCATCGGTGAGAGTTAATGGATGGAGCTCGGAGATCTTCCCAATACGTCAGGGCACAAGACAGGGCTGCCCCCTCTCGCCCCTTTTATCCGCGCTCTACATGGAGCCATTCGCGCAGAGGGTGTGTGAGGCACGAGAAGTAAAGGGAGTGCACTTTGGCGGTGACGAACAGTTGATAACTCTCTACACAGATGACGTGATCGTCTCCGTGGTCGACCCCCGCTCCGAGCTTCTGACCTTCCTCCAAGAGTTAGAGCGCTTTGGCGCAGTATCAGGCCTCCGTATCAACATCTCTAAGGTGCAAGCTATGAGCCTGATGGTGCCCCGAGCCACAAGGGAACACCTCTCGCAGACCCTGCCCATTAACTGGAGCCCAAGCATCCACTATCTTGGCATTGAGCTCTTCCCGACGATCCAGGAGACGGTTACATTCAACTACAAACAATTAACAGATAGGGTCAGGTCGGACCTTCTCCGTTGGCAGCACTACCCGCTATCCTGGCTGGGGCGAGTAGCAGCCCTGAAAATAACGGTACTCCCTAAGATCTTGTATGTGTTTTTGACCCTGCCTCTCCGCCCCCCCCCCCCGCCAGGGAATAATCTAAACTATGCAGAAAGCATTCCAGAGCTTTGTAAGGGCAAACCGTCAACTGCGGATGCGAAAAAACTTGAGTTGGCGCTGCCCCGGGGAGGGTGGACAGGGCATCCCTTCCTTACAGACTTATTTTCAGGCGGCTCAGTTAAGATTCATAGTGGAATAGTCCAGGGCAGAATCAGAGAAAACGTGGCTGTTCATGGACAGGGCGTTAGCAGGAACATCCCTATGGAAGATCCCCTTCATGAGGAAGATAGGCCGTCCCCCAAGCTTATACCTCTCAGCAGTTACAGAACCGCTACTTAGGACATGGGACGCAGTAGGAACGGCAAAAGGACTTACCTCCTTCCATTCACCGTTGACCCCAATTGTAGAGAATCCAGATTTCCAACCAGGATTGGACAGTAAAGCATTTGCGGCGTGGCAGAGCCCCGGGTGCCGATCAGTGAAAAACTTAGTTGATATGGAGGGGCCTGTAGCATTTGAAACACTGAAATCAGATTTTGACATCCCTGAGGAGGAGAGGTTCCGCTATACACAAATCAGACACTGGGTTCTCGGTCCGGGGGTACGGGAGGAGGCACAACGACATCTGACCAAGTTCGAAAGATGGCTTCTCAGGAAGGAGACGGACATACGTATAGTCTCAGACCTATCAAAATTTTTGCTTGGCCCTGAACCTGTGTTAAAGTCCCCTGCCCAACAGAGATGGGAACGAGAACTGGGGCGCCAGCTCACACAGAAAGAGTGTTGAGACATTTACTACAGGGCCCGCCACACAACCCCCAACATTTCCAGTACTGAGACCGCAGTCAATATCACTACATACTGGTACTGGACCCCGGAGAGACTGCGTAGAATCACCCCAGAGAGAGAGAATAAATGCTGGAGATGTAATCCCCCCCGGGACCCTGATCCATATCCTGTGGGAATGCCCCAACCTATCTCACTTCTGGGATACTATTTTAACAGAAATTGATGCACACTTTGACACTCCGCTCCCATGGTTTCCCTCTTACACCATCCTGGGACTACCCAACCCACTCACGTACCCGATGCGCTCAAAACGAGGCAAACATATTACACTGGCCCTTCGAACAGCACACCAAGCGATCTTGGCATTGTGGGGTACCGATAAGATCCCAACCAGACCAACCTGGCTTCACCGTATCTGGGAACTGCTAGGGATGGAGAGGCTGGCGACATCACTTGACCCAAGGGGAGATGCATTTTGAGAGACATGGTGCCCATTCGTAGCACTTCTCTCACAGGAATTTATCGAGATGACATGTCCTAGATATCTCAAGTTATTAAGACTGACGGACTCCCCGGACTCCTAACCTCATTTACACACGAGACAGAAGCTTTCCATGGGTCACACCATAGATTCAGTGGGCACCCAAGGGGGAGGGGGATACAGGGTGAGGGAGGGTACGTGGGATTTGGGGTTGTCAAAAGTTGCAAAAGCGCTGGGCTGGCCGAATGTTGACGCCACCCCAGCTTGTAAAGTGATTCTTGATGATGCTGTGCAGCACAATAAACAAATTTAAACATAAAAGTGAAAGTAGTGGGCGTGGATGAACCGCCCACAAGATGGCCGCCACATTCTGAGTCTCCTGGCACCTGGGAGACTCTTGATGGGGCTTTTGCCGCGAGCAGCCCTCCTCTATTGCCGAGGCGAGCCATGGCAGCACCAGAACGAGTGGTGTCAATTCACACCATTTTCATGGTCTTTTACATTAGTATTTTAACCCGCGCTTCGCTACTCAAGCTGCCTGTCGCGGATGCCATTTTAGGCATGCCTCAACCAGCACAGCGCACCCGATGGTCACTCTTGCTCATCATTTAAGAGGAGGTGGTCTGAGGGCATTTCAAGAACGTGGATGCAGGCACAGCAGTGGGATTTTTATTTATGGCCCTCGCTCTCTTCACTCTAAGATAAATTTCAGGGAAAGAGTATTTGCCTTTTGTTTATTTGAAGAAAAATGAGGGAAGAGAATGCTCCTTCACATTTGCACTAGAGACACGGCTGGGGAATCTGTACTATTCTACGTTTCTCCTCATGTTAATTTGAGTATCCTGCTGTTGACTGGGTTATCAAGATTCATCAGTTAAGTGGGCTATAAATAAGCAATTTTAGGATTTTTTTTGTAGACTTCTTTGAGCACTCTTCTGAACAGGCTTCAGCTATACCTTACATTTGTAAAACCCCTTTGAAAATGTTCACATGTTCTTTCCACTAATTTGGGGATTGGCCTCATTTCCTTCGGATACTACCCGTCTACCTCTGTGTCTTCAAATATGGACACTGCAGCCTCTTCCAATCTGAAGCCTGCATCCTCACTTGCAACTATGCCTCTTCCAAGCAAAGACTCTACCAGTAATAACAACAAGAGGCAAAAGAAAGACCCTACTCACCAACAAAGCCTCCTTTACCTCTAACACTTGAGGACTTAATGGACGAAATAAGACACTTGAAGCCTTTTGTGATGGAAACAAACACCACACTCCAGAGGATTGACAAGAAATGGTTAAGCCTTGAATCCAGGGTCAATGAGGTGCAGCAGTGAATAACAGACATCAAAGATATGACAATCAATGTTGAAGTGATGTCCAGGGAAACTTACCTGCTTAAACAACAAACAGAAGATTTGGAAAATCATAATAGACGCAATAATTTACGAATCTATGGAATTCTTGAAGTTGCAGATGGTTCTGACATTTCTTAAAATACATATTCCAAAAATTGTAGGCCTTAAGGATCGCACCAATCTCAATCTACAAAGAGCACATTGCGTCAGCCCCAAGTCTTCAAAAACCTCCTCATTGGCTTGACCCAGGGGAATTATAGTTCTTTTCCAACAATACTCTGATGAAAGTCATGTCGGCTGCTAAACAGAGAAAACAAATGTTGTGGTTGGGTCAGAAGTTCTTCTTTACGCACAATGTGGTCAGGGCAACAGCTATCAGACAAAAAGAGTTTCTTTCACTGCATCCTGCCTTGAGGTCCATGAATGCCCGATACGGCCTTGTGCTCCTGTTGCAGGGATTCTTCACATACACAGAACTATGCGCAGGAAAACAGGACCTCAGTGTGTAGGGGCTGAGCCTTCCTACCGCCTCAGTACCCAAAATCCCAAAACTGACTCTCTCAGGAATCGCGGTAGCAAGACATACCCTTTCGCTCACTCACTCGTACCTGTCCACAATAAAAATTGACAGTCACTGTTCTAGTTCAAAATGTTTTTTTTAACTATAGTGCTCTATAACGCAGTATATGAGCCACTACCAGCAACAAAACGCATAAACCTAAAACAGTGAGCATTGTTCCAATTCCATAGATTATAAAGGGGGATGTCATCGTATACAGACAGTGGATAAAGGGCTATAAGGCCTAACCACCCTCCCCTTGGCTAGAAGAAGTTTTATTATATAAAAGAAGATCTCTGGGCTTTGTCAGCAGACCCCATACCTTAGTGCCTAGATGGTAGTTCTACATCATAGGAACAGCATAGCTCTTCTCCCTGGAAAGGTCCCTCTCCAAGTGTGTTTTTGAACAACACGCATCCCCATAATATCAAAGCACGAGTTTCCAGCAGTAGCAGCTGTGTTAGCATGTTTTGTCTAGGTGCTAGTGACTGACCAGAACAGAATAACAAGGGGCATTGTTTATCGACCTTGCACATCGTGTTCAGACTAAATTCCAGGAACAGGCAAGGAACGCAGAAAGCAGACAGTTCTCATGTGCAAGGCACAAACAGAGTCATACAAAATACGGCCATATGACACCCTCCCCTTGGTAAGGTCGTTTTATATAGACAAAAGACCCAAACAGAGTTCATAGGTAAGCAGAGTCTAGAAACGCTTGAAAAATTACCAAATCGGAAAATTTGAGAGATAAAACAAAAAAGTGTCATTTAAAATGTTGTTGTTCACGGAGAACCGGATTATTTTGGAGTTGGAAAATCCATCAGAGTACGTGAACTTAAGAATGCAATTCGTTCCAGAAGGTCATCCCTATAGTTAGTAGCAAAAAGGGAAGCCACCCAATCAAGTAGCTTGAAGGAACAAACGTGTTCCTCATAATCCATTGCCTCCAAGAGCATATCCGGGCAACTTGCGTGATATTCGATGAAACTCCGTCGCAAGAGGTTCTGCGCAGCCGCACAGATATTCCACTCAGCCAAGACTCCAAGTGCAGCCGCACATGCTATACGGCCATCCCGAGCGCAGACCTGGTCAAGGGCCACTAAGGGACCCAGCAAAAGGTCATAATCCGGGTCCGAGCATGACGTATTGGAGAGGCATGAATCCAAAGCCTAATAGAAAGGGCACCGCTGACAGTAGAACACAGGTTGCAGGCAAGTGAAGTAGGCAAAGCGAAAAGTTAGTCCATAACTCACGCTAAGCGTCGCTAATAGCAAGCATCCAAAAACTTGTTGCATTCGGTCACGGTACTGTTGCAACTGGCTGGGTCTGTGCATTACCACATGCTGGGCAGCCATTGCGCAGCAGAAGAACCAGGACGCCACTCGCCAGTGCTAGGATTAATGGGAACTCTCCAACGGCGCTGGAAAAAATAGAATAAATAAAGGCCGGTATTACTCCAAAAATTGTCTGAAAAGAAGTCACAAGGCCGGATCACACAAGTTTAAAAAATTGAGCAAGGCCTTCTGTGTCAGACGGATTACATATTTGATGTATCAGTTCCCCAAAATGCAGTGGGAGATTCGTGTTCAGCAGTGACTGAATCTCACTAGATGTTCTAGCCACCTGCAATTCGAAGGTCTCTCGAGCCAAAGTGAGAGCCACTTCATGCTGAAACAATAGTACTTTGAGTCTGCTTAATTTGTTGAAATCTGTTTTCAAAGTCGGAATAGAAGGCCAAATAGAACTAGCTACATTCCCATGCGGGGGCGGGAAAAGCACATTGCTACAATAAGTAACGCGTTGTGAAACTGTTACTATATACGGGATTCCTGCCCGTAAACCACAGCAGTCGTGGTTATTCAAAATAAGATAACTGCCGTTAGAAAGCAATGTGAGAGCGGGAATTATTGCCGGCACGAGAGTTCCTTTGAAAAAACAAGCAAGATTAGGTGCAGACACATTACAAGCGCCGTGCAACTTAACGCGTTTACAAACTAGGGAATGTCCTACTGTGGAATCGCAGTCCTCCCCTGTTAGGAAAACTTCCTTATCATCCCGTTGACATCTGTAGGTGAAAGGTAGGGACCACAATTCATGGAGAAAAGTACTACCCGGGGGTTCAAAGCGGCCAATTGGAAAATGTTTCATGCAAGATTTAAATTGAAACAGCGAAAATGGGAGAGAGATAACGCCATGAATTAACCATACAGCCGAATCAGTCTCCGCCACTGAAAATGGCAAGTGTTCTAATTGTTCAATGTGTAACAGCGTGTATGTAGCGTCTTTCATGGACATAAATCTCTGTTTATCAGTTACATTAAATGGTAAAAACAAAGCAGAAGCGTTCAAATAATCCCAAGGTACTTTTCCCATTTTGAGAGTTCGTAACGTCCATGCAAACTGCATCACAGATCATAATTGATTTTGACCATGATATAACACAGATACATTATTTTGAACAATATCAATAACAGAAGAGACAATATTATCTAAGGTATAAATGCGGGGAGACAGTGTATTTATGCGATTGTCGACTACTGCAAGGACTTTTTCTAAATTTGCTTTGTCAATTTTGTGAGAAGTTGGCCTGGTATATGCTGTCCACTAATTATAGTGGGCACCTTGCACCAGTCCAAACAACCCCTTATTGGAGATAGGTTAAAGACAACCTTTATTGAAAGCTATCCTAGTGGTAGCTATGGAGAGCAGCCTTCAGGCTAAGTCTTGAAGGAATGTAAAGCAGCTTGTTTTACCAGTCTATAATCTCTTGAGTGATCAAATGAAAGAGGACCACACCAGGTATATATTCAAAATATATGTATTTATTGCTAAACACACCCCTCTAGTCTCTTTATGAGGCTAGAGTTCAAAGTACATAAGTTATAAGTTAGTTATCAACAGTAATAGCACAAATACACGTTTGAGCCCTAGGGGCGTACCAAACTATATACCAATAAAGTGGTATAAGAACCACGACTGAGCTAGACACAAGGCCTAGAGCCTGTAGAAGTGCTTGGACCACAAGGAACCACCCAAGGTAGTGACACAGGGGACCCACGGGGGATGCGTGCAGTGCGAGAACACAGCCGCGAATCGCAGTTGACTTCTATGGGGAAAGTCGCGGTTGGAATTTTAAAGAAAAGGGACACTTAGAGGAGGACTTGGAGCAAACCCCTTTAGAACTGGGTTGTTCTAGAGTCTCTACCCACGGGAGCACCGCAGTACTCGAGTTATCTCACCCAGGGAAGCCGGGTGCATAGGTGTCTTTCGGGGTCGGGTTTCGTCGTCGTTTTCAATGGCGATCTGCTGCAAAGTGCTGCTGGTGGCCAAGTCGAAAGTGTTCGGGCGGATCCAAAGGTGGATCGAAGACCTGAAGAACCTGAAAGCAGAGGGGACTGAGTCTGGGTCACTAGCCAGTGACCAGGAAGGCGATGAGCGGATGCCCACCGATGTCGGGTGCTTCAGGTAGGTTGACGGTCGTCTTGACTCTTCAGCCACGAGGTCCAGGAGGCGTCGACGATGACCAGGAGTTGGATTCGAGCTGTCCCACGACGTCTGTCGATTGCTGAGGTGTCGGCGACCGGATTGGACCCAACAAGCCTTGGCAACGGCAAGTCTCGTGGAAATAGAAGATGGACGGTGGTGCAGACCAGCAAGGTCTGAGGGACTCACCCAGCGAAGGTAAGTCAGGGCACGCCTGGAGCAACCAGGGAAGCCCAAGCAGAAGAATATTGGCCTTCGGGAGGGCCTACTAGCCAACGGACTAGCGACCGCGAAGGAGCCTCGAGTGGACGCACTTAGAGCTGGCTCACGGGACACTCGTGGAGTGGAGGCCAGTGATCTTCGGTGCAGTCGGTGCTGGAGGCGGGGGCTACTCGGAGCCCAAAGCACAACTTCGTGGGAGACCCAGAAGAGGATGCACTTGCAAATGCGCTCGGTGTCCAGGGGTCACGGTTCCACGTTACCCACGACAGCTACGGGCCTCAGCTTTGCTGGGGACTCAGGGCAGCCTCGGGGAAGTCTGGAAATCCACCTCTAGTGATGCAAAGACTTCGGCGTCCGGCGGGAGCTTCAGCGATGCAGACCGGACAATTGCTTCGTTGGTGCCTGCCAAGCAGGGAGTCACTCCTTGACCCCAAGGAGATTCTTCAGTCCTCTAATCTTAAAGTAGAGCGTCGAAGGTCCAGGATTCTGTATCAGAGTTTCGTCCAGGTAAATCTAAAGTCCTAAGGACTGGGGTCCCATACTTATACTAAGTTAGGGGTTGGACATACTCTGGGGACCCACCTATGGGAGGGTCAGGGAAGAGGGGTGGTTACACCCATTCCCTTTGTCCTGTTTCGCGCCAGAGCAGGGGCTGGAAGCCCCTGAACCAGTTTGAACTGGGGTATGCACAGGGACACCAAGTGTGCCCCCAGTGCAGGACTTCAAAGCACCAGAGGGTGCTCCCGCCCAGCCCCAATACACATTATCCTGTCTGGGGAGGTGGTTACACCTCCCTGGGACAGAAACCTATTGTCCAGGCCTCCCCTGCCGGAGTTTCAGTCAGCAGCAGGAGGCCAGACCCATGTCTGTGGCAGCGGCATCCATTTTGTGATGCCAGGGCTTGGAAAGAAGTTACCGGGCAGGCCGGTGTGTACATGTCTCTCCCTCTAGAAGGGTGGAATGCTACCCCCGCCGCCAGAACTGGCGGGGGGGTAGTATTCCAACATGTTTGACACCAAACACATGTTTCCGTGCAGCCATCCCAAAGTTAGCATTTAACGCGAGGTTATAATGCGCTTAAGAGTATATGGTCAGGCTGCACTACAAACAGCATCAGAGAAGGGTCTCCGAACGCTGCAGAGGGGCTCTGCTCATGCAGAGGCACCCTCTCACATAGGAACCAAGCACTCTGCCTTCAGGATTGACAAGGCCTGCCATAGGAGTGACTTATAGGTTTATATGTGTGTATGTATGTAGTGATATAGGTAACCTATATCACAGTAAGGAGTGCATGCACCACCTTACCCAGGCTGCAGTAGCAGACCTGTGGTGTCCTTTTGGCTGGCCTTCCAGGGGTGGCACAATACATGCTTCAGCCCCTGGCAGGCCTCTGAGGTACCTATGCCCTGGGTACATAGTATACCATATACTAGGGACTTATAAGGGCACTCCAGATTCCAATCAGTGATGTGCCTAAGGCACATGGAAACCATTTTAGAGAGGAAGCAGCTAGGCTGGGGTTCTGATTAGCAGGGCCCCAGCCAGACTAAAGTCGAAAAACAGTGAAGCATCAGCAAAAAGTGGGGGAAACCATGTGAAGCAGATCCTACTCTCCTACAAATTTGGCGCAGACGGAACGCTGCTTTCATCTGAGAAAGTTTCCATAATTCATTGTAAGCTGGATAGATTAATCTCTTTGTTCTGGAAATCTCAGGACGTAAGATAAAATCAGCCAAATTGATGTCACTCGACAAGAGGGACAGGTGTTGTTTCACTGACGACAGAGTAGAGTGTTCCAACCACTGTTGGCACAATTTTCTCACCGAATATGTGGTGACCGAATGTGAATGTGGGTAACGAGGATCAGGTCTAGTCTGTGTTAAACCGGTTGATGCATTTTAAAAACGCAGTTGACATGCATTTGAATTGGTTTGCCACAACAACCATCCCGAGTGGTCAACATCAGTGATATTGAAACTGTCATTTCGAAACAGAGCTTGTAATACATCGATGGTACTATTTGTGTGTTTACGCCAATTATCATACTCCGCCGATGACGGAATGGATGGAATATTCAGATTCTTGGCAGTAGCCAAGCCAAAACAAGTGGTTTGGTGCATTGTGTCATTTAAAAATAATATTTGAGTTGGAATTAGGCATGTACGATGCAAAGCTTCGGTTCCCTGGACCTGCCAATCCTTAGTGCCCCAAATTGATTTCAAATCAATGGTGTCTTTCCAGTGATCATAACCGTGTAAGGCCAATTCTGTTACAAAGGAATTGGAATCGATTAATTTCGTGTGTGTCAGAATAAATTTAGATTGAGACGGCAAGTTCAATTTAAAGAAATAGGATTCTGGATTGCACGTGTTGTAACTAGTGAAATAGGTGAACTTATTTCTAATCGTTTTTGAAGGGAGTTGGACAATGTTCCCACTGCGTGTAATTAAATGCGGGTCTCAACGTGTTTGTTTTGTGCAGGAAATGATGACCATAATGTTGATAACAGAATAACTCCGCATAATTGGCAGAATTTAAATATAAATCTTCAGCATCAAAAGCAGCATAATACTTCAAATCAGAAAACAATGAATGTACTGCTTGTACATCCCAATTATCAGAATATATGTCCTGTGTTACCACATCTCCTAATGAAACGAAAAACACGTATGTTATCTTAAGGACTTCCGTCGGACCATGGATTTCGAATGCAACTTTATCCTACACGATGCCATCTGCGACAGGGAAAGCCGAAATGTTCATGAGGGCTTGATCACGTTTCATGATATGGGACGATGTATGTGCAGCTAGAATTCCGTCGACCAACTTCACAGCAGAGCGTTCTGGCAAATAATGACCATTAATGAGCAAGAAAAATACTGTCACAAATCTAATTGACTTGAAGAGGAAAATCAGGATAAGTACCAACCAGATGTAGGTCCAGGGCGGGACCAGGTAAGTCTTTTTGAACCATGAGATGAAAATACTCGTTTTTGTTGGTGGAGTTGCCACAGAGCAAGACGAGGATGAAGAGTGATAAGAGAAGCTCGTATGGTCCCCAAAATAACCGCTTGCATCCATGTTCATTATTGGCGGTAGCGCAGCATCCACTTGATGATGTAAAGGACTGTCCGGTACCTCAATGTGGGACTCATCTGCAGCATAAGCATACCCGACGTCTATGTGGGAAGAGGATGAAGGCACAACAGGAAAAAGGTCAATAGTAGTATCCATCTCGCCCTCGATGACATGGGCATTAGTCGAAGAGGCTGAAGCCATCGGATTCACAGAAATAGCTTTGCATGAAGCACTAGGAGTCACACTATTCAGGATCGGCCAGATGGTGTAGTTTGACATTGTCGACTGAAATGTATCTGTTTTCTTTGCGACCAGGCAAAGGTGATAGAATCATTGTACGAGTACCCTTCAATCCAAGAACTGGGACTGGTGCACGATAAGAGGGACCAAATTCTTTTTTGTTCTCCAGCTTTTCTCCTACCAGATCCCCAATCTAGGAAGACAGCCGGCGACCGGAATCAGCATTGCTGTGTCAGTGGAAGAGGGTATATGTTCTGTTGCATAGCTGTCAAGGGTCTTTTGAAGGTCCTGTAACATGGTAGAATGGTTATCTACGTCAAATGTTGCAGCCGCCGCCACAACGTCGAGAACATCAAGGTCTGGCACAAACATTTTAATGCCAAAGAGCATTTCGTATGGGGTCCGCCCACCCAGAGATCTTCTCGGGAGATTATTAAGTGCATGTTGAACTCCATACAAATGGGCCAGCCAGTTCCTAAGACTCTAGCTGTCAAAGATTGCTTTAAGTCACGGTTCATTCGCTCCACTATGGAATTGCCCTTAGGCCTATATGGAGACGAAAACTGCACCAGCATCCCCATAGACTTCATCGCGTCCTTGTACGCCTTAGAGGCGAACGCTGGACCTTGGTCAGAATGGAAGGTGCCACAGGCAAACGTCCTGACAGACACGCAAATCTCTAATGACATTTTGAGCATCAGCGCTGCGTTGTGGCCAAAACCATAGGAATCTAGTGCACGAATCAACTGCAACAAAAATGTATTTGTATGCAGTATCAGAGGACAATGGACCGCAGTGATCAAGATATACACAGCCAAACGGCTGATTTGATATATATATAGCTGTGTTTGTGGTGGTCTTAAAACCGTAGACGGTTTGATTTGTTGACAAATGTCACAAGAAAGCACATAATTATGGGGCTGTTTATATAAACCACGCCACCAATAAAGTTGCTGTAAAATAGAGACAGTCGCAGACACCCCGGCATGTGCAGAAGCCATGCCTTCGTATGCGGCTATGATCAAAGCAAGCCTGCCGTCCATGTTGGGAATCAGCTGATCCCCAACAGACGGAATTGTAACATAAGGAACTTGTTCGGGAGATAAATGATAAGAATACTTCGAAGGGAAGCCCTGCGGGTAAGCAGTCCCATCCTTCGTAGCAGCTATAGCTGCCAAAATTTCATTATCTATTTTAGTCATGGATCTTGTAACTGCTGCAAAGGAACACGTGGCTACTGCAGATTTGGCTGCCACGTCAGCCAAAGAATTACCAACTGCATGTTCTCCCACACGCTGATGGCCAAGAGTATGTATAACCTGTGTGAGTGGCAGACATTCTTTAAGCCCTGCCACTCGAACCCAAAGCGTTTTATGCTTTATTGTGCTGCCTTTAGAGTCGCAATATTCATTCTGAGACCAAAAGAATAAGTTGCCATTAAAAGACTGGACACAGTAGTAAGAATCGCACACAATAAGAGTATTCACATTAGGATCAGCAAACTCGAGAGCTAGAACAAGAGCACGCAGCTCTGCCAATTGCGCCTTACAGTCCCCAAGTGTCTGTGTATGCACAATTGAAGACTTGAATTCACCATTTACAATTGAACCAGCCACAATAACGCAAGCTGTTGAATAAGCATGTTTGGACCTGATGGCCGGTTGAGCCGAGCCATCGGTATAAATTGTACATTTGTACTCATCCAAAGGAAGCAACGACAACGGTGGAGGATGAACATGTTCATACTGTAAAAACTCTTGTGTCTGAAGAGCAGGATCGAAAATAAACGTGAGATCAGCCGATGTCAAAGAAGTAGCCCATTGTATCCAACAGGGATGTAAAGAATTAGAGTTCAGTACACTCGCCTTAGTCACTGCTTCTAAAGCAGGTATAGGCGATACCATGAGAATGCGTTTCCCCTGCGCCAGCGAGCGATCTTTCAGAATCGCCATTTGGACCGCAGTCAAAACCTTTTCAACATTCGAAAATCGCATTTCCGCTGCAGTGTACAAATGTGATTTGTATGCAATAGGCTCTGTGTCGCCCTCGTTGACCGTCAAGTAAGTGAAACCCACCGTCCCCGGTACTATACGTATGACCCGGTTCGTGGAATTATCACGCGTCAACAAGTAGTTAGTCGCTAGCAGATCTGACTGCAAAGATTGTAGAATAGAGGTTTGTTCCGGAAGCCAGCAGGCAGAAGAATATGTAGGTTGTATCAACGTATAAAGCGGTTTGATACGCTGGGCATAATCGGGGATGCAAGTCCTCCCGAAATTTAACAATCCCAGCAAAGACTGAAGCTTCTTCAGTGTAGATGGAGGTTGCATTTGTGCACATTTCTCCAGAAAGTGGGGGGCCTACCTTCATTATTGAGCTCTTAGCCCAAAAAGAGCACCGCAAAACAAGCGATGTGTGATTTAGCAAAATTGAATTTGTAGCCATAGTCAGCAAACAACAGAATAATTCGGTCGACTCGGACAAGATGTGGTATCAGTCCGTCGTCCATCAGATAAATGTCATCTACGTACGAGAAACATCTGGATCTATGCTGTGCAATAAAGACACAACACGTGCAGCAAAAGCCCCAGGGCTGTTCTTATACCCCATAGGCCAGCACGTAAATTTTTTCTGATTTCCGACGGCGGTAAATGCCGTAAAGTCACGGCTCTCAGGAGCCAAGTTTTGACTGTAGAAACCATTGGATATATCCAGGGTCGTTTTGTATTATTTACGAATAAGACTGTTCACTAGCGCAGAGCTGTGTGTGTTCTGTACCGCAAATGTACGACAATGACTATTCAAATTTCGATAATCTAATACAATGCGATATGAACCGTCTGGTTTCGATACCGGAAAAAGAGGATTATTCATTGGAGATACACAGGATTCAATTACTCCTTGATATTCCAATTGAGTCAGAATGTCACAAACGGGAGCCTTAGCATCTCGCCTGATTGCATATTGCGGTTGTGGCATAGACCGTAGTGGTATTTCATGCACTGGTGAACCCCTATCCCAGCCCACCTGATTACGGTACACCGCTGGGGCAAGGGCCAATGCCCACTCTGATGCGTAAGCCTGTTTAGCTTCCTCAGGGACGTAACGTGAAAAACTCAGAAGTATCACGTCCTCCCCCCTAGAGCGACCAGAACAAATGGTGGAGGCCAATCTGCCTCCGCCAACAAAATGTCATACGAGGAGGTGAGATTTTCCCAGAAAACCGCTGTAATGGTACGCTGTATATCACCCTCAATTTGGAAGACAATTTCATAGAGTCTATCCGGGGGCGCAATTCGAGTATCTGCTGTTTCAACTGTAATAAATATATCAGTTGCTCTCGCCACCAGACAGGGACGCAGTGCCTCCTGCACTATGGTAACCACCGCCGCGCTGTCGAGCAGAGACACTGCCCATGTCCAGTCCAGGAGTAGCGTTCTCACCGTCTGAGGCATACTTAAGCGGCAACTTTCTTCTTTTGATACAGGGGTTAAATTGAGGCAGTCCCTCTTGTTTGGCTTTTATGTCAAACTGTTGAGGTTGATCCTGTCCCTGTTGCGTGGTCGCACCTTTGCTGCGATTCTGGCGTTCCCCACCACCGACTTGAGAGTCCGAGGTGTCCTGTAAAGAATGAGGAGAGCGCTGATCAGGGACTTGAAATCTATCAGGAGTCTTAATTTTCACACGGTCGAGCAAATCATAAGTTCGCTCAGAAGAATCAGGTGTCGGTGAACCAGCACGCGAACCTTGCTTCTGTTGTCGCTGCCCCTGTTTTTTATTTCTTCAGTTCTTTTTAGGAAAGAACGGACGCCCATCCTTATCAGTCTGGGCTTTTTGTTGAGTTTGAGTAAAAGGCTTAATTCCCAGACTATTGCGCCCTAAGCTTTGGCAATAATCTTTGGCAATTTGCGCTGTTTGTCTGCGTCAGCAATAGCCTCCAAGCGTTGTGCCACTTGCAAGCTTGCAGCGTCACCCTTCACATTTGCAAGGATCATATCGCAAACAATATTGAACACCCCAACCAGTCTCATTCTCAACTCCAGGGCTGCTTCAGCCCCATGTTCATCCTGAACATGTTTTATCACGGAAGGGAGAACGGTCATTGAGGGAGTGCCAAAACACATTGAATATACTGCTATAAACACTCTACCCCAAGTGTTACAATCAGCTAACTCGGGAACAAGGCCTTTTGGTAAGCTCATGGTCAGAATCCTGTGTTTCTCCACAGGTGTGGTATTTGAAAAAACAGCTTTGAGTTGCCCAAATGTTTCAGCAAGCCAATAAGGAAGCTCGTCCTTATTTTGCGGACGCTTGCCCATCACTGAGTTAATCATGATAGGACTGATAACTACACCACCGGGGCCTGGTGGTTGTGCAGCAATTCCAGGTGGTCCCACCTGCATGTTGCGTGACATGAACTGTACAACAGCTCTATGTACACGTATCAACGAAGGGTGCAATACGCGTAGCTCTGCGACTGTAACAGTAAGATCATTTGGATGCGGGGTATACCCAGCCAAAACGGGCTATGGGGCCCCATCAATCGATAAGGGGCCTAAATGGACCGCTGTGAAAGGGTGAGGAAGGGCGCCATTAAACCAAATAGTGTGTTGCCAAGCCGTTAACGGAACTTCAAGAGATCGATAAGGTCGATAATTCCGCGGTAGGGCGGTGGCAGTATACTCATGAAATATTCATTTCCATCCACTGCCGGAAAGGTGACCCAAGAATAAAACACCTCAAAGAGGTGCGCAGCATCCGCCTCAACAACAAAAATAAGATCAGCACCACCATTGGGGACTCCATATTGAGTCAAATAAGCGGTGACTGGAGCGCGGTTCAGAGCCATTATGGCAACCGCCATAATGAATGCAAGCGAATAACAACCTACAAGTGGCAGCGCAATAACGGGCAAAAGAAAGAATAAGAACCTTTTAGAATTCTAATTTGAAAAACCTTCACAACTGTCTCCGGAAACAGATGTGAGGGGATTGTGGACAAGCACAAGCACTACTCAGGAGTCTCGCAGATAAGTACCAGACCAAACGTTGGCGGCGCCATGTTGCAGGGATTCTGCACATACACAGAACTATGCGCAGGAAAACAGGACCTCGTTGTGTAGGGCCTGAGCCTTCCTACCGCCTCAGTAACCAAAATCCCAAAACCGACTAGCTATAGTGTCTCATTCGTTCTCCTACATAATCACGAAGCTACAAATGATGAGAAAACCCACAACACAACATTCCCGAATCTCTCAGGAATCGCGGTAGCAAGACATACCCTTTCGCTCACTCACTCGTACCTGTCCACAATAAAAATTGACAGTCACTGTTATAGTTCAAAATTTTTATTTTAACTATAGTGCTCTATAATGCAGTATACGAGCCACTATCAGCAGCAAAAGCATAAACCTAAAACAATTAGCATTGTTGCAATTCCTTAGATTATAAAGGGGATGTCATTGTATACAGACAGTGGATAAAGGACTATAAGGCCTAACCACCCTCCCCTTGGCTAGAAGAAGTTTTATTACATAAAAGAAGATCTCTGGGCTTTGTCAGCAGACCCCATACCTTAGTGACTAGATGGTAGTTCTACATCATAGGAACAGCATAGCTCTTCTCCCTGGAAAGGTCCCTTTCCAAGTGTGTTTCTGAACAACATGCATCCCTATAATATCAAAGCACGAGTTTCCAGCAGTAGCAGCTGTGTTAGCATGTTTTGTCTAGGTGCTAGGGACTGACCAGAACAGAATAACAAGGGGCACTGTTTATCGACCTTGCACATCATGTTCAGACTAAATTCCAGGAACAGGCCAAGAACGCAGAAAGCAGACGGTTCTCATGTGAAAGGCACAAACAGAGTTGTACAAAATAAAGTCATGTAGTAACGTGTGCAAAAGCAGCATCATGGCAGCAGAGCTCATGCTAACTTAGCAATGTCGACAATAACCCTAACGGCCATATGACACTCCCCTGCGTATTTAAGGTCACATATAAAGAAAAAACTGTCTCTTTTATCCCCCAGATAAGCTTGAGCAATTCATCTTATCTTCATAAGCGTGAGGAAACGGACCTTGGGAAAACTTGATTTTTTATACTTGTTGTGTTTTGTTTTTGCCTGAATATGCATATTTTTCATGTTGGCGATACTTCTTTTCTTACATTCTTGTTTTTAGAGGAGTCTTTTTTCTCATTTGGATCCCCAGCCCTTAGGTTTCATATGTCCATCATACCCTCCCCTTGACCCAATGTTTCCATTATTTTCCCTTCATGTTGATAAGTGCCCAAGTATCCTTATGGATCTGTTCTAGTAATTTTTCTTTTTGTTTCATTTCCTTTATTCATTTGTACTATTGCATATATGTCTACGGGGGCCTCCTCATCGTCTGTCTGTCTTCTTTGCATTTCCCTTCCCCATTATTACATTGTTGTCTTACTCTATGTTATTTTGTTTATCATGGTTAAAGCCTCTCTGGCTTTTCACAATCTTCCTTTTATTTATCATGTTCTGTTCACTCCTCTCCTGCTTATCTATCCCTTTTACTTCTCCCTTCATTTTCGCTTCTTCCCATACTCTCTTTATAATATGCTTTAATGTGTAATTGCTTCGAAGGTCGCTTTGCCGTTTTGATTTGTTCTTTCTTATAAGTTGTATGCCATTGTTTGCTACATTTTCTTTCTCTTTTTCCTCATATGACAAATAACCTTCGCATTGTTCTATGGCATGTCAAACGTTTGCATAGTCCTTTTAAGAAGCAGAGCGTACTCACACTTTTATCCAGATTAAAGTGTAAAATTACCCTATTACAAGAAACCCACCTTTCAGACAAGGATATTAATTATCTATGAAAACATTGGGTTGGATATGCAGTTTGCTCCCCAGCTAAATAAAATAAGATGGGGTTGCTATTTTATTCCACAAATCACTTCCTTTGGTTGATGAGAAAAAAGAAAAAGATAAAGATGGTATATGGATTCTTCTTCATCTTGCTATTTACCATACTCCAATATCCATTCTTAATCTATACGGTCCCACCGGCACAGATATTCACTTTTAGGAACAGATGTCTCGCACGCTCTTGTCATGTTCAAACACTAATTTCATTGTTGGCGGGGACTGTAATCAGCTCATGGATCACTTTATCGACAGAAATTCTTCCATCAAATATGTCCTCAACAAAATGCAAAAAGCATTTAGAAATTCTATTCAGTCTAGGGGGCTTACTGACGCATGGAGGGCCTATAACCCGGGTGCTTTGGAATCTACCTTTTATTCTCCTGGTCACCAATTTAAATCAAGGTTCGATTACACCTTTCTAACTCATAATCTACTCTTCTCCTTGGCTAATGCTGAAATTGGTTCTATTCTAATTTCAGATCATGCACCAGTTATAGTTGATCTAGATTTAGTGGCGAAAGATATCTTCCAAGTTAAACAGTTAATGCGGGGCACTGATTTTCTCTCATCTGAAATTCAATGTAGGTGCAGTCTGTCTTCCACTTCCACTCTCAAATACGAATTGCTGAGGAAGGTTATTTCACAATATATTTCTACTCATACACAATCTTCTACTCTCTGTTCATTTCATGAGCTATTTAACCGTTCCCTTGCTGTAAAGGTGTCTTATATATATATTACCTACTGGCAGTCGCCAGTAGGTAGTTATAGTTAGGACCTTGTTTCTATTAAAAAAGCGTTTTTTCTTTTGCCAATATCTTTGGCGCCAGTTGACGGACCTTCACGAAATTTTCAAATCTAATGGGGTGCTCCGGTAAGCTCCTATCTTGAAAGTTTTCAGGGTGATTCGTCAAGAGGGGGACAAGAAAAAATGGGGGACCCATAACGTGTTTTCTCTGTTAATTTCCATAGGAAACTTTAGACACGGCTGCAGCCAGAACTGCTTAACAGAATTACACCAAATTTGGCAAAAAGTTAGCTCTTGGTACAGAAAGCTACCTTTTTTTTAAATGGTGTAAATCCGTTCAGTAGTTCCTGAGAAATTCAGATTTAAAAAAATATTGATATCTGGTGACCGCGGTGGATCCACGAACCCTCCTGAGCACGAGCTTTACTCTGATTGACAGCCAACACTTTAAACCAGGAAGTGTTGGCAGCCATCTTGTGACTCGGTTGAACCGAGTCACAAGAAAAAAGGAGAAAAAACATTAACAAACAAGAAAAGGGGGCAGGGTAGGAACACTGACTCCCTAGGCCTGCTCAAGGGGACCCAAGGGCCCAAAAAAGCATTTTTTTTAAACAACTTCGGCCGGATTCGCGTAGGGTCCACGAATCCGGCTGAAAATAATTTTTTTTTTAAATGAAGCGCGGTCTTTTGCGCTTTGTTTCTTTAGCCCCAGAGTGGGCCAGGTCCCGGGGCAATCCGTAATTATGTTGCGGGGCCGCCACCTCCCCGGGGCTATGTTAATGATTTGCAGGGGGCCGCACAAGCCCCCCGCAGCCACGGGGACGCCACTTCCCCGGGGCTTCAATATTTAAGTGCGGGGGGCCTCGAGCCCCCTCCCCCGCAGCCCCTGGGATCGTTACCTCCCCGGGGCTTCAATTAATAAAATTAAGTGCAGGGGGCCTCCTGCCCCCCCAGACTGCCATGGGGACCACCACCTCCCCGGGGCATTGAGTAATTAAAATACGGGGTCCGTAGCGGACCCCGGTCCCGGGGACCACCGGCTTCCCGGGGCTTTACACTTGATGGGAGGGGGGCAGCACGGACCCCCCTCCAGGAGCCCTAGATGGCCCGGCTGCAGCAATGTCCCGGGGTGCCCACCCCCAGACATTGCAGTTTGCTATGGCATGGCGTGAGCAAAGCTCGCGCCCTGCCATAGCAAACTCTGCTTCACTTCATGGAAGCGAGAGCAGTATTGCTTTTGTGCACAGGGAGCTGCATGTTTGCAGCTCCCTTTGTCCAACAGAAATGCCGGCTCCCGCAGGAGGCGGGAAGCTAGCAGGGACCACGGGGGGCATTGGGGCTCCCCTCACGGTCCCCAACGTTAGGACAGGCCCGAGGGGATGGGGTCCCTGGGCCGAAAATGGCCCCGGGGACCACTTGCCTCCTTCTGCACCTCACTTGCCTCTTGCTTCTTTCTTCTGCACCTTTCTTGCCTTTTTCTGCACTTCTGTTGCTTCCTTCTGCCGCTATCTTGCCTCTTTCTGCACCCTCTTCCCTCTTTCTGCACCTCTCTTGCCTCATTTTCCACTTCTCCTGCCTCTTTCTGCAGCTTGCTTGCTTCTTTCGGCACCCCTTTTGCCTCTATCTGCATCTCTGTTGCTTCTTGCTTCTTTCTCCACCTCTCTTGTTTCTTTCTGCTCCCCTCTTCCCGCACCTCTCTTGCCTGTTTCTGCAACTCTCTTGCCTCTTTCTTTAGTTCTCTTGCCTCCTTCTGCACCTCCGTTGCTTCTTTCTGCACTTGTCTTGCCTCTTTCTGCACGTGTCTTGCCTCTTTCTGCACGTGTCTTGCCTTTCTGCACCTCACTTGACTCTTTATGCACTTGTTTTGCTTCTTTCTACACCTTTGTTGCTTCTTTCAGCACTTCTCTTGCATCTTTCTGCACTTCTCTTGCCAGTTTCTGTACCTCTCTTGCCTCTTTCTGCACCTCTGTTGCCTCCCACCTGCACCTCACTTGCTTCTTTTTGCACCCCTCTTGCCTCTTTCTGCACCCCTCTTTCTGCACCTCTCTTGTGTCTTTCTGCACACCTGCTCTCTCTTTCGGCACCTCTCCTGCCTCTTTCTGCAACTCTCTTGCCTCTTTCTGCACCTCTGTTGCTTCTTTTTGCACCCCTCTTGCCTCTTTCTGCACCCCTCTTTCTGTACCTCTCTTGCTTCTTTCTGCACCCCTGTGGCCTCTTTCTGCACCAGTCTGCCCTCTTTCTGCACCTCTCTTGCCTCTTTATGTACCTCCCTTAACTCTTTCTGCACTTCTCTTGCTTTCATCTGTACATCGCTTGCTTCATTCTGCACCCCTCTTGCCTCTTTCTGCACCCCTCTTGCCTTTTTCTACACCCCTCTTGCCTCTTTCTGCACCCCTCTTGCCTCTTTCTGCACCTCTCTTGCCTATTTCTGCACCTCTCTTGCCTATTTCTGCACCACTCTTGCCTCTTTCCGCACTTCTCTTGCCTCTTTCTGCACCTTCGTTGCTTATTTATGCACTTCTCTTGCTTCTTTCTGCACCTCTCTTGCTTTATTATGTACTTGTCTTCCCTCTTTCTGCATCTCTCTTGCTTGTTTCTCCAGTGGTCTTCCCTTCGTCTACACCTCTCTTGCCTTTTTCTACACCTCTCTTGCCTCTTTCTGCACTTCTGTTGCTTCTCTCTGCACTTCTCTTGCCTCTTTCTGCACCCCTCTTGCCTTTCTTTACTCGTCTTCCCTCTTTCTGCACCTCTCTTGCTTCTTTCTGCACACTCCTGCTCTTTCTGCACCTCTCTTGCTTCTTTCTCCAGTCGTCTTCCCTTTCTCTACACCTCTCTTACCTTTTTCTACACCTCTCTTGCCTCTTTCTGCACTTCTGTTGCTTCTCTCTGCACTTCTCTTGCCTCTTTCTGCACCTCTCTTGCCTCTTTCTGCACCCCTCTTGCCTCTTTCTTTACTCGTCTTCCCTCTTTCTGCACCTCTCTTGCCTCTTTCTGCACTCCTCTTACCTCTTTCTGCACCTCTCTTGCTTCTTTCTGCACACTCCTGCTCTTTCTGCACCTCTTGCTTCTTTCTCCAGTCGTCTTCCCTTTCTCTACACCTCTTACCTTTTTCTACACCCCTCTTGCCTCTTTCTGCACCTCTGTCTGATCTTTCTGCACTTCTCTTGCTTCTTTCTGCACTTTTGCCTCTTTCTGCACCCCTATTGCCTATTTCTGCACCTCTGTCTGATCTTTCTGCACTTCTCTTGCTTCTTTCTGCACCTATCTTGCTTTTATGTGCACCCCCTTGCCTCTTATTGCACCTCTCTTCCCTCATTCTTAACCTCTGTGCCTTCATCCTGCACTTCTCTTGCTTCTTGCTGCGCCTTTCTTGCCTCTTTCTGCAGCCCCCTTCCCTCTTTCTGCACCTCTTGCCTCTTTCTGCACCCTTCTTCCCTTTTTCTGTAGTTCTCTTGCCTCTTTCTGTAGTTCTCTTGCCTCTTTCTGCATCATTCTTGCATCTTTCTGCACCTCCCTTGCCTATCTGCACTTCTATTGCTTCTTTCTAAACCTGTTGCTTTTTTCAGCACTTCTCTTGCCTCTTTCTGCACCCCTCTTCCCTCTTTCTGCACACCTGTTCTCTCTTTCGGCACCTCTGCTGCCTGTTTCTGCACCTCTCTTGCCTCTTTCTGCACCTCTGCTGCCTGTTTCTGCACCTCTCTTGCCTCTTTCTGCACCTCGGTTGCTTCTTTCTGCACCTCTCTTGCTTCTTTCTGCACCCTCTCTGCATCCTTCTTCCCTCTTTCTGCACCTCTCTTGCCTCTGTCTGCACCCCTCTTCCCTCTTTTGCACCTCTTGTGCCTGTTTCTGCACCTGTCTTATCTCTTTCTGCACCTCATTTGCCTCTCTGCAATTCTCTTGCTTCTTTGTACACCTCTGTTGCTTCTTTCTGCACTTCTCCTGCCTCTTTCTGCACCCCTCTTCTCTTTTCCTGCACATCTCTGGCCTCTTTCTGCACATCTATTGCCTCTTTCTGCACCCCTCTTGCCTCTTTCTACACCCCTCTGCCCTCTTTCTGCACCCCTCTTCCCGCACCCCTCCTGCCTCTATCTGCACTGCTGATCCCTCTTTGTACACCTCTCCTGTCTGTTTCTGCATCTCTCTTGCCTCTTTCTGCATATCACTTGCCTCTGCACTCCTCTTGCTTCTTTGTACACCTCAGTTGCTTCTTTCTGCACTTCTCTTGCCTCTTTCTCTACCTCTCTTGCCTCTGTCTGCACTGCTGTTCCCTCTTTCTGCACCTCTTTTGCCTCTTTCTGCTCTCCTCTAGCCTCTTTCTGCACCCCTGTTGCTTCATTCTGCACTTCTCTTACTTCTTTCTGTACCTCCCTTGCTTCTTTCTGCACTCTTCTTCCCTTTTTCTGCACCTCTTACCTTTTTCTGCACGTCTCTTGCCTCTTTCTGCACCTCAGTTGCTACTTTCAGCACTTCTCCTGCCTTTCTGCACTCGTCTTCCCTCTTTCTGCACTTCTACTTCTTTCTGTACCTCTCTTGCTTCTTTCTGCACTCTTCTTCCCTTTTTCTGCACCTCTTACCTTTTTCTGCACGTCTCTTGCCTCTTTCTGCACCTCAGTTGCTACTTTCAGCACTTCTCCTGCCTCTTTCTGCACTCCTCTTGCCTCTTTTTGCACCTCACTTGCCTCTCTGCACTTCTCTTGCTTCTTTGTACACCTCTGTTGCTTCTTTCTGCACTTCTCTTGCCTTTCTGCACCCCTCTTCCCTCTTTCTGCACCTCTCTTGCCTCTGTCTGCACTGCTGTTCCCTCTTTCCACACCTCTCTTGCCTGTTTCTGCATCTCTCTTGCCTGTTTCTGCACCACTCTTGCCTTTCTGTACATCACTTGCCTCTCTGCACTTCTCTTGCTTCTTTCTGCACTTCTCTTGCTTCTTTCTGTATCTCTCTTGCTTCTTTCTGCACTCTTCTTCTCTTTCTCTGCACCTCTCTTGCCTCTTTCTGCACCTCTCTTGCCTCTCTGCACAACTATTCCCTCTTTCTGCACATCTCTTGCCTCTGTCTGCACTGCTGTTGCTTCTTTCAGCACTTCTCTTACCTCTTTCTGCACTCCTCTTGTCTGCTTCTGCACATCACTTGTCTTTTCACACCTCTTGCCTCTTTCTGCACGTCTCTTGCCCTTTTCTGCACCTAACTTGCTTTTTTTTTGCACCTCACTTGCTTCTTTCTGCAGTTCTCGTGCCTCCTTCTGCACCTCTTGCTTTTTTCTGCACTTCTCTTGCTTCTTTCTGCACCCCTGTTGACTCTTTCTGCACTCATCTTCCCTGTTTCTCCATCTCTTGTCTCTTTGTGCACCTCTCGTCTCTTTGTGCGCCTGCCTCTCTTGCCTCTTTGTGCACTTCTGTTGCCTCTTTCTCCACCTCCGTTGCTTCTTTCTGCACTTCTATTGCCTCTTTCTGCACCTCTGTTGCTTCTTTCAGCACTTCTCTTACCACTTTCTGCATCCCTCTTGCCTCTTTCAGCACTTATGTGGCTTCTTTCTGCACCTCCGTTGCTTCTTTCTGCACTTCTCTTGTCTCTTTCTGCACCTCTGTTGCTTCTTTTAGCACTTCTCTTACCACTTTCTGCATCCCTCTTGCCTCTTTCTGCACTGGTGTTCCCTCTTTCTGCACCTCTTTTGCCTGTTTCTGCACCTCTCTTGCCTTTCTGCAGTTCTCGTCTCCTTCTGCACATCTGTTGCTTCTTTCTCCACTTCTCTTGCCTCTTTCTGCACTTCTCTTGCCTCTTTCTGCACTTTTCATGCCTCTTTCTGTACCTCCGTTGCTTCTTTCTGCACATCTCTTGCCTCTGTCTGCACTGCTGTTGCTTCTTTCAGCTCCTCTCTTGCCTCTTTCCGCACGTCTCTGGCCCTTTTCTGCACCTCACTTGCTTTTTTCTGCACCTTACTTGCTTCTTTCTGCAGGTCTCTTGCCTCCTTCTGCACCTGTTGCTTTTTTCCACACTTCTCTTGCTTCTTTCTGCACCCCTGTTGACTCTTTCTGCACTCATCTTCCCTGTTTCTGCACCTCTCGTCTCTTTGTATGCCTCTCTTGCCTCTTTGTGCACTTCTGTTGCCTCTTTCTCCACCTCCGTTGCTTGTTTCTGCACTTCTATTGCCTCTTTCTGCACCTCTGTTGCTTCTTTCAGCACTTCTCTTACCACTTTCTGCATCCCTCTTGCCTCTTTCAGCACTTGTGGCTTCTTTCTGCACCTCCGTTGCTTCTTTCTCCACTTCTCTTGCCTCTTTCTGCACCCCTCTATCCTCTTTCTGCACCCGTTGCTTCTTTCTGCACGCTCTTGCCTTTCTGCACTGGTGTTCCCTCTTTCTGCACCTCTTTTGCCGGTTTCTGCAACTCTCTTCCCTCTTTCTGCAGTTCTCGTCTCCTTCTGCACATCTGTTGCTTCTTTTCCACTTCTCTTGCCTCTTTCTGCACCCCTCTAGCCTCTTTCTGCACCCGTTGTTCTTTCTGCACGCTCTTGCCTCTTTCTGCACTTCTCTTCCCTCTTTCTGCACTTTTCATGCCTCTTTCTGTACCTCCGTTGCTTCTTTCTGCACTTCTCTTGCTTCTTTCTGCACCCCTGTGGCCTCTTTCTACACTCGTCTTCCCTCTTTCTGCACCTCTCTTGCCATTTTCTGTACCCCTATTGCTTCTTTCTGCACTTTTCTTGCTTCTTTCTGTACCGCGCTTGCTACTTTCTGCACCCCTCTTGCCTCTTTCTGTACCCCTCTTGCCTCTTTCTGCACCCCTCTTGCCTCCTTCTGCACCTCTTGCCTCTTTCTGCACCTCTCTTGCCTCTTTCTGTAGCCCTGTTGCTTATTTCTGCACTTTTCTTGCTTCTTTCTGTACCTTGCTTGCTTCTTTCTGCACCACTCTTGCCTCTTTCTGCACCTCTCCTGCCTCCTTCTGCACCTCTCTTGCCTCTTTCTGCACTCCTCTTGCCTCTTTCTGCACTCCTCTTCCCGCACCTCTCTTGCTTCTTTCTGCACCTCTCTTGCTTCTTTCTGTACCCCTGTTGCCTCTTTCTGCACTCGTCTTCCGTCTTTCTGCACCTCTCTTGCCTCTTTCTGTACCCGTTGCTTCTTTCTGCACCCCTCTTCCCTCACCTCTCCTGCCTCCTTCTGCACCTCTTGCTTCTTTCTGCACCCCTCTTGCCTCTTTCTGCACTCCTCTTCCCGCACCTCTCTTGCTTCTTTCTGCACCTCTCTTGCTTCTTTCTGCTCCCCTGTTGCCTCTTTCTGCACCTGACTTGCTTCTTTCTCCAGTCATCTTCCCTTTCTCTACACCTCTCTTGCCTTTTTCTACACCTCTCTTGCCTCTTTCTGCACTTCTGTAGCTTCTTTCTGCACTTTTCTTGCCTCTTTCTGTACCCCTATTGCCTATTTCTGCACCTCTGTCTGATCTTTCTGCACTTCTCTTGCTTCTTTCGGCACCTCTTTTGCTTCTATGTACACCCTATTGCCTCTTACTGCACCTCTCTTCCCTCTTTCAGACCTCGGTTGCCTCTTTCTGCACCTCTGTGCCTTCATTCTGCACTTCTCTTGCCTCTTTCTGCACCTTTCTTGCTTCTTTCTGCCTCACTCTTGCCTCTTTCTGCAGCCCCCTTCCCTCTTTCTGCACCGCTCGTGGCTCTTTCTGCACCTCTTGCTTCTTCCTGCGCACCCTTCTTCCATTTTCTGCATCTCTCTTGCCACTTTCTGCACCTCACCTCTTTCTGCAGTTCTCTTGCCTCTTTCTGCACCTCTCTTGCCTCTTTCTGCACTCCTTACCTCTTTCTGCACCTCTTGCTTCTTTCTGCACACTCCTGCTCTTTCTGCACCTCTCTTGCTTCTTTCTCCAGTCGTCTTCCCTTTCTCTACACCTCTCACCTTTTTCTACACCTCTCTTGCCTCTTTCTGCACTTCTGTTGCTTCTTTCTGCACTTTTCTTGCCTCTTTCTGCACCCCTATTGCCTATTTCTGCACCTCTGTCTGATCTTTCTTCTCTTGCCTCTTTCGGCACCTCTTTTGCTTCTATGTGCACCCCTCTGGTCTCTTACTGCACCTCTCTTCCCTCTTTCTGCACCCCTCTTCCCTCTTTCTGCACTCTTCTTGCCTCTTTTTGCACTCCTCTTGCTTCTTTCTGCACTTCTCTTGCTTCTTTCTGTATCTCTCTTGCTTCTTTCTGCACCCCTCTTGCCTCTTTCTGTACATCACTTGCCTCTCTGCACTTCTCTTGCCTTTGTCTGCACTGCTGTTGCTTCTTTCAGCACCTCTTGCCTCTTTCTGCACGTCTCTTGCCCTTTTCTGCACCTCACTTGCTTTTTCTGCACCTCACTTGCTTTTTCTGCACCTCACTTGCTTCTTTATGCAGTTCTCTTGCCTCCTTCTGCACTGCTGTTGCTTCTTTCAGCACTTCTATTGCCTCTTTCTGCACTCCTCTTGTCTGTTTTTGCACATCACTTGTGTCTTTTGCACGCCTCTTTCTGCACGTCTCTTGCCCTTTTCTGCACCTCACTTGCTTTTCTTTGCACCTCTCTTGCTTCCTTCTGCAGCCCTCTTGTCTCATTTTGCACCCGTCTTCTTTCTGCACCTCTCTTGCTTCTTTCTGCACCCCGTGGCCTCTTTCTGCACTCATCTTCCGTCTTTCTGCACCTCTCACCTTTTTCTGCACCTCTCTTGCCTCTTTCTGTAGCCCTGTTGCTTATTTCTGCACTTTTCTTGCTTCTTTCTGTACCTTGCTTGCTTCTTTCTGCACCACTCTTGCCTCTTTCTGCACCTCTCCTGCCTCCTTCTGCACCTCTCTTGCCTCTTTCTGCACTCCTCTTGCCTCTTTCTGCAGTCCTCTTCCCGCACCTCTCTTGCTTCTTTCTGCACCTCTCTTGCTTCTTTCTGTACCCCTGTTGCCTCTTTCTGCACTCGTCTTCCGTCTTTCTGCACCTCTCTTGCCTCTTTCTGTACCCGTTGCTTCTTTCTGTACTTTTCTAGCTTCTTTCTGTACCTTGCTTGCTTCTTTCTGCACCCCTCTTCCCTCACCTCTCCTGCCTCCTTCTGCACCTCTTGCTTCTTTCTGCACCCCTCTTGCCTCTTTCTGCACTCCTCTTCCCGCACCTCTCTTGCTTCTTTCTGCACCTCTCTTGCTTCTTTCTGCTCCCCTGTTGCCTCTTTCTGCACCTGACTTGCTTCTTTCTCCAGTCATCTTCCCTTTCTCTACACCTCTCTTGCCTTTTTCTACACCTCTCTTGCCTCTTTCTGCACTTCTGTAGCTTCTTTCTGCACTTTTCTTGCCTCTTTCTGTACCTCTATTGCCTATTTCTGCACCTCTGTCTGATCTTTCTGCACTTCTCTTGCTTCTTTCGGCACCTCTTTTGCTTCTATGTACACCCCTATTGCCTCTTACTGCACCTCTCTTCCCTCTTTCAGACCTCTGTTGCCTCTTTCTGCACCTCTGTGCCTTCATTCTGCACTTCTCTTGCCTCTTTCTGCACCTTTCTTGCTTCTTTCTGCCTCACTCTTGCCTCTTTCTGCAGCCCTCTTCCCTCTTTCTGCACCGCTCGTGGCTCTTTCTGCACCTCTTGCTTCTTCCTGCGCACCCTTCTTGCCATTTTTCTGCACCTCTCTTGCCACTTTCTGCACCTCACCTCTTTCTGCAGTTCTCTTGCCTCTTTCTGCACCTCTCTTGCCTCTTTCTGCACTCCTTACCTCTTTCTGCACCTCTTGCTTCTTTCTGCACACTCCTGCTCTTTCTGCACCTCTCTTGCTTCTTTCTCCAGTCGTCTTCCCTTTCTCTACACCTCTTACCTTTTTCTACACCTCTCTTGCCTCTTTCTGCACTTCTGTTGCTTCTTTCTGCACTTTTCTTGCCTCTTTCTGCACCCCTATTGCCTATTTCTGCACCTCTGTCTGATCTTTCTTCTCTTGCCTCTTTCTGCACCTCTTTTGCTTCTATGTGCACCCCTCTGGTCTCTTACTGCACCTCTCTTCCCTCTTTCTGCACCCCTCTTCCCTCTTTCTGCACTCTTCTTGCCTCTTTCTGCACTCCTCTTGCTTCTTTCTGCACTTCTCTTGCTTCTTTCTGTATCTCTCTTGCTTCTTTCTGCACCCCTCTTGCCTCTTTCTGTACATCACTTGCCTCTCTGCACTTCTCTTGCCTTTGTCTGCACTGCTGTTGCTTCTTTCAGCACCTCTTGCCTCTTTCTGCACGTCTCTTGCCTCTTTCTGCACCTCAGTTGCTACTTTCAGCACTTCTCCTGCCTCTTTCTGCACTCCTCTTGCCTCTTTTTGCACCTCACTTGCCTCTCTGCACTTCTCTTGCTTCTTTGTACACCTCTGTTGCTTCTTTCTGCACTTCTCTTGCTCTTTCTGCACCCCTCTTCCCTCTTTCTGCACCTCTCTTGCCTCTGTCTGCACTGCTGTTCCCTCTTTCCACACCTCTCTTGCCTGTTTCTGCATCTCTCTTGCCTGTTTCTGCACCACTCTTGCCTCTTCTGTACATCACTTGCCTCTCTGCACTTCTCTTGCTTCTTTCTGCACTTCTCTTGCTTCTTTCTGTATCTCTCTTGCTTCTTTCTGCACTCTTCTTCTCTTTCTCTGCACCTCTCTTGCCTCTTTCTGCACCTCTCTTGCCTCTCTGCACAACTATTCCCTCTTTCTGCACATCTCTTGCCTCTGTCTGCACTGCTGTTGCTTCTTTCAGCACTTCTCTTACCTCTTTCTGCACTCCTCTTGTCTGCTTCTGCACATCACTTGTCTTTTCACACCTCTTGCCTCTTTCTGCACGTCTCTTGCCCTTTTCTGCACCTAACTTGCTTCTTTTGCACCTCACTTGCTTCTTTCTGCAGTTCTCGTGCCTCCTTCTGCACCTCTTGCTTTTTTCTGCACTTCTCTTGCTTCTTTCTGCACCCCTGTTGACTCTTTCTGCACTCATCTTCCCTGTTTCTCCATCTCTTGTCTCTTTGTGCACCTCTCGTCTCTTTGTGCGCCTGCCTCTCTTGCCTCTTTGTGCACTTCTGTTGCCTCTTTCTCCACCTCCGTTGCTTCTTTCTGCACTTCTATTGCCTCTTTCTGCACCTCTGTTGCTTCTTTCAGCACTTCTCTTACCACTTTCTGCATCCCTCTTGCCTCTTTCAGCACTTATGTGGCTTCTTTCTGCACCTCCGTTGCTTCTTTCTGCACTTCTCTTGTCTCTTTCTGCACCTCTGTTGCTTCTTTTAGCACTTCTCTTACCACTTTCTGCATCCCTCTTGCCTCTTTCTGCACTGGTGTTCCCTCTTTCTGCACCTCTTTTGCCTGTTTCTGCACCTCTCTTGCCTTTCTGCAGTTCTCGTCTCCTTCTGCACATCTGTTGCTTCTTTCTCCACTTCTCTTGCCTCTTTCTGCACTTCTCTTGCCTCTTTCTGCACTTTTCATTGCCTCTTTCTGTACCTCCGTTGCTTCTTTCTGCACATCTCTTGCCTCTGTCTGCACTGCTGTTGCTTCTTTCAGCTCCTCTCTTGCCTCTTTCCGCACGTCTCTGGCCCTTTTCTGCACCTCACTTGCTTTTTTCTGCACCTTACTTGCTTCTTTCTGCAGGTCTCTTGCCTCCTTCTGCACCTGTTGCTTTTTTCCACACTTCTCTTGCTTCTTTCTGCACCCCTGTTGACTCTTTCTGCACTCATCTTCCCTGTTTCTGCACCTCTCGTCTCTTTGTATGCCTCTCTTGCCTCTTTGTGCACTTCTGTTGCCTCTTTCTCCACCTCCGTTGCTTGTTTCTGCACTTCTATTGCCTCTTTCTGCACCTCTGTTGCTTCTTTCAGCACTTCTCTTACCACTTTCTGCATCCCTCTTGCCTCTTTCAGCACTTGTGGCTTCTTTCTGCACCTCCGTTGCTTCTTTCTCCACTTCTCTTGCCTCTTTCTGCACCCCTCTATGCCTCTTTCTGCACCCGTTGCTTCTTTCTGCACGCTCTTGCCTTTCTGCACTGGTGTTCCCTCTTTCTGCACCTCTTTTGCCGGTTTCTGCAACTCTCTTCCCTCTTTCTGCAGTTCTCGTCTCCTTCTGCACATCTGTTGCTTCTTTTCCACTTCTCTTGCCTCTTTCTGCACCCCTCTAGCCTCTTTCTGCACCCGTTGTTCTTTCTGCACGCTCTTGCCTCTTTCTGCACTTCTCTTCCCTCTTTCTGCACTTTTCATGCCTCTTTCTGTACCTCCGTTGCTTCTTTCTGCACTTCTCTTGCTTCTTTCTGCACCCCTGTGGCCTCTTTCTACACTCGTCTTGCCTCTTTCTGCACCTCTCTTGCTATTTTCTGTACCCCTATTGCTTCTTTCTGCACTTTTCTTGCTTCTTTCTGTACCGCGCTTGCTACTTTCTGCACCCCTCTTGCCTCTTTCTGTACCCCTCTTGCCTCTTTCTGCACCCCTCTTGCCTCCTTCTGCACCTCTTGCCTCTTTCTGCACCTCTCTTGCCTCTTTCTGTAGCCCTGTTGCTTATTTCTGCACTTTTCTTGCTTCTTTCTGTACCTTGCTTGCTTCTTTCTGCACCACTCTTGCCTCTTTCTGCACCTCTCCTGCCTCCTTCTGCACCTCTCTTGCCTCTTTCTGCACTCCTCTTGCCTCTTTCTGCACTCCTCTTCCTGCACCTCTCTTGCTTCTTTCTGCACCTCTCTTGCTTCTTTCTGTACCCCTGTTGCCTCTTTCTGCACTCGTCTTCCGTCTTTCTGCACCTCTCTTGCCTCTTTCTGTACCCGTTGCTTCTTTCTGCACCCCTCTTCCCTCACCTCTCCTGCCTCCTTCTGCACCTCTTGCTTCTTTCTGCACCCCTCTTGCCTCTTTCTGCACTCCTCTTCCCGCACCTCTCTTGCTTCTTTCTGCACCTCTCTTGCTTCTTTCTGCTCCCCTGTTGCCTCTTTCTGCACCTGACTTGCTTCTTTCTCCAGTCATCTTCCCTTTCTCTACACCTCTCTTGCCTTTTTCTACACCTCTCTTGCCTCTTTCTGCACTTCTGTAGCTTCTTTCTGCACTTTTCTTGCCTCTTTCTGTACCCCTATTGCCTATTTCTGCACCTCTGTCTGATCTTTCTGCACTTCTCTTGCTTCTTTCGGCACCTCTTTTGCTTCTATGTACACCCCTATTGCCTCTTACTGCACCTCTCTTCCCTCTTTCAGACCTCGGTTGCCTCTTTCTGCACCTCTGTGCCTTCATTCTGCACTTCTCTTGCCTCTTTCTGCACCTTTCTTGCTTCTTTCTGCCTCACTCTTGCCTCTTTCTGCAGCCCCCTTCCCTCTTTCTGCACCGCTCGTGGCTCTTTCTGCACCTCTTGCTTCTTCCTGCGCACCCTTCTTCCATTTTTCTGCATCTCTCTTGCCACTTTCTGCACCTCACCTCTTTCTGCAGTTCTCTTGCCTCTTTCTGCACCTCTCTTGCCTCTTTCTGCACTCCTTACCTCTTTCTGCACCTCTTGCTTCTTTCTGCACACTCCTGCTCTTTCTGCACCTCTCTTGCTTCTTTCTCCAGTCGTCTTCCCTTTCTCTACACCTCTCTTACCTTTTTCTACACCTCTCTTGCCTCTTTCTGCACTTCTGTTGCTTCTTTCTGCACTTTTCTTGCCTCTTTCTGCACCCCTATTGCCTATTTCTGCACCTCTGTCTGATCTTTCTTCTCTTGCCTCTTTCGGCACCTCTTTTGCTTCTATGTGCACCCTCTGGTCTCTTACTGCACCTCTCTTCCCTCTTTCTGCACCTCTCTTCCCTCTTTCTGCACTCTTCTTGCCTCTTTTTGCACTCCTCTTGCTTCTTTCTGCACTTCTCTTGCTTCTTTCTGTATCTCTCTTGCTTCTTTCTGCACCCCTCTTGCCTCTTTCTGTACATCACTTGCCTCTCTGCACTTCTCTTGCCTTTGTCTGCACTGCTGTTGCTTCTTTCAGCACCTCTTGCCTCTTTCTGCACGTCTCTTGCCCTTTTCTGCACCTCACTTGCTTTTTTCTGCACCTCACTTGCTTTTTTCTGCACCTCACTTGCTTCTTTATGCAGTTCTCTTGCCTCCTTCTGCACTGCTGTTGCTTCTTTCAGCACTTCTATTGCCTCTTTCTGCACTCCTCTTGTCTGTTTTTGCACATCACTTGTGTCTTTTTGCACGCCTCTTTCTGCACGTCTCTTGCCCTTTTCTGCACCTCACTTGCTTTTCTTTGCACCTCTCTTGCTTCCTTCTGCAGCCCTCTTGTCTCATTTTGCACCCGTCTTCTTTCTGCACCTCTCTTGCTTCTTTCTGCACCCGTGGCCTCTTTCTGCACTCATCTTCCGTCTTTCTGCACCTCTCACCTTTTTCTGCACCTCTCTTGCCTCTTTCTGTAGCCCTGTTGCTTATTTCTGCACTTTTCTTGCTTCTTTCTGTACCTTGCTTGCTTCTTTCTGCACCACTCTTGCCTCTTTCTGCACCTCTCCTGCCTCCTTCTGCACCTCTCTTGCCTCTTTCTGCACTCCTCTTGCCTCTTTCTGCAGTCCTCTTCCGCACCTCTCTTGCTTCTTTCTGCACCTCTCTTGCTTCTTTCTGTACCCCTGTTGCCTCTTTCTGCACTCGTCTTCCGTCTTTCTGCACCTCTCTTGCCTCTTTCTGTACCCGTTGCTTCTTTCTGTACTTTTCTAGCTTCTTTCTGTACCTTGCTTGCTTCTTTCTGCACCCCTCTTCCCTCACCTCTCCTGCCTCCTTCTGCACCTCTTGCTTCTTTCTGCACCCCTCTTGCCTCTTTCTGCACTCCTCTTCCCGCACCTCTCTTGCTTCTTTCTGCACCTCTCTTGCTTCTTTCTGCTCCCCTGTTGCCTCTTTCTGCACCTGACTTGCTTCTTTCTCCAGTCATCTTCCCTTTCTCTACACCTCTCTTGCCTTTTTCTACACCTCTCTTGCCTCTTTCTGCACTTCTGTAGCTTCTTTCTGCACTTTTCTTGCCTCTTTCTGTACCCCTATTGCCTATTTCTGCACCTCTGTCTGATCTTTCTGCACTTCTCTTGCTTCTTTCGGCACCTCTTTTGCTTCTATGTACACCCTATTGCCTCTTACTGCACCTCTCTTCCCTCTTTCAGACCTCTGTTGCCTCTTTCTGCACCTCTGTGCCTTCATTCTGCACTTCTCTTGCCTCTTTCTGCACCTTTCTTGCTTCTTTCTGCCTCACTCTTGCCTCTTTCTGCAGCCCCTTCCCTCTTTCTGCACCGCTCGTGGCTCTTTCTGCACCTCTTGCTTCTTCCTGCGCACCCTTCTTCCATTTTTCTGCATCTCTCTTGCCACTTTCTGCACCTCACCTCTTTCTGCAGTTCTCTTGCCTCTTTCTGCACCTCTCTTGCCTCTTTCTGCACTCCTTACCTCTTTCTGCACCTCTTGCTTCTTTCTGCACACTCCTGCTCTTTCTGCACCTCTCTTGCTTCTTTCTCCAGTCGTCTTCCCTTTCTCTACACCTCTTACCTTTTTCTACACCTCTCTTGCCTCTTTCTGCACTTCTGTTGCTTCTTTCTGCACTTTTCTTGCCTCTTTCTGCACCCCTATTGCCTATTTCTGCACCTCTGTCTGATCTTTCTTCTCTTGCCTCTTTCGGCACCTCTTTTGCTTCTATGTGCACCCTCTGGTCTCTTACTGCACCTCTCTTCCCTCTTTCTGCACCCCTCTTCCCTCTTTCTGCACTCTTCTTGCCTCTTTTTGCACTCCTCTTGCTTCTTTCTGCACTTCTCTTGCTTCTTTCTGTATCTCTCTTGCTTCTTTCTGCACCCCTCTTGCCTCTTTCTGTACATCACTTGCCTCTCTGCACTTCTCTTGCCTTTGTCTGCACTGCTGTTGCTTCTTTCAGCACCTCTTGCCTCTTTCTGCACGTCTCTTGCCCTTTTCTGCACCTCACTTGCTTTTTCTGCACCTCACTTGCTTCTTTCTGCACCTCACTTGCTTCTTTATGCAGTTCTCTTGCCTCCTTCTGCACCTGTTGCTTTTTCTGCACTTCTCTTGCTTCTTTCTGCACCCCTGTTGACTCTTTCTGCACTCATCTTCCCTGTTTCTGCACCTCTCGTCTCTTTGTGCACCTCTCGTCTCTGTGCGCCTCTCTTGCCTCTTTGTGCACTTCTGTTGCCTCTTTCTGCACCTCCGTTGCTTCTTTCTGCACTTCTCTTGCTTATTTCTCCACCTCTGTTGCTTCTTTCAGCACTTCTCTTACCACATTCGGCACCCGTCTTGCCTCTTTCTGCACTGGTGTTCCCTCTTTCTGCACCTCTTTTGCCGTTTCTGCAACTCTCTTCCCTCTTTCTGCAGTTCTCGTCTCCTTCTGCACATCTGTTGCTTCTTTCCACTTCTCTTGCCTCTTTCTGCACCCCTCTAGCCTCTTTCTGCACCCGTTGCTTCTTTCTGCACGCTCTTGCCTCTTTCTGCACTTCTCTTCCCTCTTTCTGCACTTTTCATGCCTCTTTCTGTACCTCCGTTGCTTCTTTCTGCACTTCTCTTGCTTCTTTCTGCACCCCTGTGGCCTCTTTCTACACTCGTCTTCCCTCTTTCTGCACCTCTCGCCTTTTTCTGCACCTCTCTTGCCATTTTCTGTACCCCTATTGCTTCTTTCTGCACTTTTCTTGCTTCTTTCTGTGCAGCGCTTGCTACTTTCTGCACCCCTCTTGCCTCTTTCTGTGCCCCTCTTGCCTCTTTCTGCACCCCTCTTGCCTCCTTCTGCACCTCTTGCCTCCTTCTGCACCTCTTGCCTCCTTCTGCACCTCTTGCCTCCTTCTGCACCTCTCTTGCCTCCTTCTGCACCTCTCTTGCCTCCTTCTGCACCTTTCTTGCTTCTTTCTGCACCTCCGTTGCTTCTTTATGCACCTCTTGCTTCTTTCTGCTCCTCTCTTGCTTCTTTCTGCACCCGTTGCCTCTTACTGCTCCTCTCTTCCCTCTTTCAGCACCTCTGTTGCCTCTTTCTGCACCTCTGTTGCCTCTTTCTGCACCTCTGTTGCCTTCATTCTGCACTTCTCTTGCCTCTTTCTGCACATTTCTTGCTTTTCTGCCTCCCTCTTGCCTCTTTTTGCAGCCCCTTCCCTCTTTCTACACCTCTCTTGCTTCTTTCTGCGCACCCCTCTTCCCTCTTTCTGCACCTCATTTGCCTCTCTGCACTTCTCTTGCTTCTTTGTACACCTCTGTTGCTTCTTTCTGCACTTCTCCTGCCTCTTTCTGCACCCCTCTTCTCTCTTCCTGCACATCTCTGGCCTCTTTCTGCACATCTATTGCCTCTTTCTGCACCCCTCTTGCCTCTTTCTACACCCCTCTTGCCTCTTTCTACACCCCTCTGCCCTCTTTCTGCACCCCTCTTCCCGCACCCCTCCTGCCTCTATCTGCACTGCTGTTCCCTCTTTCTGCACCTCTCCTGTCTGTTTCTGCATCTCTCTTGCCTCTTTCTGCATATCACTTGCCTCTGCACTCCTCTTGCTTCTTTGTACACCTCTGTTGCTTCTTTCTGCACTTCTCTTGCATCTTTCTCCACCTCTCTTGCCTCTGTCTGCACTGCTGTTCCTCTTTCTGCACCTCTTTTGCCTCTTTCTGCTCTCCTCTAGCCTCTTTCTGCACCCCTGTTGCTTCATTCTGTACTTCTCTTACTTCTTTCTGTACCTCTCTTGCTTCTTTTTACACCCCTGTGGCCTCTTTCTGCACCTCTCGCCTCTTTCTGCACTTCTCTTGCTTCTTTCTGTACATCTCTTGCTTCATTCTGCACCTCTCTTGCCTCTTTCTGAACCCCTCTTCCCTCTTTCTGCACCTCTCTTGCCCATTTCTGCACCACTCTTGCCTCTTTCTGCACTTCTTGTGCCTCTTTCTGTACCTCCGTTGCTTCTTTATGCACTTCACTTGCTTCTTTCTGCCCCTCTCTTGCTTCTTTCTGCACCCCTGTGGCCTCTTTCTGCACTCATCTTGACTCTTTCTGCACCTCACTTGCCTCTCTGCACTTCTCTTGCTACTTTGTACACCTCTGTTGCTTTTTCGGCACTTCTCTTGCCTCTTTCTGCACCCTCTTCCCGCACCTCTATTGCCTCTTTCTGCACCTCTCTTCTCTCTTTCTTCACACCTCTTCCCTCTTTCTGCACCTCTCTTGCCTGTCTGCACTGCTGTTCCCTCTTTCCGCACCTCACTTGCCTCTTTCTGCACCTCACTTGCCTCTCTGCACTTCTCTTGCTTCTTTGTACACCTCTGTTGCTTCTTTCTGCACTTCTCTTGCCTCTTTCTGCACCCCTCTTCCCGCACCTCTATTGCCTCTTTCTGCACCCTCTTCCCTCTTTCTGCACCTCTCTTGCCTCTGTCTGCACTGCTGTTCCCTCTTTCTGCACCTCTCATCCCTCTTTCTGCATCTCTCGCTTCTTTCTGTACCTCTCTTGCTTCTTTCTGCGCACTGTTCTTCCCTTTTCTGCACCGCTCTTACCTTTTTCTGCACGTCTCTTGCCTCTTTCTGCACCTCAGTTGCTACTTTCAGCACTTCTGCCTCTTTCTGCACTCCTCTTGCATCTTTTTGCACTTCTCTTGCTTCTTTCTGTACATCTCTTGCTTCATTCTGCACCTCTCTTGCCTCTTTCTGAACCCGTTGCTTCTTTCTGCACGCTCTTGCCTCTTTCTGCACTTCTTGTGCCTCTTTCTGTATCTCCGTTGCTTCTTTATGCACTTCTCTTGCTTCTTTCTGCCCCTCTCTTGCTTCTTTCTGCCCCTCTCTTGCTTCTTTCTGCCCCTCTCTTGCTTCTTTCTGCACCCCTGTGGCCTCTTTCTGCACTCATCTTGACTCTTTCTGCACCTCACTTGCCTCTCTGCACTTCTCTTGCTTCTTTGTACACCTCTGTTGCTTCTTTCTGCACTTCTCTTGACTCTTTCTGCACCCCTCTTCCCGCACCTCTATTGCCTCTTTCTGCACCTCTTGTCTTTCTGCAACCCTCTTCCCTCTTTCTGCACTCTTCTTGCCTCTTTTTGAACTCCTCTTGCTTCTTTCTGCACTTCTCTTGCTTCTTTCTGTATCTCTCTTGCTTCTTTCTGCACTCTTCTTTCCTTTTTCTGCACCTCTTGCCTCTTTCTGCACCCCGCTTGCCTCTTTCTGTACATCACTTGCCTCTCTGCACTTCTCTTGCTTCTTTGTACACCTCTGTTGCTTCTTTCTGCACTCTTCTTGGCTCTTTTTGCACTCCTCTTGCTTCTTTCTGCACCTCTCTTGCCTCTTTCTGCAACTCTCTAGCCTCTTTCTGCACCCTCTTCCCTCTTTCTGCACATCTCTTGCCTCTGTCTGCACTGCTGTTGCTTCTTTCAGCACCTCTCTTGCCTCTTTCTGCACGTCTCTTGCCCTTTTCTGCACCTCACTTGCTTTTTCTGCACCTCACTTGCTTCTTTATGCAGTTCTCTTGCCTCCTTCTGCACCTGTTGCTTTTTCTGCACTTCTCTTGCTTCTTTCTGCACCCCTGTTGACTCTTTCTGCCCTCATCTTCCCTGTTTCTGCACCTCTCGTCTCTTTGTGCACCTCTCTTGTCTCTTTGTGCGCCTCTCTTGCCTCTTTGTGCACTTCTGTTGCCTCTTTCTCCACCTCCGTTGCTTCTTTCTGCACTTCTCTTGCCTCTTTCTGCACCTCTGTTGCTTCTTTCAGCACTTCTCTTACATCTTTCTGCACCCTCTTGCCTCTTTCAGCACTTCTGTGGCTTCTTTCTGCACCTCCGTTGCTTCTTTCTGCACTTCTCTTGCTTATTTCTGCACCTGTTGCTTCTTTCAGCACTTCTCTTACCACTTTCGGCACCCTCTTGCCTCTTTCTGCACTGGTGTTCCCTCTTTCTGCACCTCTTTTGCCTGTTTCTGCAACTCTCTTGCCTCTTTCTGCAGTTCTCATCTCCTTCTGCACATCTGTTGCTTCTTTCTCCACATCTGTTGCTTCTTTCTCCACTTCTCTTGCCTCTTTCTCCACTTCTCTTGCCTCTTTCTGCACTTTTCTTGCCTCTTTCTGTACCTCGCTTGCTACTTTCTGTACCTCGCTTGCTACTTTCTGCACCCCTCTTGCCTCTTTCTGCACCCCTCTTGCCTCTTTCTGCACCCCTCTTGCCTCCTGCACCGCTCTTGCCTCCTTCTGTACTTTTCTTGCCTCTTTCTGCACCTCCGTTGCTTCTTTATGCACCTCTCTTCCTTCTTTCTGCACCCGTTGCCTCTTACTGCTCCTCTCTTCCCTCTTTCAGCACCTCTGTTGCCTATTTCTGCACCTCTGTTGCCTTCATTCTGCACTTCTCTTGCCTCTTTCTGCACATTTCTTGCTTCTTTCTGCCTCCCTCTTGCCTCTTTCTGCAGACCCTTCCTCTTTCTGCAGCCCCTTCCTCTTTCTGCACCTCTCGTGGATCTTTCTACACCTCTCTTGCTTCTTTCTGCGCACCCTTCTTCCCTTTTCTGCATCTCTCTGCATCTCTCTTGCCTCTTTCTGCACCTCTCTTGCTTCTTTCTGCACTCCTGTTGCCTCTTTCTGCACTCCTCTTGCCTCTTTCTGCACTCCTCTTGCCTCTTTCTGCACTCCTCTTGCCTCTTTCTGCACTCCTCTTGCCTCTTTCTGCACCTCTCTTGCTTCTTTCTGTACTTCTCTTGCTCTTTCTGCACTTCTATTGCTCTTTCTGCACTTCTATTGCTCTTTCTGCACCTCTCTTGTTTCTTTCTCCAGTCGTCTTCCCTTTTTCTACACCTCTTGCCTTTTTCTACACCTCTCTTGCCTCTTTCTGCACTTCTGTTGCTTCTTTCTGCACTTTTGCCTTTTTCTACACCTCTCTTGCCTCTTTCTGCACTTGTTGCTTCTTTCTGCACTTTTGCCTCTTTCTGCACCTCTTTCCTTTTCCAGCACCTCTCTTGCCTCTTTCTGCACCTCTGTGCCTTCATTCTGCACTTCTCTTGCCTCTTTCTGCACCTTTATTGCTTCCTTCTGCCTCACTCTTGCCTCTTTGTGCAGCCCCTTCCCTCTTTCCGTGCCTCTCTTGCCTCTTTCTGCACCTCTCTTGCCTCTTTCTGCACCTCACTTGCCTCTTTCTGCACCTCACTTGCCTCTCTGCACTTCTCTTGTTTCTTTGTACACCTCTGTTGCTTCTTTCTGCACTCTTCTTGCCTCTTTCTGCACTCCTCTTGCCTCTTTCTGCACCACTCTTGCCTCTTTCTGTACATCACTTGCCTCTCTGCACTTCTCTTGTTTCTTTGTACACCTCTGTTGCTTCTTTCTGCACTCTTCTTGCCTCTTTCTGCACTCCTCTTGCTTCTTTCTGTACCTCTCTTGCTTCTTTCTGCACTCTCCTTCCCTTTTCTGCACTTCTCTTGCCTCTTTCTGCACCTCTCTTGCCTCTTTCTGCACCCCTCTTCCCTCTTTCTGCACATCTCTTGCCTCGGTCTGCACTGCTGTTGCTTCTTTCAGCACTTCTATTGCCTCTTTCTGCACTCCTCTTGTCTGTTTTTGCACATCACTTGTGTCTTTTGCACGCCTCTTTCTGCACGTCTCTTGCCCTTTTCTGCACCTCACTTGCTTTTCTTTGCACCTCTCTTGCTTCCTTCTGCAGCCCTCTTGTCTCATTTTGCACCCGTCTTCTTTCTGCACCTCTCTTGCTTCTTTCTGCACCCGTGGCCTCTTTCTGCACTCATCTTCCGTCTTTCTGCACCTCTCACCTTTTCTGCACCTCTCTTGCCTCTTTCTGTAGCCCTGTTGCTTATTTCTGCACTTTTCTTGCTTCTTTCTGTACCTTGCTTGCTTCTTTCTGCACCACTCTTGCCTCTTTCTGCACCTCTCCTGCCTCCTTCTGCACCTCTCTTGCCTCTTTCTGCACTCCTCTTGCCTCTTTCTGCAGTCCTCTTCCGCACCTCTCTTGCTTCTTTCTGCACCTCTCTTGCTTCTTTCTGTACCCCTGTTGCCTCTTTCTGCACTCGTCTTCCGTCTTTCTGCACCTCTCTTGCCTCTTTCTGTACCCGTTGCTTCTTTCTGTACTTTTCTAGCTTCTTTCTGTACCTTGCTTGCTTCTTTCTGCACCCCTCTTCCCTCACCTCTCCTGCCTCCTTCTGCACCTCTTGCTTCTTTCTGCACCCCTCTTGCCTCTTTCTGCACTCCTCTTCCCGCACCTCTCTTGCTTCTTTCTGCACCTCTCTTGCTTCTTTCTGCTCCCCTGTTGCCTCTTTCTGCACCTGACTTGCTTCTTTCTCCAGTCATCTTCCCTTTCTCTACACCTCTCTTGCCTTTTCTACACCTCTCTTGCCTCTTTCTGCACTTCTGTAGCTTCTTTCTGCACTTTTCTTGCCTCTTTCTGTACCCCTATTGCCTATTTCTGCACCTCTGTCTGATCTTTCTGCACTTCTCTTGCTTCTTTCGGCACCTCTTTTGCTTCTATGTACACCCCTATTGCCTCTTACTGCACCTCTCTTCCCTCTTTCAGACCTCTGTTGCCTCTTTCTGCACCTCTGTGCCTTCATTCTGCACTTCTCTTGCCTCTTTCTGCACCTTTCTTGCTTCTTTCTGCCTCACTCTTGCCTCTTTCTGCAGCCCCCTTCCCTCTTTCTGCACCGCTCGTGGCTCTTTCTGCACCTCTTGCTTCTTCCTGCGCACCCTTCTTCCATTTTTCTGCATCTCTCTTGCCACTTTCTGCACCTCACCTCTTTCTGCAGTTCTCTTGCCTCTTTCTGCACCTCTCTTGCCTCTTTCTGCACTCCTTACCTCTTTCTGCACCTCTTGCTTCTTTCTGCACACTCCTGCTCTTTCTGCACCTCTCTTGCTTCTTTCTCCAGTCGTCTTCCCTTTCTCTACACCTCTTACCTTTTTCTACACCTCTCTTGCCTCTTTCTGCACTTCTGTTGCTTCTTTCTGCACTTTTCTTGCCTCTTTCTGCACCCCTATTGCCTATTTCTGCACCTCTGTCTGATCTTTCTTCTCTTGCCTCTTTCGGCACCTCTTTTGCTTCTATGTGCACCCCTCTGGTCTCTTACTGCACCTCTCTTCCCTCTTTCTGCACCCCTCTTCCCTCTTTCTGCACTCTTCTTGCCTCTTTTTGCACTCCTCTTGCTTCTTTCTGCACTTCTCTTGCTTCTTTCTGTATCTCTCTTGCTTCTTTCTGCACCCCTCTTGCCGCTTTCTGTACATCACTTGCCTCTCTGCACTTCTCTTGCCTTTGTCTGCACTGCTGTTGCTTCTTTCAGCACCTCTTGCCTCTTTCTGCACGTCTCTTGCCCTTTTCTGCACCTCACTTGCTTTTTCTGCACCTCACTTGCTTTTTCTGCACCTCACTTGCTTCTTTATGCAGTTCTCTTGCCTCCTTCTGCACCTGTTGCTTTTTTCTGCACTTCTCTTGCTTCTTTCTGCACCCCTGTTGACTCTTTCTGCACTCATCTTCCCTGTTTCTGCACCTCTCGTCTCTTTGTGCACCTCTCGTCTCTGTGCGCCTCTCTTGCCTCTTTGTGCACTTCTGTTGCCTCTTTCTGCACCTCCGTTGCTTCTTTCTGCACTTCTCTTGCTTATTTCTCCACCTCTGTTGCTTCTTTCAGCACTTCTCTTACCACATTCGGCACCCGTCTTGCCTCTTTCTGCACTGGTGTTCCCTCTTTCTGCACCTCTTTTGCCGGTTTCTGCAACTCTCTTCCCTCTTTCTGCAGTTCTCGTCTCCTTCTGCACATCTGTTGCTTCTTTTCCACTTCTCTTGCCTCTTTCTGCACCCCTCTAGCCTCTTTCTGCACCCGTTGCTTCTTTCTGCACGCTCTTGCCTCTTTCTGCACTTCTCTTCCCTCTTTCTGCACTTTTCATGCCTCTTTCTGTACCTCCGTTGCTTCTTTCTGCACTTCTCTTGCTTCTTTCTGCACCCCTGTGGCCTCTTTCTACACTCGTCTTCCCTCTTTCTGCACCTCTCGCCTTTTTCTGCACCTCTCTTGCCATTTTCTGTACCCCTATTGCTTCTTTCTGCACTTTTCTTGCTTCTTTCTGTGCCGCGCTTGCTACTTTCTGCACCCCTCTTGCCTCTTTCTGTACCCCTCTTGCCTCTTTCTGCACCCCTCTTGCCTCCTTCTGCACCTCTTGCCTCCTTCTGCACCTCTTGCCTCCTTCTGCACCTCTTGCCTCCTTCTGCACCTCTCTTGCCTCCTTCTGCACCTCTCTTGCCTCCTTCTGCACCTTTCTTGCTTCTTTCTGCACCTCCGTTGCTTCTTTATGCACCTCTTGCTTCTTTCTGCTCCTCTCTTGCTTCTTTCTGCACCCGTTGCCTCTTACTGCTCCTCTCTTCCCTCTTTCAGCACCTCTGTTGCCTCTTTCTGCACCTCTGTTGCCTCTTTCTGCACCTCTGTTGCCTTCATTCTGCACTTCTCTTGCCTCTTTCTGCACATTTCTTGCTTTTCTGCCTCCCTCTTGCCTCTTTTTGCAGCCCCTTCCCTCTTTCTACACCTCTCTTGCTTCTTTCTGCGCACCCCTCTTCCCTCTTTCTGCACCTCATTTGCCTCTCTGCACTTCTCTTGCTTCTTTGTACACCTCTGTTGCTTCTTTCTGCACTTCTCCTGCCTCTTTCTGCACCCTCTTCTCTCTTCCTGCACATCTCTGGCCTCTTTCTGCACATCTATTGCCTCTTTCTGCACCCCTCTTGCCTCTTTCTACACCCCTCTTGCCTCTTTCTACACCCCTCTGCCCTCTTTCTGCACCCCTCTTCCCGCACCCCTCCTGCCTCTATCTGCACTGCTGTTCCCTCTTTCTGCACCTCTCCTGTCTGTTTCTGCATCTCTCTTGCCTCTTTCTGCATATCACTTGCCTCTGCACTCCTCTTGCTTCTTTGTACACCTCTGTTGCTTCTTTCTGCACTTCTCTTGCATCTTTCTCCACCTCTCTTGCCTCTGTCTGCACTGCTGTTCCCTCTTTCTGCACCTCTTTTGCCTCTTTCTGCTCTCCTCTAGCCTCTTTCTGCACCCCTGTTGCTTCATTCTGTACTTCTCTTACTTCTTTCTGTACCTCTCTTGCTTCTTTTTACACCCCTGTGGCCTCTTTCTGCACCTCTCGCCTCTTTCTGCACTTCTCTTGCTTCTTTCTGTACATCTCTTGCTTCATTCTGCACCTCTCTTGCCTCTTTCTGAACCCCTCTTCCCTCTTTCTGCACCTCTCTTGCCCATTTCTGCACCACTCTTGCCTCTTTCTGCACTTCTTGTGCCTCTTTCTGTACCTCCGTTGCTTCTTTATGCACTTCACTTGCTTCTTTCTGCCCCTCTCTTGCTTCTTTCTGCACCCCTGTGGCCTCTTTCTGCACTCATCTTGACTCTTTCTGCACCTCACTTGCCTCTCTGCACTTCTCTTGCTACTTTGTACACCTCTGTTGCTTTTTCGGCACTTCTCTTGCCTCTTTCTGCACCCCTCTTCCCGCACCTCTATTGCCTCTTTCTGCACCTCTCTTCTCTCTTTCTTCACACCTCTTCCCTCTTTCTGCACCTCTCTTGCCTGTCTGCACTGCTGTTCCCTCTTTCCGCACCTCACTTGCCTCTTTCTGCACCTCACTTGCCTCTCTGCACTTCTCTTGCTTCTTTGTACACCTCTGTTGCTTCTTTCTGCACTTCTCTTGCCTCTTTCTGCACCCCTCTTCCCGCACCTCTATTGCCTCTTTCTGCACCCCTCTTCCCTCTTTCTGCACCTCTCTTGCCTCTGTCTGCACTGCTGTTCCCTCTTTCTGCACCTCTCATCCCTCTTTCTGCATCTCTCGCTTCTTTCTGTACCTCTCTTGCTTCTTTCTGCGCACTGTTCTTCCCTTTTCTGCACCGCTCTTACCTTTTCTGCACGTCTCTTGCCTCTTTCTGCACCTCAGTTGCTACTTTCAGCACTTCTGCCTCTTTCTGCACTCCTCTTGCATCTTTTTGCACTTCTCTTGCTTCTTTCTGTACATCTCTTGCTTCATTCTGCACCTCTCTTGCCTCTTTCTGAACCCGTTGCTTCTTTCTGCACGCTCTTGCCTCTTTCTGCACTTCTTGTGCCTCTTTCTGTATCTCCGTTGCTTCTTTATGCACTTCTCTTGCTTCTTTCTGCCCCTCTCTTGCTTCTTTCTGCCCTCTCTTGCTTCTTTCTGCCCTCTCTTGCTTCTTTCTGCACCCCTGTGGCCTCTTTCTGCACTCATCTTGACTCTTTCTGCACCTCACTTGCCTCTCTGCACTTCTCTTGCTTCTTTGTACACCTCTGTTGCTTCTTTCTGCACTTCTCTTGACTCTTTCTGCACCCCTCTTCCCGCACCTCTGTTGCCTCTTTCTGCACCTCTTGTCTTTCTGCAACCCTCTTCCCTCTTTCTGCACTCTTCTTGCCTCTTTTTGAACTCCTCTTGCTTCTTTCTGCACTTCTCTTGCTTCTTTCTGTATCTCTCTTGCTTCTTTCTGCACTCTTCTTTCCTTTTTCTGCACCTCTTGCCTCTTTCTGCACCCGCTTGCCTCTTTCTGTACATCACTTGCCTCTCTGCACTTCTCTTGCTTCTTTGTACACCTCTGTTGCTTCTTTCTGCACTCTTCTTGGCTCTTTTGCACTCCTCTTGCTTCTTTCTGCACCTCTCTTGCCTCTTTCTGCAACTCTCTGGCCTCTTTCTGCACCCTCTTCCCTCTTTCTGCACATCTCTTGCCTCTGTCTGCACTGCTGTTGCTTCTTTCAGCACCTCTCTTGCCTCTTTCTGCACGTCTCTTGCCCTTTTCTGCACCTCACTTGCTTTTTCTGCACCTCACTTGCTTCTTTATGCAGTTCTCTTGCCTCCTTCTGCACCTGTTGCTTTTTCTGCACTTCTCTTGCTTCTTTCTGCACCCCTGTTGACTCTTTCTGCCCTCATCTTCCCTGTTTCTGCACCTCTCGTCTCTTTGTGCACCTCTCTTGTCTCTTTGTCAGCCTCTCTTGCCTCTTTGTGCACTTCTGTTGCCTCTTTCTCCACCTCCGTTGCTTCTTTCTGCACTTCTCTTGCCTCTTTCTGCACCTCTGTTGCTTCTTTCAGCACTTCTCTTACATCTTTCTGCACCCCTCTTGCCTCTTTCAGCACTTCTGTGGCTTCTTTCTGCACCTCCGTTGCTTCTTTCTGCACTTCTCTTGCTTATTTCTGCACCTGTTGCTTCTTTCAGCACTTCTCTTACCACTTTCGGCACCCCTCTTGCCTCTTTCTGCACTGGTGTTCCCTCTTTCTGCACCTCTTTTGCCTGTTTCTGCAACTCTCTTGCCTCTTTCTGCAGTTCTCATCTCCTTCTGCACATCTGTTGCTTCTTTCTCCACATCTGTTGCTTCTTTCTCCACTTCTCTTGCCTCTTTCTCCACTTCTCTTGCCTCTTTCTGCACTTTTCTTGCCTCTTTCTGTACCTCGCTTGCTACTCTGCTTCGCTGCTACCTCATCTTGCCTCTTTCTGCACCCTCTTGCCTCTTTCTGCACCCCTCTTGCCTCTTTCTGCACCCCTCTTGCCTCCTGCACCGCTCTTGCCTCCTTCTGTACTTTTCTTGCCTCTTTCTGCACCTCCGTTGCTTCTTTATGCACCTCTCTTCCTTCTTTCTGCACCCGTTGCCTCTTACTGCTCCTCTCTTCCCTCTTTCAGCACCTCTGTTGCCTATTTCTGCACCTCTGTTGCCTTCATTCTGCACTTCTCTTGCCTCTTTCTGCACATTTCTTGCTTCTTTCTGCCTCCCTCTTGCCTCTTTCTGCAGACCCTTCCTCTTTCTGCAGCCCTTCCTCTTTCTGCACCTCTCGTGGATCTTTCTACACCTCTCTTGCTTCTTTCTGCGCACCCTTCTTCCCTTTTCTGCATCTCTCTGCATCTCTCTTGCCTCTTTCTGCACCTCTCTTGCTTCTTTCTGCACTCCTGTTGCCTCTTTCTGCACTCCTCTTGCCTCTTTCTGCACTCCTCTTGCCTCTTTCTGCACTCCTCTTGCCTCTTTCTGCACTCCTCTTGCCTCTTTCTGCACCTCTCTTGCTTCTTTCTGTACTTCTCTTGCTCTTTCTGCACTTCTATTGCTCTTTCTGCACTTCTATTGCTCTTTCTGCACCTCTCTTGTTTCTTTCTCCAGTCGTCTTCCCTTTTTCTACACCTCTTGCCTTTTCTACACCTCTCTTGCCTCTTTCTGCACTTCTGTTGCTTCTTTCTGCACTTTTGCCTTTTCTACACCTCTCTTGCCTCTTTCTGCACTTGTTGCTTCTTTCTGCACTTTGCCTCTTTCTGCACCTCTTTCCTTTTCCAGCACCTCTCTTGCCTCTTTCTGCACCTCTGTGCCTTCATTCTGCACTTCTCTTGCCTCTTTCTGCACCTTTATTGCTTCCTTCTGCCTCACTCTTGCCTCTTTGTGCAGCCCCTTCCCTCTTTCCGTGCCTCTCTTGCCTCTTTCTGCACCTCTCTTGCCTCTTTCTGCACCTCACTTGCCTCTTTCTGCACCTCACTTGCCTCTCTGCACTTCTCTTGTTTCTTTGTACACCTCTGTTGCTTCTTTCTGCACTCTTCTTGCCTCTTTCTGCACTCCTCTTGCCTCTTTCTGCACCACTCTTGCCTCTTTCTGTACATCACTTGCCTCTCTGCACTTCTCTTGTTTCTTTGTACACCTCTGTTGCTTCTTTCTGCACTCTTCTTGCCTCTTTCTGCACTCCTCTTGCTTCTTTCTGTACCTCTCTTGCTTCTTTCTGCACTCTCCTTCCCTTTTCTGCACTTCTCTTGCCTCTTTCTGCACCTCTCTTGCCTCTTTCTGCACCCCTCTTCCCTCTTTCTGCACATCTCTTGCCTCGGTCTGCACTGCTGTTGCTTCTTTCAGCACTTCTATTGCCTCTTTCTGCACTCCTCTTGTCTGTTTTTGCACATCACTTGTGTCTTTTTGCACGCCTCTTTCTGCACGTCTCTTGCCCTTTTCTGCACCTCACTTGCTTTTCTTTGCACCTCTCTTGCTTCCTTCTGCAGCCCTCTTGTCTCATTTTGCACCCGTCTTCTTTCTGCACCTCTCTTGCTTCTTTCTGCACCCGTGGCCTCTTTCTGCACTCATCTTCCGTCTTTCTGCACCTCTCACCTTTTTCTGCACCTCTCTTGCCTCTTTCTGTAGCCCTGTTGCTTATTTCTGCACTTTTCTTGCTTCTTTCTGTACCTTGCTTGCTTCTTTCTGCACCACTCTTGCCTCTTTCTGCACCTCTCCTGCCTCCTTCTGCACCTCTCTTGCCTCTTTCTGCACTCCTCTTGCCTCTTTCTGCAGTCCTCTTCCGCACCTCTCTTGCTTCTTTCTGCACCTCTCTTGCTTCTTTCTGTACCCCTGTTGCCTCTTTCTGCACTCGTCTTCCGTCTTTCTGCACCTCTCTTGCCTCTTTCTGTACCCGTTGCTTCTTTCTGTACTTTTCTAGCTTCTTTCTGTACCTTGCTTGCTTCTTTCTGCACCCCTCTTCCCTCACCTCTCCTGCCTCCTTCTGCACCTCTTGCTTCTTTCTGCACCCCTCTTGCCTCTTTCTGCACTCCTCTTCCCGCACCTCTCTTGCTTCTTTCTGCACCTCTCTTGCTTCTTTCTGCTCCCCTGTTGCCTCTTTCTGCACCTGACTTGCTTCTTTCTCCAGTCATCTTCCCTTTCTCTACACCTCTCTTGCCTTTTCTACACCTCTCTTGCCTCTTTCTGCACTTCTGTAGCTTCTTTCTGCACTTTTCTTGCCTCTTTCTGTACCCCTATTGCCTATTTCTGCACCTCTGTCTGATCTTTCTGCACTTCTCTTGCTTCTTTCGGCACCTCTTTTGCTTCTATGTACACCCTATTGCCTCTTACTGCACCTCTCTTCCCTCTTTCAGACCTCTGTTGCCTCTTTCTGCACCTCTGTGCCTTCATTCTGCACTTCTCTTGCCTCTTTCTGCACCTTTCTTGCTTCTTTCTGCCTCACTCTTGCCTCTTTCTGCAGCCCCTTCCCTCTTTCTGCACCGCTCGTGGCTCTTTCTGCACCTCTTGCTTCTTCCTGCGCACCCTTCTTCCATTTTCTGCATCTCTCTTGCCACTTTCTGCACCTCACCTCTTTCTGCAGTTCTCTTGCCTCTTTCTGCACCTCTCTTGCCTCTTTCTGCACTCCTTACCTCTTTCTGCACCTCTTGCTTCTTTCTGCACACTCCTGCTCTTTCTGCACCTCTCTTGCTTCTTTCTCCAGTCGTCTTCCCTTTCTCTACACCTCTTACCTTTTTCTACACCTCTCTTGCCTCTTTCTGCACTTCTGTTGCTTCTTTCTGCACTTTTCTTGCCTCTTTCTGCACCCCTATTGCCTATTTCTGCACCTCTGTCTGATCTTTCTTCTCTTGCCTCTTTCGGCACCTCTTTTGCTTCTATGTGCACCCCTCTGGTCTCTTACTGCACCTCTCTTCCCTCTTTCTGCACCCCTCTTCCCTCTTTCTGCACTCTTCTTGCCTCTTTTGCACTCCTCTTGCTTCTTTCTGCACTTCTCTTGCTTCTTTCTGTATCTCTCTTGCTTCTTTCTGCACCCCTCTTGCCTCTTTCTGTACATCACTTGCCTCTCTGCACTTCTCTTGCCTTTGTCTGCACTGCTGTTGCTTCTTTCAGCACCTCTTGCCTCTTTCTGCACGTCTCTTGCCCTTTTCTGCACCTCACTTGCTTTTTCTGCACCTCACTTGCTTTTTCTGCACCTCACTTGCTTCTTTATGCAGTTCTCTTGCCTCCTTCTGCACCTGTTGCTTTTTCTGCACTTCTCTTGCTTCTTTCTGCACCCCTGTTGACTCTTTCTGCACTCATCTTCCCTGTTTCTGCACCTCTCGTCTCTTTGTGCACCTCTCGTCTCTGTGCGCCTCTCTTGCCTCTTTGTGCACTTCTGTTGCCTCTTTCTGCACCTCCGTTGCTTCTTTCTGCACTTCTCTTGCTTATTTCTCCACCTCTGTTGCTTCTTTCAGCACTTCTCTTACCACATTCGGCACCCGTCTTGCCTCTTTCTGCACTGGTGTTCCCTCTTTCTGCACCTCTTTTGCCGGTTTCTGCAACTCTCTTCCCTCTTTCTGCAGTTCTCGTCTCCTTCTGCACATCTGTTGCTTCTTTTCCACTTCTCTTGCCTCTTTCTGCACCCCTCTAGCCTCTTTCTGCACCCGTTGCTTCTTTCTGCACGCTCTTGCCTCTTTCTGCACTTCTCTTCCCTCTTTCTGCACTTTTCATGCCTCTTTCTGTACCTCCGTTGCTTCTTTCTGCACTTCTCTTGCTTCTTTCTGCACCCCTGTGGCCTCTTTCTACACTCGTCTTCCCTCTTTCTGCACCTCTCGCCTTTTTCTGCACCTCTCTTGCCATTTTCTGTACCCCTATTGCTTCTTTCTGCACTTTTCTTGCTTCTTTCTGTACCGCGCTTGCTACTTTCTGCACCCCTCTTGCCTCTTTCTGTACCCCTCTTGCCTCTTTCTGCACCCCTCTTGCCTCCTTCTGCACCTCTTGCCTCCTTCTGCACCTCTTGCCTCCTTCTGCACCTCTTGCCTCCTTCTGCACCTCTCTTGCCTCCTTCTGCACCTCTCTTGCCTCCTTCTGCACCTTTCTTGCTTCTTTCTGCACCTCCGTTGCTTCTTTATGCACCTCTTGCTTCTTTCTGCTCCTCTCTTGCTTCTTTCTGCACCGTTGCCTCTTACTGCTCCTCTCTTCCCTCTTTCAGCACCTCTGTTGCCTCTTTCTGCACCTCTGTTGCCTCTTTCTGCACCTCTGTTGCCTTCATTCTGCACTTCTCTTGCCTCTTTCTGCACATTTCTTGCTTTTCTGCCTCCCTCTTGCCTCTTTTTGCAGCCCCTTCCCTCTTTCTACACCTCTCTTGCTTCTTTCTGCGCACCCCTCTTCCCTCTTTCTGCACCTCATTTGCCTCTCTGCACTTCTCTTGCTTCTTTGTACACCTCTGTTGCTTCTTTCTGCACTTCTCCTGCCTCTTTCTGCACCTCTTCTCTCTTCCTGCACATCTCTGGCCTCTTTCTGCACATCTATTGCCTCTTTCTGCACCCCTCTTGCCTCTTTCTACACCCCTCTTGCCTCTTTCTACACCCCTCTGCCCTCTTTCTGCACCCCTCTTCCCGCACCCTCCTGCCTCTATCTGCACTGCTGTTCCCTCTTTCTGCACCTCTCCTGTCTGTTTCTGCATCTCTCTTGCCTCTTTCTGCATATCACTTGCCTCTGCACTCCTCTTGCTTCTTTGTACACCTCTGTTGCTTCTTTCTGCACTTCTCTTGCATCTTTCTCCACCTCTCTTGCCTCTGTCTGCACTGCTGTTCCTCTTTCTGCACCTCTTTTGCCTCTTTCTGCTCTCCTCTAGCCTCTTTCTGCACCCTGTTGCTTCATTCTGTACTTCTCTTACTTCTTTCTGTACCTCTCTTGCTTCTTTTTACACCCCTGTGGCCTCTTTCTGCACCTCTCGCCTCTTTCTGCACTTCTCTTGCTTCTTTCTGTACATCTCTTGCTTCATTCTGCACCTCTCTTGCCTCTTTCTGAACCCCTCTTCCCTCTTTCTGCACCTCTCTTGCCCATTTCTGCACCACTCTTGCCTCTTTCTGCACTTCTTGTGCCTCTTTCTGTACCTCCGTTGCTTCTTTATGCACTTCACTTGCTTCTTTCTGCCCCTCTCTTGCTTCTTTCTGCACCCCTGTGGCCTCTTTCTGCACTCATCTTGACTCTTTCTGCACCTCACTTGCCTCTCTGCACTTCTCTTGCTACTTTGTACACCTCTGTTGCTTTTTCGGCACTTCTCTTGCCTCTTTCTGCACCCCTCTTCCCGCACCTCTATTGCCTCTTTCTGCACCTCTCTTCTCTCTTTCTTCACACCTCTTCCCTCTTTCTGCACCTCTCTTGCCTGTCTGCACTGCTGTTCCCTCTTTCCGCACCTCACTTGCCTCTTTCTGCACCTCACTTGCCTCTCTGCACTTCTCTTGCTTCTTTGTACACCTCTGTTGCTTCTTTCTGCACTTCTCTTGCCTCTTTCTGCACCCCTCTTCCCGCACCTCTATTGCCTCTTTCTGCACCCTCTTCCCTCTTTCTGCACCTCTCTTGCCTCTGTCTGCACTGCTGTTCCCTCTTTCTGCACCTCTCATCCCTCTTTCTGCATCTCTCGCTTCTTTCTGTACCTCTCTTGCTTCTTTCTGCGCACTGTTCTTCCCTTTTTCTGCACCGCTCTTACCTTTTTCTGCACGTCTCTTGCCTCTTTCTGCACCTCAGTTGCTACTTTCAGCACTTCTGCCTCTTTCTGCACTCCTCTTGCATCTTTTTGCACTTCTCTTGCTTCTTTCTGTACATCTCTTGCTTCATTCTGCACCTCTCTTGCCTCTTTCTGAACCCGTTGCTTCTTTCTGCACGCTCTTGCCTCTTTCTGCACTTCTTGTGCCTCTTTCTGTATCTCCGTTGCTTCTTTATGCACTTCTCTTGCTTCTTTCTGCCCCTCTCTTGCTTCTTTCTGCCCCTCTCTTGCTTCTTTCTGCCCTCTCTTGCTTCTTTCTGCACCCCTGTGGCCTCTTTCTGCACTCATCTTGACTCTTTCTGCACCTCACTTGCCTCTCTGCACTTCTCTTGCTTCTTTGTACACCTCTGTTGCTTCTTTCTGCACTTCTCTTGACTCTTTCTGCACCCTCTTCCCGCACCTCTATTGCCTCTTTCTGCACCTCTTGTCTTTCTGCAACCCTCTTCCCTCTTTCTGCACTCTTCTTGCCTCTTTTTGAACTCCTCTTGCTTCTTTCTGCACTTCTCTTGCTTCTTTCTGTATCTCTCTTGCTTCTTTCTGCACTCTTCTTTCCTTTTCTGCACCTCTTGCCTCTTTCTGCACCCGCTTGCCTCTTTCTGTACATCACTTGCCTCTCTGCACTTCTCTTGCTTCTTTGTACACCTCTGTTGCTTCTTTCTGCACTCTTCTTGGCTCTTTTGCACTCCTCTTGCTTCTTTCTGCACCTCTCTTGCCTCTTTCTGCAACTCTCTAGCCTCTTTCTGCACCCTCTTCCCTCTTTCTGCACATCTCTTGCCTCTGTCTGCACTGCTGTTGCTTCTTTCAGCACCTCTCTTGCCTCTTTCTGCACGTCTCTTGCCCTTTTCTGCACCTCACTTGCCTTTTCTGCACCTCACTTGCTTCTTTATGCAGTTCTCTTGCCTCCTTCTGCACCTGTTGCTTTTTCTGCACTTCTCTTGCTTCTTTCTGCACCCCTGTTGACTCTTTCTGCCCTCATCTTCCTGTTTCTGCACCTCTCGTCTCTTTGTGCACCTCTCTTGTCTCTTTGTGCGCCTCTCTTGCCTCTTTGTGCACTTCTGTTGCCTCTTTCTCCACCTCCGTTGCTTCTTTCTGCACTTCTCTTGCCTCTTTCTGCACCTCTGTTGCTTCTTTCAGCACTTCTCTTACATCTTTCTGCACCCCTCTTGCCTCTTTCAGCACTTCTGTGGCTTCTTTCTGCACCTCCGTTGCTTCTTTCTGCACTTCTCTTGCTTATTTCTGCACCTGTTGCTTCTTTCAGCACTTCTCTTACCACTTTCGGCACCCCTCTTGCCTCTTTCTGCACTGGTGTTCCCTCTTTCTGCACCTCTTTTGCCTGTTTCTGCAACTCTCTTGCCTCTTTCTGCAGTTCTCATCTCCTTCTGCACATCTGTTGCTTCTTTCTCCACATCTGTTGCTTCTTTCTCCACTTCTCTTGCCTCTTTCTCCACTTCTCTTGCCTCTTTCTGCACTTTTCTTGCCTCTTTCTGTACCTCGCTTGCTACTTTCTGTACCTCGCTTGCTACTTTCTGCACCCCTCTTGCCTCTTTCTGCACCCCTCTTGCCTCTTTCTGCACCCCTCTTGCCTCTCTGCACCGCTCTTGCCTCCTTCTGTACTTTTCTTGCCTCTTTCTGCACCTCCGTTGCTTCTTTATGCACCTCTCTTCCTTCTTTCTGCACCCGTTGCCTCTTACTGCTCCTCTCTTCCCTCTTTCAGCACCTCTGTTGCCTATTTCTGCACCTCTGTTGCCTTCATTCTGCACTTCTCTTGCCTCTTTCTGCACATTTCTTGCTTCTTTCTGCCTCCCTCTTGCCTCTTTCTGCAGACCCTTCCTCTTTCTGCAGCCCTTCCTCTTTCTGCACCTCTCGTGGATCTTTCTACACCTCTCTTGCTTCTTTCTGCGCACCCTTCTTCCCTTTTCTGCATCTCTCTGCATCTCTCTTGCCTCTTTCTGCACCTCTCTTGCTTCTTTCTGCACTCTGTTGCTCTTCTGCACTTGCCTCTTTCTGCACTCCTCTTGCCTCTTTCTGCACTCCTCTTGCCTCTTTCTGCACTCCTCTTGCCTCTTTCTGCACTCCTCTTGCCTCTTTCTGCACCTCTCTTGCTTCTTTCTGTACTTCTCTTGCTCTTTCTGCACTTCTATTGCTCTTTCTGCACTTCTATTGCTCTTTCTGCACCTCTCTTGTTTCTTTCTCCAGTCGTCTTCCCTTTTTCTACACCTCTTGCCTTTTTCTACACCTCTCTTGCCTCTTTCTGCACTTCTGTTGCTTCTTTCTGCACTTTTGCCTTTTCTACACCTCTCTTGCCTCTTTCTGCACTTGTTGCTTCTTTCTGCACTTTTGCCTCTTTCTGCACCTCTTTCCTTTTCCAGCACCTCTCTTGCCTCTTTCTGCACCTCTGTGCCTTCATTCTGCACTTCTCTTGCCTCTTTCTGCACCTTTATTGCTTCCTTCTGCCTCACTCTTGCCTCTTTGTGCAGCCCCCTTCCCTCTTTCCGTGCCTCTCTTGCCTCTTTCTGCACCTCTCTTGCCTCTTTCTGCACCTCACTTGCCTCTTTCTGCACCTCACTTGCCTCTCTGCACTTCTCTTGTTTCTTTGTACACCTCTGTTGCTTCTTTCTGCACTCTTCTTGCCTCTTTCTGCACTCCTCTTGCCTCTTTCTGCACCACTCTTGCCTCTTTCTGTACATCACTTGCCTCTCTGCACTTCTCTTGTTTCTTTGTACACCTCTGTTGCTTCTTTCTGCACTCTTCTTGCCTCTTTCTGCACTCCTCTTGCTTCTTTCTGTACCTCTCTTGCTTCTTTCTGCACTCTCCTTCCCTTTTCTGCACTTCTCTTGCCTCTTTCTGCACCTCTCTTGCCTCTTTCTGCACCCCTCTTCCCTCTTTCTGCACATCTCTTGCCTCGGTCTGCACTGCTGTTGCTTCTTTCAGCACTTCTATTGCCTCTTTCTGCACTCCTCTTGTCTGTTTTTGCACATCACTTGTGTCTTTTTGCACGCCTCTTTCTGCACGTCTCTTGCCCTTTTCTGCACCTCACTTGCTTCTCTTTGCACCTCTCTTGCTTCCTTCTGCAGCCCTCTTGTCTCATTTTGCACCCGTCTTCTTTCTGCACCTCTCTTGCTTCTTTCTGCACCCGTGGCCTCTTTCTGCACTCATCTTCCGTCTTTCTGCACCTCTCACCTTTTTCTGCACCTCTCTTGCCTCTTTCTGTAGCCCTGTTGCTTATTTCTGCACTTTTCTTGCTTCTTTCTGTACCTTGCTTGCTTCTTTCTGCACCACTCTTGCCTCTTTCTGCACCTCTCTGCCTCCTTCTGCACCTCTCTTGCCTCTTTCTGCACTCCTCTTGCCTCTTTCTGCAGTCCTCTTCCGCACCTCTCTTGCTTCTTTCTGCACTCTCTTGCTTCTTTCTGTACCCCTGTTGCCTCTTTCTGCACTCGTCTTCCGTCTTTCTGCACCTCTCTTGCCTCTTTCTGTACCCGTTGCTTCTTTCTGTACTTTTCTAGCTTCTTTCTGTACCTTGCTTGCTTCTTTCTGCACCCCTCTTCCCTCACCTCTCCTGCCTCCTTCTGCACCTCTTGCTTCTTTCTGCACCCCTCTTGCCTCTTTCTGCACTCCTCTTCCCGCACCTCTCTTGCTTCTTTCTGCACCTCTCTTGCTTCTTTCTGCTCCCCTGTTGCCTCTTTCTGCACCTGACTTGCTTCTTTCTCCAGTCATCTTCCCTTTCTCTACACCTCTCTTGCCTTTTTCTACACCTCTCTTGCCTCTTTCTGCACTTCTGTAGCTTCTTTCTGCACTTTTCTTGCCTCTTTCTGTACCCCTATTGCCTATTTCTGCACCTCTGTCTGATCTTTCTGCACTTCTCTTGCTTCTTTCTGCACCTCTTTTGCTTCTATGTACACCCCTATTGCCTCTTACTGCACCTCTCTTCCCTCTTTCAGACCTCTGTTGCCTCTTTCTGCACCTCTGTGCCTTCATTCTGCACTTCTCTTGCCTCTTTCTGCACCTTTCTTGCTTCTTTCTGCCTCACTCTTGCCTCTTTCTGCAGCCCCTTCCCTCTTTCTGCACCGCTCGTGGCTCTTTCTGCACCTCTTGCTTCTTCCTGCGCACCCTTCTTCCATTTTTCTGCATCTCTCTTGCCACTTTCTGCACCTCACCTCTTTCTGCAGTTCTCTTGCCTCTTTCTGCACCTCTCTTGCCTCTTTCTGCACTCCTTACCTCTTTCTGCACCTCTTGCTTCTTTCTGCACACTCCTGCTCTTTCTGCACCTCTCTTGCTTCTTTCTCCAGTCGTCTTCCCTTTCTCTACACTCTCTTACCTTTTTCTACACCTCTCTTGCCTCTTTCTGCACTTCTGTTGCTTCTTTCTGCACTTTTCTTGCCTCTTTCTGCACCCCTATTGCCTATTTCTGCACCTCTGTCTGATCTTTCTTCTCTTGCCTCTTTCGGCACCTCTTTTGCTTCTATGTGCACCCCTCTGGTCTCTTACTGCACCTCTCTTCCCTCTTTCTGCACCCCTCTTCCCTCTTTCTGCACTCTTCTTGCCTCTTTTGCACTCCTCTTGCTTCTTTCTGCACTTCTCTTGCTTCTTTCTGTATCTCTCTTGCTTCTTTCTGCACCCCTCTTGCCTCTTTCTGTACATCACTTGCCTCTCTGCACTTCTCTTGCCTTTGTCTGCACTGCTGTTGCTTCTTTCAGCACCTCTTGCCTCTTTCTGCACGTCTCTTGCCCTTTTCTGCACCTCACTTGCTTTTTCTGCACCTCACTTGCTTTTTCTGCACCTCACTTGCTTCTTTATGCAGTTCTCTTGCCTCCTTCTGCACCTGTTGCTTTTTCTGCACTTCTCTTGCTTCTTTCTGCACCCCTGTTGACTCTTTCTGCACTCATCTTCCCTGTTTCTGCACCTCTCGTCTCTTTGTGCACCTCTCGTCTCTGTGCGCCTCTCTTGCCTCTTTGTGCACTTCTGTTGCCTCTTTCTGCACCTCCGTTGCTTCTTTCTGCACTTCTCTTGCTTATTTCTCCACCTCTGTTGCTTCTTTCAGCACTTCTCTTACCACATTCGGCACCCGTCTTGCCTCTTTCTGCACTGGTGTTCCCTCTTTCTGCACCTCTTTTGCCGGTTTCTGCAACTCTCTTCCCTCTTTCTGCAGTTCTCGTCTCCTTCTGCACATCTGTTGCTTCTTTTCCACTTCTCTTGCCTCTTTCTGCACCCCTCTAGCCTCTTTCTGCACCCGTTGCTTCTTTCTGCACGCTCTTGCCTCTTTCTGCACTTCTCTTCCCTCTTTCTGCACTTTTCATGCCTCTTTCTGTACCTCCGTTGCTTCTTTCTGCACTTCTCTTGCTTCTTTCTGCACCCCTGTGGCCTCTTTCTACACTCGTCTTCCCTCTTTCTGCACCTCTCGCCTTTTTCTGCACCTCTCTTGCCATTTTCTGTACCCCTATTGCTTCTTTCTGCACTTTTCTTGCTTCTTTCTGTACCGCGCTTGCTACTTTCTGCACCCCTCTTGCCTCTTTCTGTACCCCTCTTGCCTCTTTCTGCACCCCTCTTGCCTCCTTCTGCACCTCTTGCCTCCTTCTGCACCTCTTGCCTCCTTCTGCACCTCTTGCCTCCTTCTGCACCTCTCTTGCCTCCTTCTGCACCTCTCTTGCCTCCTTCTGCACCTTTCTTGCTTCTTTCTGCACCTCCGTTGCTTCTTTATGCACCTCTTGCTTCTTTCTGCTCCTCTCTTGCTTCTTTCTGCACCCGTTGCCTCTTACTGCTCCTCTCTTCCCTCTTTCAGCACCTCTGTTGCCTCTTTCTGCACCTCTGTTGCCTCTTTCTGCACCTCTGTTGCCTTCATTCTGCACTTCTCTTGCCTCTTTCTGCACATTTCTTGCTTTTCTGCCTCCCTCTTGCCTCTTTTTGCAGCCCCTTCCCTCTTTCTACACCTCTCTTGCTTCTTTCTGCGCACCCCTCTTCCTCTTTCTGCACCTCATTTGCCTCTCTGCACTTCTCTTGCTTCTTTGTACACCTCTGTTGCTTCTTTCTGCACTTCTCCTGCCTCTTTCTGCACCCTCTTCTCTCTTCCTGCACATCTCTGGCCTCTTTCTGCACATCTATTGCCTCTTTCTGCACCCCTCTTGCCTCTTTCTACACCCCTCTTGCCTCTTTCTACACCCCTCTGCCCTCTTTCTGCACCCCTCTTCCCGCACCCCTCCTGCCTCTATCTGCACTGCTGTTCCCTCTTTCTGCACCTCTCCTGTCTGTTTCTGCATCTCTCTTGCCTCTTTCTGCATATCACTTGCCTCTGCACTCCTCTTGCTTCTTTGTACACCTCTGTTGCTTCTTTCTGCACTTCTCTTGCATCTTTCTCCACCTCTCTTGCCTCTGTCTGCACTGCTGTTCCCTCTTTCTGCACCTCTTTTGCCTCTTTCTGCTCTCCTCTAGCCTCTTTCTGCACCCCTGTTGCTTCATTCTGTACTTCTCTTACTTCTTTCTGTACCTCTCTTGCTTCTTTTTACACCCCTGTGGCCTCTTTCTGCACCTCTCGCCTCTTTCTGCACTTCTCTTGCTTCTTTCTGTACATCTCTTGCTTCATTCTGCACCTCTCTTGCCTCTTTCTGAACCCCTCTTCCCTCTTTCTGCACCTCTCTTGCCCATTTCTGCACCACTCTTGCCTCTTTCTGCACTTCTTGTGCCTCTTTCTGTACCTCCGTTGCTTCTTTATGCACTTCACTTGCTTCTTTCTGCCCCTCTCTTGCTTCTTTCTGCACCCTGTGGCCTCTTTCTGCACTCATCTTGACTCTTTCTGCACCTCACTTGCCTCTCTGCACTTCTCTTGCTACTTTGTACACCTCTGTTGCTTTTTCGGCACTTCTCTTGCCTCTTTCTGCACCCCTCTTCCCGCACCTCTATTGCCTCTTTCTGCACCTCTCTTCTCTCTTTCTTCACACCTCTTCCCTCTTTCTGCACCTCTCTTGCCTGTCTGCACTGCTGTTCCCTCTTTCCGCACCTCACTTGCCTCTTTCTGCACCTCACTTGCCTCTCTGCACTTCTCTTGCTTCTTTGTACACCTCTGTTGCTTCTTTCTGCACTTCTCTTGCCTCTTTCTGCACCCTCTTCCCGCACCTCTGTTGCCTCTTTCTGCACCTCTTCCCTCTTTCTGCACCTCTCTTGCCTCTGTCTGCACTGCTGTTCCTCTTTCTGCACCTCTCATCCCTCTTTCTGCATCTCTCGCTTCTTTCTGTACCTCTCTTGCTTCTTTCTGCGCACTGTTCTTCCCTTTTTCTGCACCGCTCTTACCTTTTTCTGCACGTCTCTTGCCTCTTTCTGCACCTCAGTTGCTACTTTCAGCACTTCTGCCTCTTTCTGCACTCCTCTTGCATCTTTTTGCACTTCTCTTGCTTCTTTCTGTACATCTCTTGCTTCATTCTGCACCTCTCTTGCCTCTTTCTGAACCCGTTGCTTCTTTCTGCACGCTCTTGCCTCTTTCTGCACTTCTTGTGCCTCTTTCTGTATCTCCGTTGCTTCTTTATGCACTTCTCTTGCTTCTTTCTGCCCCTCTCTTGCTTCTTTCTGCCCCTCTCTTGCTTCTTTCTGCCCCTCTCTTGCTTCTTTCTGCACCCCTGTGGCCTCTTTCTGCACTCATCTTGACTCTTTCTGCACCTCACTTGCCTCTCTGCACTTCTCTTGCTTCTTTGTACACCTCTGTTGCTTCTTTCTGCACTTCTCTTGACTCTTTCTGCACCCCTCTTCCCGCACCTCTATTGCCTCTTTCTGCACCTCTTGTCTTTCTGCAACCCTCTTCCCTCTTTCTGCACTCTTCTTGCCTCTTTTTGAACTCCTCTTGCTTCTTTCTGCACTTCTCTTGCTTCTTTCTGTATCTCTCTTGCTTCTTTCTGCACTCTTCTTTCCTTTTTCTGCACCTCTTGCCTCTTTCTGCACCCGCTTGCCTCTTTCTGTACATCACTTGCCTCTCTGCACTTCTCTTGCTTCTTTGTACACCTCTGTTGCTTCTTTCTGCACTCTTCTTGGCTCTTTTTGCACTCCTCTTGCTTCTTTCTGCACCTCTCTTGCCTCTTTCTGCAACTCTCTAGCCTCTTTCTGCACCCTCTTCCCTCTTTCTGCACATCTCTTGCCTCTGTCTGCACTGCTGTTGCTTCTTTCAGCACCTCTCTTGCCTCTTTCTGCACGTCTCTTGCCCTTTTCTGCACCTCACTTGCTTTTTCTGCACCTCACTTGCTTCTTTATGCAGTTCTCTTGCCTCCTTCTGCACCTGTTGCTTTTTCTGCACTTCTCTTGCTTCTTTCTGCACCCTGTTGACTCTTTCTGCCCTCATCTTCCCTGTTTCTGCACTCTCGTCTCTTTGTGCACCTCTCTTGTCTCTTTGTGCGCCTCTCTTGCCTCTTTGTGCACTTCTGTTGCCTCTTTCTCCACCTCCGTTGCTTCTTTCTGCACTTCTCTTGCCTCTTTCTGCACCTCTGTTGCTTCTTTCAGCACTTCTCTTACATCTTTCTGCACCCTCTTGCCTCTTTCAGCACTTCTGTGGCTTCTTTCTGCACCTCCGTTGCTTCTTTCTGCACTTCTCTTGCTTATTTCTGCACCTGTTGCTTCTTTCAGCACTTCTCTTACCACTTTCGGCACCCCTCTTGCCTCTTTCTGCACTGGTGTTCCCTCTTTCTGCACCTCTTTTGCCTGTTTCTGCAACTCTCTTGCCTCTTTCTGCAGTTCTCATCTCCTTCTGCACATCTGTTGCTTCTTTCTCCACATCTGTTGCTTCTTTCTCCACTTCTCTTGCCTCTTTCTCCACTTCTCTTGCCTCTTTCTGCACTTTTCTTGCCTCTTTCTGTACCTCGCTTGCTACTTTCTGTACCTCGCTTGCTACTTTCTGCACCCCTCTTGCCTCTTTCTGCACCCCTCTTGCCTCTTTCTGCACCCCTCTTGCCTCCTGCACCGCTCTTGCCTCCTTCTGTACTTTTCTTGCCTCTTTCTGCACCTCCGTTGCTTCTTTATGCACCTCTCTTCCTTCTTTCTGCACCCGTTGCCTCTTACTGCTCCTCTCTTCCCTCTTTCAGCACCTCTGTTGCCTATTTCTGCACCTCTGTTGCCTTCATTCTGCACTTCTCTTGCCTCTTTCTGCACATTTCTTGCTTCTTTCTGCCTCCCTCTTGCCTCTTTCTGCAGACCCTTCCTCTTTCTGCAGCCCCTTCCTCTTTCTGCACCTCTCGTGGATCTTTCTACACCTCTCTTGCTTCTTTCTCGCACCCTTCTTCCCTTTTCTGCATCTCTCTGCATCTCTCTTGCCTCTTTCTGCACCTCTCTTGCTTCTTTCTGCACTCCTGTTGCCTCTTTCTGCACTCCTCTTGCCTCTTTCTGCACTCCTCTTGCCTCTTTCTGCACTCCTCTTGCCTCTTTCTGCACTCCTCTTGCCTCTTTCTGCACCTCTCTTGCTTCTTTCTGTACTTCTCTTGCTCTTTCTGCACTTCTATTGCTCTTTCTGCACTTCTATTGCTCTTTCTGCACCTCTCTTGTTTCTTTCTCCAGTCGTCTTCCTTTTTCTACACCTCTTGCCTTTTCTACACCTCTCTTGCCTCTTTCTGCACTTCTGTTGCTTCTTTCTGCACTTTTGCCTTTTCTACACCTCTCTTGCCTCTTTCTGCACTTGTTGCTTCTTTCTGCACTTTTGCCTCTTTCTGCACCTCTTTCCTTTTCAGCACCTCTCTTGCCTCTTTCTGCACCTCTGTGCCTTCATTCTGCACTTCTCTTGCCTCTTTCTGCACCTTTATTGCTTCCTTCTGCCTCACTCTTGCCTCTTTGTGCAGCCCCTTCCCTCTTTCCGTGCCTCTCTTGCCTCTTTCTGCACCTCTCTTGCCTCTTTCTGCACCTCACTTGCCTCTTTCTGCACCTCACTTGCCTCTCTGCACTTCTCTTGTTTCTTTGTACACCTCTGTTGCTTCTTTCTGCACTCTTCTTGCCTCTTTCTGCACTCCTCTTGCCTCTTTCTGCACCACTCTTGCCTCTTTCTGTACATCACTTGCCTCTCTGCACTTCTCTTGTTTCTTTGTACACCTCTGTTGCTTCTTTCTGCACTCTTCTTGCCTCTTTCTGCACTCCTCTTGCTTCTTTCTGTACCTCTCTTGCTTCTTTCTGCACTCTCCTTCCCTTTTCTGCACTTCTCTTGCCTCTTTCTGCACCTCTCTTGCCTCTTTCTGCACCCCTCTTCCCTCTTTCTGCACATCTCTTGCCTCGGTCTGCACTGCTGTTGCTTCTTTCAGCACTTCTATTGCCTCTTTCTGCACTCCTCTTGTCTGTTTTTGCACATCACTTGTGTCTTTTTGCACGCCTCTTTCTGCACGTCTCTTGCCCTTTTCTGCACCTCACTTGCTTTCTTTGCACCTCTCTTGCTTCCTTCTGCAGCCCTCTTGTCTCATTTTGCACCCGTCTTCTTTCTGCACCTCTCTTGCTTCTTTCTGCACCCGTGGCCTCTTTCTGCACTCATCTTCCGTCTTTCTGCACCTCTCACCTTTTTCTGCACCTCTCTTGCCTCTTTCTGTAGCCCTGTTGCTTATTTCTGCACTTTTCTTGCTTCTTTCTGTACCTTGCTTGCTTCTTTCTGCACCACTCTTGCCTCTTTCTGCACCTCTCCTGCCTCCTTCTGCACCTCTCTTGCCTCTTTCTGCACTCCTCTTGCCTCTTTCTGCAGTCCTCTTCCGCACCTCTCTTGCTTCTTTCTGCACCTCTCTTGCTTCTTTCTGTACCCCTGTTGCCTCTTTCTGCACTCGTCTTCCGTCTTTCTGCACCTCTCTTGCCTCTTTCTGTACCAGTTGCTTCTTTCTGTACTTTTCTAGCTTCTTTCTGTACCTTGCTTGCTTCTTTCTGCACCCCTCTTCCCTCACCTCTCCTGCCTCCTTCTGCACCTCTTGCTTCTTTCTGCACCCCTCTTGCCTCTTTCTGCACTCCTCTTCCCGCACCTCTCTTGCTTCTTTCTGCACCTCTCTTGCTTCTTTCTGCTCCCCTGTTGCCTCTTTCTGCACCTGACTTGCTTCTTTCTCCAGTCATCTTCCCTTTCTCTACACCTCTCTTGCCTTTTTCTACACCTCTCTTGCCTCTTTCTGCACTTCTGTAGCTTCTTTCTGCACTTTTCTTGCCTCTTTCTGTACCCCTATTGCCTATTTCTGCACCTCTGTCTGATCTTTCTGCACTTCTCTTGCTTCTTTCGGCACTCTCTTTGCTTCTATGTACACCCCTATTGCCTCTTACTGCACCTCTCTTCCCTCTTTCAGACCTCTGTTGCCTCTTTCTGCACCTCTGTGCCTTCATTCTGCACTTCTCTTGCCTCTTTCTGCACCTTTCTTGCTTCTTTCTGCCTCACTCTTGCCTCTTTCTGCAGCCCCTTCCCTCTTTCTGCACCGCTCGTGGCTCTTTCTGCACCTCTTGCTTCTTCCTGCGCACCCTTCTTCCATTTTTCTGCATCTCTCTTGCCACTTTCTGCACCTCACCTCTTTCTGCAGTTCTCTTGCCTCTTTCTGCACCTCTCTTGCCTCTTTCTGCACTCCTTACCTCTTTCTGCACCTCTTGCTTCTTTCTGCACACTCCTGCTCTTTCTGCACCTCTCTTGCTTCTTTCTCCAGTCGTCTTCCCTTTCTCTACACCTCTTACCTTTTCTACACCTCTCTTGCCTCTTTCTGCACTTCTGTTGCTTCTTTCTGCACTTTTCTTGCCTCTTTCTGCACCCCTATTGCCTATTTCTGCACCTCTGTCTGATCTTTCTTCTCTTGCCTCTTTCGGCACCTCTTTTGCTTCTATGTGCACCCCTCTGGTCTCTTACTGCACCTCTCTTCCCTCTTTCTGCACCCCTCTTCCCTCTTTCTGCACTCTTCTTGCCTCTTTTGCACTCCTCTTGCTTCTTTCTGCACTTCTCTTGCTTCTTTCTGTATCTCTCTTGCTTCTTTCTGCACCCCTCTTGCCTCTTTCTGTACATCACTTGCCTCTCTGCACTTCTCTTGCCTTTGTCTGCACTGCTGTTGCTTCTTTCAGCACCTCTTGCCTCTTTCTGCACGTCTCTTGCCCTTTTCTGCACCTCACTTGCTTTTTTCTGCACCTCACTTGCTTTTTTCTGCACCTCACTTGCTTCTTTATGCAGTTCTCTTGCCTCCTTCTGCACCTGTTGCTTTTTTCTGCACTTCTCTTGCTTCTTTCTGCACCCCTGTTGACTCTTTCTGCACTCATCTTCCCTGTTTCTGCACCTCTCGTCTCTTTGTGCACCTCTCGTCTCTGTGCGCCTCTCTTGCCTCTTTGTGCACTTCTGTTGCCTCTTTCTGCACCTCCGTTGCTTCTTTCTGCACTTCTCTTGCTTATTTCTCCACCTCTGTTGCTTCTTTCAGCACTTCTCTTACCACATTCGGCACCCGTCTTGCCTCTTTCTGCACTGGTGTTCCCTCTTTCTGCACCTCTTTTGCCGGTTTCTGCAACTCTCTTCCCTCTTTCTGCAGTTCTCGTCTCCTTCTGCACATCTGTTGCTTCTTTCCACTTCTCTTGCCTCTTTCTGCACCCCTCTAGCCTCTTTCTGCACCCGTTGCTTCTTTCTGCACGCTCTTGCCTCTTTCTGCACTTCTCTTCCCTCTTTCTGCACTTTTCATGCCTCTTTCTGTACCTCCGTTGCTTCTTTCTGCACTTCTCTTGCTTCTTTCTGCACCCCTGTGGCCTCTTTCTACACTCGTCTTCCCTCTTTCTGCACCTCTCGCCTTTTCTGCACCTCTCTTGCCATTTTCTGTACCCCTATTGCTTCTTTCTGCACTTTTCTTGCTTCTTTCTGTACCGCGCTTGCTACTTTCTGCACCCCTCTTGCCTCTTTCTGTACCCCTCTTGCCTCTTTCTGCACCCTCTTGCCTCCTTCTGCACCTCTTGCCTCCTTCTGCACCTCTTGCCTCCTTCTGCACCTCTTGCCTCCTTCTGCACCTCTCTTGCCTCCTTCTGCACCTCTCTTGCCTCCTTCTGCACCTTTCTTGCTTCTTTCTGCACCTCCGTTGCTTCTTTATGCACCTCTTGCTTCTTTCTGCTCCTCTCTTGCTTCTTTCTGCACCGTTGCCTCTTACTGCTCCTCTCTTCCCTCTTTCAGCACCTCTGTTGCCTCTTTCTGCACCTCTGTTGCCTCTTTCTGCACCTCTGTTGCCTTCATTCTGCACTTCTCTTGCCTCTTTCTGCACATTTCTTGCTTTTCTGCCTCCCTCTTGCCTCTTTTTGCAGCCCCTTCCCTCTTTCTACACCTCTCTTGCTTCTTTCTGCGCACCCCTCTTCCCTCTTTCTGCACCTCATTTGCCTCTCTGCACTTCTCTTGCTTCTTTGTACACCTCTGTTGCTTCTTTCTGCACTTCTCCTGCCTCTTTCTGCACCCCTCTTCTCTCTTCCTGCACATCTCTGGCCTCTTTCTGCACATCTATTGCCTCTTTCTGCACCCCTCTTGCCTCTTTCTACACCCCTCTTGCCTCTTTCTACACCCTCTGCCCTCTTTCTGCACCCCTCTTCCCGCACCCCTCCTGCCTCTATCTGCACTGCTGTTCCCTCTTTCTGCACCTCTCCTGTCTGTTTCTGCATCTCTCTTGCCTCTTTCTGCATATCACTTGCCTCTGCACTCCTCTTGCTTCTTTGTACACCTCTGTTGCTTCTTTCTGCACTTCTCTTGCATCTTTCTCCACCTCTCTTGCCTCTGTCTGCACTGCTGTTCCCTCTTTCTGCACCTCTTTGCCTCTTTCTGCTCTCCTCTAGCCTCTTTCTGCACCCCTGTTGCTTCATTCTGTACTTCTCTTACTTCTTTCTGTACCTCTCTTGCTTCTTTACACCCCTGTGGCCTCTTTCTGCACCTCTCGCCTCTTTCTGCACTTCTCTTGCTTCTTTCTGTACATCTCTTGCTTCATTCTGCACCTCTCTTGCCTCTTTCTGAACCCCTCTTCCCTCTTTCTGCACCTCTCTTGCCCATTTCTGCACCACTCTTGCCTCTTTCTGCACTTCTTGTGCCTCTTTCTGTACCTCCGTTGCTTCTTTATGCACTTCACTTGCTTCTTTCTGCCCTCTCTTGCTTCTTTCTGCACCCTGTGGCCTCTTTCTGCACTCATCTTGACTCTTTCTGCACCTCACTTGCCTCTCTGCACTTCTCTTGCTACTTTGTACACCTCTGTTGCTTTTTCGGCACTTCTCTTGCCTCTTTCTGCACCCCTCTTCCCGCACCTCTATTGCCTCTTTCTGCACCTCTCTTCTCTCTTTCTTCACACCTCTTCCCTCTTTCTGCACCTCTCTTGCCTGTCTGCACTGCTGTTCCCTCTTTCCGCACCTCACTTGCCTCTTTCTGCACCTCACTTGCCTCTCTGCACTTCTCTTGCTTCTTTGTACACCTCTGTTGCTTCTTTCTGCACTTCTCTTGCCTCTTTCTGCACCCTCTTCCCGCACCTCTATTGCCTCTTTCTGCACCCTCTTCCCTCTTTCTGCACCTCTCTTGCCTCTGTCTGCACTGCTGTTCCCTCTTTCTGCACCTCTCATCCCTCTTTCTGCATCTCTCGCTTCTTTCTGTACCTCTCTTGCTTCTTTCTGCGCACTGTTCTTCCCTTTTCTGCACCGCTCTTACCTTTTCTGCACGTCTCTTGCCTCTTTCTGCACCTCAGTTGCTACTTTCAGCACTTCTGCCTCTTTCTGCACTCCTCTTGCATCTTTTTGCACTTCTCTTGCTTCTTTCTGTACATCTCTTGCTTCATTCTGCACCTCTCTTGCCTCTTTCTGAACCCGTTGCTTCTTTCTGCACGCTCTTGCCTCTTTCTGCACTTCTTGTGCCTCTTTCTGTATCTCCGTTGCTTCTTTATGCACTTCTCTTGCTTCTTTCTGCCCCTCTCTTGCTTCTTTCTGCCCCTCTCTTGCTTCTTTCTGCCCCTCTCTTGCTTCTTTCTGCCTCTCTTGCTTTCTGCACCCTGTAGCCTCTTTCTGCACTCATCTTGACTCTTTCTGCACCTCACTTGCCTCTCTGCACTTCTCTTGCTTCTTTGTACACCTCTGTTGCTTCTTTCTGCACTTCTCTTGACTCTTTCTGCACCCCTCTTCCCGCACCTCTGTTGCCTCTTTCTGCACCTCTTGTCTTTCTGCAACCCTCTTCCCTCTTTCTGCACTCTTCTTGCCTCTTTTTGAACTCCTCTTGCTTCTTTCTGCACTTCTCTTGCTTCTTTCTGTATCTCTCTTGCTTCTTTCTGCACTCTTCTTTCCTTTTTCTGCACCTCTTGCCTCTTTCTGCACCCCGCTTGCCTCTTTCTGTACATCACTTGCCTCTCTGCACTTCTCTTGCTTCTTTGTACACCTCTGTTGCTTCTTTCTGCACTCTTCTTGGCTCTTTTTGCACTCCTCTTGCTTCTTTCTGCACCTCTCTTGCCTCTTTCTGCAACTCTCTAGCCTCTTTCTGCACCCTCTTCCCTCTTTCTGCACATCTCTTGCCTCTGTCTGCACTGCTGTTGCTTCTTTCAGCACCTCTCTTGCCTCTTTCTGCACGTCTCTTGCCCTTTTCTGCACCTCACTTGCTTTTTCTGCACCTCACTTGCTTCTTTATGCAGTTCTCTTGCCTCCTTCTGCACCTGTTGCTTTTTCTGCACTTCTCTTGCTTCTTTCTGCACCCCTGTTGACTCTTTCTGCCCTCATCTTCCCTGTTTCTGCACCTCTCGTCTCTTTGTGCACCTCTCTTGTCTCTTTGTGCGCCTCTCTTGCCTCTTTGTGCACTTCTGTTGCCTCTTTCTCCACCTCCGTTGCTTCTTTCTGCACTTCTCTTGCCTCTTTCTGCACCTCTGTTGCTTCTTTCAGCACTTCTCTTACATCTTTCTGCACCCCTCTTGCCTCTTTCAGCACTTATGTGGCTTCTTTCTGCACCTCCGTTGCTTCTTTCTGCACTTCTCTTGCTTATTTCTGCACCTGTTGCTTCTTTCAGCACTTCTCTTACCACTTTCGGCACCCCTCTTGCCTCTTTCTGCACTGGTGTTCCCTCTTTCTGCACCTCTTTTGCCTGTTTCTGCAACTCTCTTGCCTCTTTCTGCAGTTCTCATCTCCTTCTGCACATCTGTTGCTTCTTTCTCCACATCTGTTGCTTCTTTCTCCACTTCTCTTGCCTCTTTCTCCACTTCTCTTGCCTCTTTCTGCACTTTTCTTGCCTCTTTCTGTACCTCGCTTGCTACTTTCTGTACCTCGCTTGCTACTTTCTGCACCCCTCTTGCCTCTTTCTGCACCCCTCTTGCCTCTTTCTGCACCCCTCTTGCCTCTTTCTGCACCCCTCTTGCCTCCTGCACCGCTCTTGCCTCCTTCTGTACTTTTCTTGCCTCTTTCTGCACCTCCGTTGCTTCTTTATGCACCTCTCTTCCTTCTTTCTGCACCCGTTGCCTCTTACTGCTCCTCTCTTCCCTCTTTCAGCACCTCTGTTGCCTATTTCTGCACCTCTGTTGCCTTCATTCTGCACTTCTCTTGCCTCTTTCTGCACATTTCTTGCTTCTTTCTGCCTCCCTCTTGCCTCTTTCTGCAGACCCTTCCTCTTTCTGCAGCCCCTTCCTCTTTCTGCACCTCTCGTGGATCTTTCTACACCTCTCTTGCTTCTTTCTGCGCACCCTTCTTCCCTTTTCTGCATCTCTCTGCATCTCTCTTGCCTCTTTCTGCACCTCTCTTGCTTCTTTCTGCACTCCTGTTGCCTCTTTCTGCACTCCTCTTGCCTCTTTCTGCACTCCTCTTGCCTATTTCTGCACTCCTCTTGCCTCTTTCTGCACTCCTCTTGCCTCTTTCTGCACCTCTCTTGCTTCTTTCTGTACTTCTCTTGCTCTTTCTGCACTTCTATTGCTCTTTCTGCACTTCTATTGCTCTTTCTGCACCTCTCTTGTTTCTTTCTCCAGTCGTCTTCCCTTTTTCTACACCTCTTGCCTTTTTCTACACCTCTCTTGCCTCTTTCTGCACTTCTGTTGCTTCTTTCTGCACTTTTGCCTTTTTCTACACCTCTCTTGCCTCTTTCTGCACTTGTTGCTTCTTTCTGCACTTTTGCCTCTTTCTGCACCTCTTTCCTTTTCCAGCACCTCTCTTGCCTCTTTCTGCACCTCTGTGCCTTCATTCTGCACTTCTCTTGCCTCTTTCTGCACCTTTATTGCTTCCTTCTGCCTCACTCTTGCCTCTTTGTGCAGCCCCTTCCCTCTTTCCGTGCCTCTCTTGCCTCTTTCTGCACCTCTCTTGCCTCTTTCTGCACCTCACTTGCCTCTTTCTGCACCTCACTTGCCTCTCTGCACTTCTCTTGTTTCTTTGTACACCTCTGTTGCTTCTTTCTGCACTCTTCTTGCCTCTTTCTGCACTCCTCTTGCCTCTTTCTGCACCACTCTTGCCTCTTTCTGTACATCACTTGCCTCTCTGCACTTCTCTTGTTTCTTTGTACACCTCTGTTGCTTCTTTCTGCACTCTTCTTGCCTCTTTCTGCACTCCTCTTGCTTCTTTCTGTACCTCTCTTGCTTCTTTCTGCACTCTCCTTCCCTTTTCTGCACTTCTCTTGCCTCTTTCTGCACCTCTCTTGCCTCTTTCTGCACCCTCTTCCCTCTTTCTGCACATCTCTTGCCTCGGTCTGCACTGCTGTTGCTTCTTTCAGCACTTCTATTGCCTCTTTCTGCACTCCTCTTGTCTGTTTTTGCACATCACTTGTGTCTTTTTGCACGCCTCTTTCTGCACGTCTCTTGCCCTTTTCTGCACCTCACTTGCTTTTCTTTGCACCTCTCTTGCTTCCTTCTGCAGCCCTCTTGTCTCATTTTGCACCCGTCTTCTTTCTGCACCTCTCTTGCTTCTTTCTGCACCCCGTGGCCTCTTTCTGCACTCATCTTCCGTCTTTCTGCACCTCTCACCTTTTTCTGCACCTCTCTTGCCTCTTTCTGTAGCCCTGTTGCTTATTTCTGCACTTTTCTTGCTTCTTTCTGTACCTTGCTTGCTTCTTTCTGCACCACTCTTGCCTCTTTCTGCACCTCTCCTGCCTCCTTCTGCACCTCTCTTGCCTCTTTCTGCACTCCTCTTGCCTCTTTCTGCAGTCCTCTTCCGCACCTCTCTTGCTTCTTTCTGCACCTCTCTTGCTTCTTTCTGTACCCCTGTTGCCTCTTTCTGCACTCGTCTTCCGTCTTTCTGCACCTCTCTTGCCTCTTTCTGTACCCGTTGCTTCTTTCTGTACTTTTCTAGCTTCTTTCTGTACCTTGCTTGCTTCTTTCTGCACCCCTCTTCCCTCACCTCTCCTGCCTCCTTCTGCACCTCTTGCTTCTTTCTGCACCCCTCTTGCCTCTTTCTGCACTCCTCTTCCCGCACCTCTCTTGCTTCTTTCTGCACCTCTCTTGCTTCTTTCTGCTCCCCTGTTGCCTCTTTCTGCACCTGACTTGCTTCTTTCTCCAGTCATCTTCCCTTTCTCTACACCTCTCTTGCCTTTTCTACACCTCTCTTGCCTCTTTCTGCACTTCTGTAGCTTCTTTCTGCACTTTTCTTGCCTCTTTCTGTACCCCTATTGCCTATTTCTGCACCTCTGTCTGATCTTTCTGCACTTCTCTTGCTTCTTTCGGCACCTCTTTTGCTTCTATGTACACCCCTATTGCCTCTTACTGCACCTCTCTTCCCTCTTTCAGACCTCTGTTGCCTCTTTCTGCACCTCTGTGCCTTCATTCTGCACTTCTCTTGCCTCTTTCTGCACCTTTCTTGCTTCTTTCTGCCTCACTCTTGCCTCTTTCTGCAGCCCCTTCCCTCTTTCTGCACCGCTCGTGGCTCTTTCTGCACCTCTTGCTTCTTCCTGCGCACCCTTCTTCCATTTTCTGCATCTCTCTTGCCGCTTTCTGCACCTCACCTCTTTCTGCAGTTCTCTTGCCTCTTTCTGCACCTCTCTTGCCTCTTTCTGCACTCCTTACCTCTTTCTGCACCTCTTGCTTCTTTCTGCACACTCCTGCTCTTTCTGCACCTCTCTTGCTTCTTTCTCCAGTCGTCTTCCCTTTCTCTACACCTCTCTTACCTTTTTCTACACCTCTCTTGCCTCTTTCTGCACTTCTGTTGCTTCTTTCTGCACTTTTCTTGCCTCTTTCTGCACCCCTATTGCCTATTTCTGCACCTCTGTCTGATCTTTCTTCTCTTGCCTCTTTCGGCACCTCTTTTGCTTCTATGTGCACCCCTCTGGTCTCTTACTGCACCTCTCTTCCCTCTTTCTGCACCCCTCTTCCCTCTTTCTGCACTCTTCTTGCCTCTTTTTGCACTCCTCTTGCTTCTTTCTGCACTTCTCTTGCTTCTTTCTGTATCTCTCTTGCTTCTTTCTGCACCCCTCTTGCCTCTTTCTGTACATCACTTGCCTCTCTGCACTTCTCTTGCCTTTGTCTGCACTGCTGTTGCTTCTTTCAGCACCTCTTGCCTCTTTCTGCACGTCTCTTGCCCTTTTCTGCACCTCACTTGCTTTTTCTGCACCTCACTTGCTTTTTCTGCACCTCACTTGCTTCTTTATGCAGTTCTCTTGCCTCCTTCTGCACCTGTTGCTTTTTCTGCACTTCTCTTGCTTCTTTCTGCACCCCTGTTGACTCTTTCTGCACTCATCTTCCCTGTTTCTGCACCTCTCGTCTCTTTGTGCACCTCTCGTCTCTGTGCGCCTCTCTTGCCTCTTTGTGCACTTCTGTTGCCTCTTTCTGCACCTCCGTTGCTTCTTTCTGCACTTCTCTTGCTTATTTCTCCACCTCTGTTGCTTCTTTCAGCACTTCTCTTACCACATTCGGCACCCGTCTTGCCTCTTTCTGCACTGGTGTTCCCTCTTTCTGCACCTCTTTTGCCTGTTTCTGCAACTCTCTTGCCTCTTTCTGCAGTTCTCATCTCCTTCTGCACATCTGTTGCTCTTTCTCCACTTCTCTTGCCTCTTTCTCCACTTCTCTTGCCTCTTCCTGCACTTCTCTTGCCTCTTTCTGCACTTTTCGTGCCTCTTTCTGTTCCTCTGTTGCTTCTTTCTGCACTTCTCTTGCCTCTTTCTGTACCCCTGTTGCTTCTTTCTGCACTTTTCTTGCATCTTTCTGTACCTCGCTTGCTACTTTCTGCACCCCTCTTGCCTCTTTCTGCACTTCTTTTGCTTCTTTCTGCAACTCTCTTGCTTCTTTCTGCACCCCTCTTGCCTCTTTCTGCACCCCTCTTGCCTCCTTCTGTACTTTTCTTGCCTCTTTCTGCACCTCCGTTGCTTCTTTATGCACCTCTCTTGCTTCTTTCTGCACCCGTTGCCTCTTACTGCTCCTCTCTTCCTCTTTCAGCACCTCTGTTGCTTCACCTCTGTTGCCTCTTTCTGCACCTCTGTTGCCTTCATTCTGCACTTCTCTTGCCTCTTTCTGCACATTTCTTGCTTCTTTCTGCCTCCCTCTTGCCTCTTTCTGCAGCCCCTTCCTCTTTCTGCACCTCTCGTGGATCTTTCTACACCCCTCTTGCTTCTTTCTGCACCCTTCTTGCCTCTTTCTGCATCTCTCTTGCCTCTTTCTGCACCTCTCTTGCTTCTTTCTGCACTCCTGTTGCCTCTTTCTGCACCTCTCTTGCTTCTTTCTGCACTTCTCTTGCTCTTTCTGCACTTCTATTGCTCTTTCTGCACCTCTCTTGTTTCTTTCTCCAGTCGTCTTCCCTTTTTCTACACCTCTCTTGCCTTTTTCTACACCTCTCTTGCCTCTTTCTGCACTTCTGTTGCTTCTTTCTGCACTTTTGCCTCTTTCTGCACCCCTATTGCCTATTTCTGCACCTCTGTCTGATCTTTCTGCACTTCTCTTGCCTCTTTCGGCACCTCTTTTGCTTCTATGTGCACCCCTCTTGTCTCTTACTGCACCTCTCTTCCCTCTTTCAGCCCCTCTCTTGCCTCTTTCTGCACCTCTGTGCCTTCATTCTGCACTTCTCTTGCCTCTTTCTGCAGCCCCTTCCCTCTTTCCGTACCTCTTGCCTCTTTCTGCACCTCTTGCCTCTTTCTGCACTCCTCTTGCTTCTTTCTGCACTTCTCTTGTTTCTTTCTGTACCTCTCCTGCTTCTTTCTGCACTCATCTTCCCTGTTTCTGCACCTCTCGTCTCTTTGTGCACCGCTCTTGTCTCTTTGTGCAACTCTCTTGCCTCTTTGTGCACCTCTCTTGCCTCTTTGTGCACCTCTCTTGCCTCTTTGTGCACTTCTGTTGCCTCTTTCTCCACCTCCGTTGCTTCTTTCTGCACTTCTCTTGCCTCTTTCTGAACCCCTGTTGCTTCTTTCGGCCCTTCTATTGCTTCTTTCTGCACCTCTCGTTTCTTTCTGCACCCCTCTTCCCACACCTCTCTTGCCTGTTTCTGCAACTCTCTTGCCTCTTTCTGTAGTTCTCTTGCCTCCTTCTGCACCTCCATTGCTTCTTTCTGCACTTCTCTTGCCTCTTTCTGCACTCTTGCCTGTTTCTGCACCTCACTTGCCTCTTTCTGCACCTCACTTGCCTCTTTCTGCACGTGTCTTTCCTCTTTCTGCACCTCACTTGACTCTTTCTGCACTTGTCTTGCTTCTTTCTACACCTTTGTTGCTTCTTTCAGTACTTCTCTTGCCTCTTTCTGCACTTCTCTTGCCAGTTTCTGTACCTCTCTTGCCTCTTTCTGCACCTCTGTTGCCTCTATATGCACCTCACTTGCTTCTTTCTGTACATCACTTGCCTCTCTGCACTTCTCTTGCTTCTTTGTACACCTCTGTTGCTTCTTTCTGCACTCTTCTTGCCTCTTTTTGCACTCCTCTTGCTTCTTTCTGCACTTCTCTTGCTTATTTCTGTTTCTCCTGTTTCTTTCTGCACTCTTCTTCCCTCTTTCTGCACCTCTCTTGCCTCTTTCTGCAACTCTCTAGCCTCTTTCTGCACCCCTCTTCCCTCTTTCTGCACATCTCTTGCCTCTGTCTGCACTGCTGTTGCTTCTTTCAGCACCTCTCTTGCCTCTTTCTGCACGTCTCTTGCCCTTTTCTGCACCTCACTTGCTTTTTTCTGCACCTCACTTGCTTCTTTATGCAGTTCTCTTGCCTCCTTCTGCACCTGTTGCTTTTTTCTGCACTTCTCTTGCTTCTTTCTGCACCCCTGTTGACTCTTTCTGCCCTCATCTTCCCTGTTTCTGCACCTCTCGTCTCTTTGTGCACCTCTCGTCTCTGAGCGCCTCTCTTGCCTCTTTGTGCACTTCTGTTGCCTCTTTCTCCACCTCCGTTGCTTCTTTCTGCACTTCTCTTGCCTCTTTCTGCACCTCTGTTGCTTCTTTCAGCACTTCTCTTACATCTTTCTGCACCCCTCTTGCCTCTTTCAGCACTTATGTGGCTTCTTTCTGCACCTCCGTTGCTTCTTTCTGCACTTCTCTTGCTTATTTCTGCACCTCTGTTGCTTCTTTCAGCACTTCTCTTACCACTTTCGGCACCCCTCTTGCCTCTTTCTGCACTTCTCTTGCCTCTTTCTGCACTTTTCGTGCCTCTTTCTGTACCTCTGTTGCTTCTTTCTGCACCCCTCTTGCCTCTTTCTGCACCCCTCTTGCCTCCTGCACCGCTCTTGCCTCCTTCTGTACTTTTCTTGCCTCTTTCTGCACCTCCGTTGCTTCTTTATGCACCTCTCTTGCTTCTTTCTGCACCTCTTGCTTCTTTCTGCACCCCGTTGCCTCTTACTGCTCCTCTCTTCCCTCTTTCTGCACCTCTGTTGCCTTCATTCTGCACTTCTCTTGCCTCTTTCTGCACATTTCTTGCTTCTTTCTGCCTCCCTCTTGCCTCTTTCTGCAGCCCCTTCCTCTTTATGCACCTCTCGTGGATCTTTCTACACCTCTCTTGCTTCTTTCTGCGCACCCTTCTTCCCTTTTCTGCACTCCTGTTGCCTCTTTCTGCACTCGTCTTCCCTCTTTCTACACCTCTCTTGCCTTTTTCTACACCTCTCTTGCTTCTTTCTACACCTCTATTGCTTCTTTCTTCTACACCCCTCTTCCCTATTTCTGCACCTCTTTTGCCTGTTTCTGCAAACCTCTTGCCTTTCTGCAGTCCTCTTGCCTCCTTCTGCACGTGTTGCTTCTTTCTGCACTTCTGTTGCTTCTTTCTGCACTTCTCTTGCCTCTTTCTGCATCCCTCTTCCCTCTTTCTGCACCCCTCTTGCCTTTCTGCAGCTCTCCTACCTCTTTCTGCACCCCTTTTCCCTTTTTCTGCACCTCTCTTGCCTCTTTCTGCACCCCTCTTGCCTCTTTCTGCAGTCCTCTTGCCTCCTCCTTCACCTCTGTTGCTTCTTTCTGCACTTCTCTTGCCTCTTTCTGCACCCCTCTTCCCTCTTTCTGCACCTCACTTGTGTCTTTCTGCACCTTTCTTGCCTCTTTCATCACTTTTGTTGCCTTTTTCTGCAATCCTCTTGTCTGTTTCTGCCCCTCACTTGTCTTTTTGCACCTCTCTTGCCTCTGTCTGCACCACTCTTACCTCTTTCTGCACCTCTTTTGCTTTTTTTCTGCACTTCTCTTGCTTCTTTCTGTACCCCTCTTGCCTCTTTCTGCACTTCTCTTGCCTCTTTCTGTACTTCTCTTGCCTCTTTCTGTACCTCACTTACCTCTTTCTGCACCTCTTGCCTCTTTCTCCACCTCTCTTGCCTCTATCTGCACTTCTCTTGCCTCTATCTGCACTTCTCTTGCCTCTATCTGCACTTCTCTTGCCTCTCTCTACACTTCTCTTGCCTCTCTCTACACTTCTCTTGCCTCTTTCTGCACTTCTGTTGCTTCTTTATGCATCTCCGGTGCTTCTTTCTGCACTTCTCTTGCCTCTTTCTGCACCTCTGTTGCTTCTTTCAGCACTGCTCTTACCACTTTCTGCACCTCTCTTGCCTCTTTCTGCAGTTCTCGTCTCCTTCTGCACACCTGTTGCTTCTTTCTCCACTTCTCTTGCCTCTTTCTGCAACCCTCTAGCCTCTTTCTGTACCCCTCTTCCCTCTTTCTGCACATCTCTAGCCTATTTCTGCACCGCTCTTGCCTCTTTCTGCACTTCTCGTGCCTCTTTCTGCACCTCCGTTGCTTCTTTCTGCACTTCTCTTGCTTCTTTCTGCACCTCTCCTGCTTCTTTCTGCACCCCTGTGGCCTCTTTCTGCACTGGTCTTCCCTTTTCTGCACCTCTCTTGCCTTTTTCTGCACCTCTTTTGCCTCTTTCTGCACCTGTTGCCTCTTTCTGCACCATTTTTGCCTCTTTCTGCACCCCTCCTGCCTCTTTCTGCACCCCTCCTGCCTCTTTCTGCACAGCTTTTCTATTTTTCTGTACCTCTCTTGCCTGTTTCTGCAACTCTCTTGCCTCCTCCTTCACCTCTGTTGCTTCTTTCTGCACATCTCTTGCATCTTTCTGCAACCCGGTCTGTTTCTGCACCTCACTTGTGTTTTTTTGTACCTCTCGCCTCTTTCTGCACCTTTCTTGCCTTTTTCTGCACCTCACTTGCATCTTTCTGCACTTCTCTTGCCTGTCTGCACCCCTCTTACCTCTTTCAGTACCTCTTTCGCTTTTTTCTGCACTTCTCTTCACTCTTTCTGCACTCCTCTTGCCTCTTTCTGCAGTTCTCTTGCCTCTTCCTTCACCTCTGTTGCTTCTTTCTGCACCCCTTTAGCCTTTCTGCAGTTCTCTTGCCTCCTCCTTCACCTCTGTTGCTTCTTTCTGCACTTCTCTTGCCTGTTTCTGCACCTGTTGCTTTATTCTGCACTTCTCTTGCCTTTCTACATTTCTGTTGCTTCTTTGTGCACTTCTCTTGCCTCTTTCTGCACCTCTGTTGCTTGTTTCTGCACCTCTCTTGCTTCTTTATGCACCCGTTGCCCCTTTCTGCACCAGTCTTCCGTCTTTCTGCACCTCTTTCTTTGTGCACCTCGTCTCTTTCTGTACCTGTATTGCCTCTTTCTGCACTTGTTGCCTCTTTCTGCATTTCTGTTGCTTTTTTCTGCATTTCTATTGCCTCTTTCTGCATGTGTTCCTTCTTTCTGCACCCCTGTTCCCTCTTTCTGCAGTTCTCTTGCCTGTTTCTGTACCTCACTTGCTTCTTTCTGCACCTCTCCTGCCTCTCTCGAACACCTCTCTTGCCTCTTTATGTACCTCTTGCTTCTTTCTGCACCCGTTCCCTCTTTCTGCACCACTCTTGCCTCTTTATGCACCTGTTCCCTCTTTCTGCACCTCTGTTCCCTCTTTCTGCACCTCTCTTGCCTCTTTCTGCACCTCTCTTGCCTCTTTCTGCACCTCTGTTCCCTCTTTTTGCACATCTATTGCCTATTTCTGCATGCCTCTTGCCTGTTTCTGCATGCCTTTTGCCTCCTTCTGCACCTCTGTTGCTTCTTTCTGTACTTCTCTTGCCTCTTTCTGCACCTCTGTTGGTTCTTTCTGCTCTTTCTTCTTTCTGCACCTCTATTGCAAATTGCTGCACCCTTCTTCCCTCTCTTGCCTCTTTCTGCACCTCTCTTGCCTATTTCTACACCCCCCTTTCCTCTTTCTGCACCCGTTCCCTCTTTCTGCACCTCTGTTCCCTCTTTCTGCACCTCTCTTGCCTCTTTCTGCACCTCTCTTGCCTCTTTCTGCACCTCTGTTCCCTCTTTTTGCACATCTCTTGCCTGTTTCTGCATGCCTGTTTCAGCATGCGTATTGCCTCCTTCTGCACCTGTTGCTTCTTTCTGCACTTCTCTTGCCTCTTTCTGCACCTCTGTTGCTTCCTTCAGCACTTCTCTTACCACTTTCTGCACCCCTCTTGCCTCTTTCTGCATTGCTGTTCCCTCTTTCTGCACCTCTTTTGCCTGTTTCTGCAATCTCTTGCCTCTTTCAGCAGTTCTCTTGACTCCTTCTCCACATCTGTTGCTTCTTTCTCCACTTCTCTTGCCTCTTTCTGCACCCCTCTAGCCTCTTTCTGAACACCTCTTCCCTCTTTCTGCACCTCTCGCCTATTTCTGCACCGCTCTTGCCATTTTCTACACCTCTCTTGCCTCTTTCTGCACCTCTCTTGCCTCTTTCTGCACCTCTCTTGCCTCTTTCTGCACCTCTTGCCTCTTTCTGCACCTCTGTTCCCTCTTTCTGCACCCCTGTTCCCTCTTTCTGCACCCGTTCCCTCTTTTTGCACATCTCTTGCCTGTTTCTGCATGCCTCTTGCCTGTTTCCGCATGCCTTTTGCCTCCTTCTGCACCTCTGTTGCTTCTTTCTGTACTTCTCTTGCCTCTTTCTGCACCTCTGTTCCCTCTTTCCGCACCTCTCTTGCCTGTTTCTACACCCCTTTCCTCTTTCTGAACCTCTCCTGCCTCTTTCAGCACCCCTGTTCCCTCTTTCTGCACATCTCTTGCCTGTTTCTGCATGCCTCTTGCCTCCTTCTGCACCTCAGTTGCTTCTTTCTGCACTTCTGTTGCTTCTTTCTGCACCTCCTTTACTTCTTTCTGCACTTCTCTTGCCTCTTTCTGCACCTGTTGCTTCCTTCAGCACTTCTCTTACCACTTTCTGCACCCCTCTTGCCTCTTTCTTTACTGCTGTTCCCTCTTTCTGCACCTCTTTTGCCTGTTTCTGCACCTCTCTTGCCTCTTTCTGCGGTTCTCGTCTCCTTCTGCACACCTGTTGCTTCTTTCTCCACTTCTCTTGCCTCTTTCTGCACCCCTCTAGCCTCTTTCTGCACCCCTCTAGCCTCTTTCTGCACTTCTCTTGCCTCTATCTGCATTTCTCTTGCCTCTCTCTGCATTTCTTTTGCCTCTCTCTGCATTTCTCTTGCCTCTTTCTGCATATTTGTTACTCTTTCTGAACTTCTGTTGCTTCTTTCTGCATCTCAGATGCTTCTTTCTGCACCCCTCTTGCCTTTATTGCTTTTCCCTCTTTCTGCACCTCTTTTGCCTGTTTCTGCAACTCTCTTGCATCTTTCTGCAGTTCTGTCTCCTTCTGCACACCTGTTGCTTCTTTCTCCACTTTTCTTGCCTCTTTCTGCACGCCTGTAGCCTATTTCTGCACCTCTCTAGCCTATTTCTGCACCGCTCGACTCTTTCTGCACTTCTTGTGCCTCTTTCTGCACCTGTTGCTTCTTTCTGCACCCCTGTGGCCTCTTTCTGCACTCGTCTTCCCTCTTGCTGCACCTCTCGCCTTTTTCTGCACCCTTTTGCCTCTTTCTGCACCTGTTGCTTCTTTCAGCACTTCTCCTGCCTCTTTCTGCACCCCTCTTGCCTCTTTCTGCACCCCTCTTGCCTCTTTCTGCAGCTCTCCTGCCTTTCTGCACAGCTTTTCCATTTTTCTGCACCTCTTGCCTGTTTCTGCAAATCTCTTGCCTCCTCCTTCACCGCTGTTGCTTCTTCCTGCACTTTTCTTGCCTCTTTCTCCAACCGTTGTCTGTGTCTGCACCTCACTTGTGTCATTTTGCACCTCTCCTGCCTGTCTGCACCCCTCTTACCTCTTTCTGTACCTCTTTTGCTTTTTTCTGCACTTCTCTTCCCTCTTGCTGCACCCCCTTCCCTCTTTCTGCACTTCTCTTGCCTCTTTCTGTACCTCTCTTGCCTCTTTCTGCACTTCTGTTGCCTCTTTCTGCAACTCTCTTGCCTCTTTCTGCACATCTCTTGCATCTTTCTGCACCCTCTTGCCTTTCTGCACCCCTCTTGCCTTTCTGCAGCTCTCTTACCTCTTTCTGCACCCCTTTTCCCTTTTTCTGCACCTCTTGCCTGTTTCTGCAACTCTCTTGCCTCTTTCTGCAGTTCTCTTGCCTCCTCCTTCACCTCTGTTGCTTCTTTCTGCACTTCTCTTGCCTCTTTCTGCAACCCTCGTCTGTTTCTGCACCTCACTTGTGTCTTTTTGCACATCTCTTGCCTCTTTCTGCACCCCTCTTGCCTTTTTCTGCACCTCACTTGCCTCTTTCTTCACTTCTCTTGCTTTTTTATGCACCTCTCGTTTCTTTCTGCAACTGTCTCTCATCACTTTTGTTGCCTTTTTCTGCACTTCTCTTGCCTCTTTCTGCAACCCTCGTCTGTTTCTGCACCTCACTTGTGTCTTTTTGCACCTCTCTTGCCTCTTTCTGCACACCTCTTGCCTTTTTCTGCACCCCTCTTACCTCTTTGTGCACCTCTTTTGCTTTTTTCTGCACTTCTCTTGCTTTTTTCTCCACCTATCCTGTTTCTTTCTGCAACTCTCGTCTCTCATCACTTCTCTTGCTTCTTTATGCACCCCTGTTGCCCCTTTCTGCACCAGTCTTCCCTCTTTCTGCACCTCTTTCTTTGTGTACCTCTCGTCTCTTTCTGTACCTTTATTGCCTCTTTCTGCATTGTTGCCTCTTTCTGCACTTCTGTTGCCTCTTTCTGCACTTCTGTTGCCTCTTTCTGCATTTCTTTTGCCTCTTTCTGCATGTTCCTTCTTTCTGCACTTCTCTTGCCTCTTTCTACACCTCCGTTACTTCTTTCAGCACTTCTCTTGCCTCTTTCTACACCCGTTCCCTCTTTCTGCAGTTCTCTTGCCTGTTTCTGTACCTCACTTGCTTCTTTCTGCACCTCTTGCCTCTTTCTACACCTCTCTTGCCTCTTTCTGTACCTCTCTTGATTCTTTCTGCATCCCTGTTCCCACTTTCTGCACCAGTCTTCCCTCTTTCTGCACCTCTTTCTTTGTGTACCTCTCGTCTCTTTCTGTACCTTTATTGCCTCTTTCTGCACTTGTTCCCTCTTTCTGCACCCCTGTTCCCTCTTTTTGCACATCTCTTGCCTGTTTCAGCATGCCTTTTGCCTCCTTCTGCACCTCTGTTGCTTCTTTCTGTACTTCTCTTGCCTCTTTCTGCACCTCTGTTGGTTCTTTCTGCACCTCTATTGCAAATTTCTGCACCTCTCTTGCCTCTTTCTGCACCTGTTCCCTCTTTCTGCACCTCTCTTGCCTGTTTCTGCATGCCTCTTGCCTGTTTCTGCATGCCTATTGCCTCCTTCTGCACCTCTGTTGCTTCTTTCTGCACTTCTGTTGCTTCTTTCTGCACCTCTGTTGCTTCCTTCAGCACTTCTCTTACCACTTTCTGCATCCCTCTTGCCTCTTTCTGCACTGCTGTTCCCCCTTTCTGCACCTCTTTTGCCTGTTTCTGCAATCTCTTGCCTCTTTCAGCAGTTCTCTTGACTCCTTCTCCACTTCTCTTGCTTCTTTCTCCACTTCTCTTGCCTCTTTCTGCACCCCTCTAGCCTCTTTCTGCACACCTCTTCCCTCTTTCTGCACCTCTCTTGCATTTTTCTACACCTCTCTTACCTGTTTCTGCACCTCTGTTCCCTCTTTCTGCACCCGTTCCCTCTTTTTGCACATCTCTTGCCTGTTTTTGCATGCCTCTTGCCTGTTTCCGCATGCCTTTTGCCTCCTTCTGCACCTTTGTTGCTTCTTTCTGTACTTCTCTTGCCTCTTTCTGCACCTCTGTTCCCTCTTTCTGCACCTCTCTTGCCTGTTTCTATACCCCTCTTTCCTCTTTCTGAACCTCTCCTGCCTCTTTCAGCACCCCTGTTCCCTCTTTCTGCATATCTCTTGCCTGTTTCTGCATGCCTCTTGCCTGTTTCTGCATGCCTCTTGCCTCCTTCTGCACCTCTGTTGCTTTTTTCTGCACCTCCGTTGCTTCTTTCTGCACTTCTCTTGCCTCTTTCTGCACCCGTTTCTTCCTTCAGCACTTCTTACCACTTTCTACACCCCTCTTACCTCTTTCTGCACTGCTGTTTCCTCTTTCTGCACCTCTCTTGCCTGTTTCTGCATGCCTCTTGCCTGTTTCTGCATGCCTATTGCCTCCTTCTGCACCTCTGTTGCTTCTTTCTGCACTTCTGTTGCTTCTTTCTGCACCTCTGTTGCTTCCTTCAGCACTTCTCTTACCACTTTCTGCATCCCTCTTGCCTCTTTCTGCACTGCTGTTCCCCCTTTCTGCACCTCTTTTGCCTGTTTCTGCAATCTCTTGCCTCTTTCAGCAGTTCTCTTGTCTCCTTCTGCACATCTGTTGCTTCTTTCTCCACTCCTCTAGCCTCTTTCTGCACCCCTCTAGCCTTTCTGCACCCCTCTAGCCTCTTTCTGCACCTCTCTTGCCTATTTCAGCACCGCTCTTGCCTATTTCAGCACCGCTCTTGCCTATTTCTGCACTTCTCTTTTACTGTACTTCTCTTGCCTCTTTCTGCACCTCTCTTGCCTCTATCTGCACTTCTCTTGCTTCTTTCTGCATCTCTGATGCTTCTTTCTGCACTTCTCTTGCCTCTTTCTGCACCTCTCCTGCTTCTTTCTGCACCCCTGTGGCCTCTTTCTGCACTCGTCTTCCCTTATTCTGCACGTCTCTTGCCTTTTTCTGCACCTCTTGCCTCTTTCTGCACTTGTTGCTTCTTTCAGCCCTTCTCTTGCCTCTTTCTGCACCCCTCTTGCCTCTTTCTGCACCCCTCCTGCCTCTTTCTGCACAGCTTTTCTATTTTTCTGTACCTCTCTTGCCTGATTCTACAACTCTCTTGCCTCCTCCTTCACCTCTGTTGCTTCTTTCTGCACTTCTCTTGCCTCTTTCTGCAACCCGGTCTGTTTCTGCACCTCACTTGTGTTTTTTTGTGCCTCTTTCTGCACCCCTCTTGCCTTTTTCTGCACCTAACTTGCCTCTTTATGCACTTCTCTTGCTTTTGTCTGCACCTATCCTGTTTCTTTCTGCAACTCTCGTCTCTCATCACTTCTCTTGCCTCTTTCTGCAACCCTTGTCTGTTTCTGCACCTCACTTGTGTCTTTTTGCACCTCTCTTGCCTGTCTGCACCCCTCTTACCTCTTTCTGTACCTCTTTTGCTTTTTTCTGCACTTCTCTTCCCTCTTTCGGTACCCTCTTGCCTTTCTGCACCCCTCTTGCCTCTTTCTGCAGTTCTCTTGCCTCCTCCTTCACCTCTGTTGCTTCTTTCTGCACCTCTCTTGCCTCTTTCTGCACCCCTCTTGCCTTTTTCTGCACCTCAATTGCCTCTTTCTGCACATCTCTTGCTTTTTTCTGCACCTCTCGTTTCTGCAACTCTTCTCATCACTTTTCATGCCTTTTTCTGCAACCCTCTTGTCTGTTTCTGCACCTCTCGTGTCTTTTTGCCTCTGTCTACACCCCTCTTACCTCTTTCTGCACCTCTTTTGCTTTTTTCTGCACTTTGCTTGCCTCTTTCTGCACCCCTCTTCCCTCTTTCTGCACTTCTCTTGCTTTTTTCTGCACCTCTCTTGTTTCTTTCTGCAACCCTCTTGTCTGTTTCTGCACCTCACTTGGGTCTTTTTGCACCTCTCTTGCCTCGGTCTGCACCCCTCTTACCTCTTTCTGCACCTCTTTTGCTTTTTTCTGTACTTCTCTTTCCTCTTTCTGCACCTCTCTGGCCTCTTTCTGCTCCTCTGGCCTCTTTCTGCTCCTCTTGCCTCTTTCTGCTCCTCTCTTGCCTCTTTCTGCTCCTCTCTTGCCTCTTTCTGCTCCTCTCTTGCCTCTATCTGCACTTCTCTTGCCTCTCTCTACACTTCTCTTGCCTCTTTCTGTACATTTCTTACTCTTTCTGCACCTCGTTTTTTTCTGCAATTCTCTTGCTTCTTTCTGTACTTCTCTCGCCTGTTTCTATATTCAAATGGGAAGTGCAAGCTGTCTAGTTTAAAGGTATGTGTGCTCTCGTGACTGAGGTATATGTCTACTTGTACATGTATTCTCATGTGTTATGCATCTGAAGATGGTCGCTTAAAAAGCAGGTAGCTTCTCCTATAGGTGGTCAAATCTTAGTTCTGCTCTGTCATTCGGTTGCATAGGCAAACATGTCTTATGTATATAGGTGTCATAGAGCCCCTCAAATATTCTATTGAATACCCATGTGCCCTGTATTATGAGCAGAAAGAAATACATACATCTTTCTGTACACAAATTTACAGAGTATTCTGTTTGAAACACAGGTATTCAAGTATTTGTATGTTTATTTTTATGTAACATGTCACTAGTTAAAAGCACAGACACGCATGCATAGCTTCACAAACGTGGTCATACTTACAACAGTGATATGGTTAGGATTGCTGTTTTATATTTGGTAGGCCTAACATTCTGAGCAGTCGATAAATAGTGAACCCTTCAAGAGAAAAGTGAGGTTTAAGACATCTTGGGAGAAGGATTAGAGATTAGGCTATTTTGTATGAGTCTGGGGAAAGTTAGTCAAAGTAGGCCTCTTTCTGCACCTCTCTTGCCTCTTTCTGCACTTCTCTTGCTTTTTTCTCCACCTTTCTTCCTCTTTCAGGACTTCAGTTGCCTCTTTTTGCATTTTTCTTCCTCTTTATGCACCTCTCTTCCCTCTTTCTGCACTTCTCTTGCTTCTTTCTGCGCCTTTCTTCCTCTTTCTGTACATGTTCTAACTATGTAAGCATAGTTAGAAATTAGCATTTAAAAAACCTTAGAAATTCAATGAAAAAAACGCAGGTTTCAGGGATGTTATAGTTAGTAATTAACATTTAAAAAACCTTTGAAATTCACTGAAAAAAGCACAGGTTTCAGGGACGTTATAGTTAGGAATTAGCATTTAAAAAACCTTCGATATTCACAGAAAAAACCACAGGTTTCAGGGATGTTATAGTTAGGCTGACATTTCACTCGTACAAAAGCAGAGAAATTCAGCCGTTATAGTTAGCTGAGCTAACCATAACTCGCGCCCCCGCAATGCACTGCTGATGACGTCACATGTTACATCACTCATGACATGGTCAGTGACATCACTGATGACATCTCAAATTACATCACTGATGACATCATCCACTTAATATCTGATGCACCTCCTCACACCCTAATATAACCTTTCATACACCCACTATAAAATACAGACTACCATTCTCGGAACCATGGACACACCAATACCAGTTAGTACATACCCACTCACTGATTCATAGGTCTACACACACATCCACTCAGTCACCCGTGCAGCTACTCATACACGCAGTCACTCATCAATATAGCCACTGATATATACACTCATACACCCATACAGACACACACCATCACTCACCCATAGTTACTCACACACCGTCAGTCAACCAAAGAATCAATCACACTGCCATTTACTCACCTATACAGTTATACACATACCACCTCATGTATTTATACAGATAGTAACACATACTAACTCTCTTCACCAATCACTGACACAAGCACACAGTCATCCATATACCCACTTTCACACTCACTCATACATAGTCACTTATATACTCCAACACTCACATATACTGCCTTTCACATATGCCGCTACTCACCCATATACCACTGAGACATCCATACACTCACCGACACAGCCATACGCACACTCACTCAACCATACGGTCCCTCACAGATGCACTCATGAACCCATACACCCAGGGATTGGCCCACTCATACATCCATGCAGGGAGTCACACAGCCCCTCACCCACCAACACAGACACTAAGGCACCCATACAGGTACTCAGACAACTAATCAATAACCCATATAGACACTCATGTACCTCCTCAACCCATGCAGCCACTTACACACCAGCTGACAGACTGATACAGACATTCACACAGATTAGTCACTCACCCATACATTCACAAAGACATTTAATCACTCACACAGTCAGTCATGTACCCAACAAATCATCCATACAGACACTCATACACCCACTCATTCTTCAAAAACACCTTGGCGTATATATATATATAACATTCTTAAACTTTTTAGAAACACTCACAGGATGATGTCATCAGTGATGTCATCAGTGATGTCACTGACCATGTCATGCGTGATGTAATATGTGACATCAACAGCAGTGCATTGCGGGGTGCGAGTTATAGTTAGCTCAGCTAACTATAACGGCTGAATTTCTCTGCTTTTGTACAAGTGAAATGTCAGCCTAACTATAATGTCCCTGAAACCGGTGGTTTTTTCAGTGAATATGTGTATATATATATATATATATATATATATATATATATATATATATATATATATAAACATCTTGAATACATACCGCCTACTCGCTCCAAATCTAAAGCTGATCTACAGTGGGAATCAGACTTACAATTTTCCTTTTCACTACAAACCTGGAATTTACTTTGGTTTAAAATCCATCACACTTCCTGCATGGCTAGTACTACACAAACCTTGCATTATTTCTATAATAGCCTATTTTTAAATCCCATTTCTCTTACCAACTACAATTGAAACACTGATACTACATGTTGGAGCTATAGAACAGCAGCAGGTACATTCATGCAAATGTTTTTCATTGCCCTTCAACTGAAACCTTTTGGTTGGAAGTTTGGAATACAATTTCAACAATTTGTTCTATCACTTTTTCTTTTGATATTCTACATATGTTTTTGAGTAGTTCTTCTCAAATTTGAATTGGCAATCGTAAAATGGGTAAATATGTGGACTTACTCATCACCATAGCTTTACAAATCTCCAGTTGGATAGATGCTAATATGGTCCCTTCTACTAGTTGGTAGAATTTATTATGTCATAATCAAAGACTAGAAAGAGTATATACTGCCTCCATACAACAACTTATTATGAGGACTTATTTTAGTACATATTTGAACTGTACGCCTATTCGGCTACTGGACGTAATTACTACATTCTAGTCTCCATGAACTACACTTTTTACTCAGTATTGTAACTTTGCATATTTGCTTTATTTAGCTGATAATTGTATCAATAACCAGATATATATTTTTTCTTCAGTAGGCTACATATGATTTTATTACTCTTTTCCTTCGCTCACTATCTCATTTCTTCTTTCTATCTTGTTTCTCTTCTTTGTTCCGCAAACTACAAAACCGTTGCATATTTTTTTACTCATTTTTCTATAGTTGTATAGTCTTTAATTACTGCTCTTTATTAAATTCTAAATATTGCTTTGATTCTATTCAATATATAGACTATATATAGATATGTTTACTATGTACTTTTTGTGGAAATAATTCTAATAAAGCTATTGCAAACTTAAAAAGCAAAAGACCCAAATAAAATATGCTATTGGCAAAAAATCCAGCAATAGCTGAAGCTTGTGTCATTTGGCAGCTTTGAATTCTTTTGTGGTGAAAATTCTCTTCCATGACGTGGCAGAAGAACATTGGACTGGGAAAGCCTTTTTAAAATAATAAACTAAAACCGATCACCCCAGAAAAGAGAAGAGATGCAAAACCTTTGACCAAAAATAGGGCACTCGAAAATAATGTACATAAGAATTAATTTTAATTTAATATTTCATGGCTAGCACCAGATTGCTGAACCCTGTACAATATTGTAGCATTTCTATACAGGTTCCCTACCTCTTGCCAAGGCCACGGAGCACTCTCCCAATTAGACGAGTAGGCAGTCAGCCAATCCTGAGGTGCCTAGGTGGTGAAACATACTTGTTGCAGTGTTATCTATTAGTGCTGAGTTTTTGCGTTGAGTGAGGCCTGGAAGGAGCGCTCCCGACTTGGCACTGCTGGATGCAGAAACATCTTATGCATGGAACTGCAGAAGTTGGGAATGTCAGGGATTGTTTCACATGCTGCTTATGCAAAAGCTGTCTACTTTGTCGTCTGAGTGTCACTTGCATCTTAATTTTAGGAAGAACAACTTCTTTATTGTTTTTCTGAATTATTGATGCTTGGTCATGGTTTGTTTTCTCTTTGTGAGAGTATTCCACAGTTTGCATGTCCATACTGAGAAGGAGCTTCCACCAATGCAGGCTTTTGAAAAACAAACAGACTTTTCAGAAGTGGTTCATTTTCAGGTTTTTCTTTTGGTGGAGTTACATTGAATGGAGGTTGGCACATTCCCACTGACTGCACTCAAGTGCAATACAAAGAGATTTGCAATACATCTTTCTTGCAACTGATAGCCAGTATAGTGCCTTCAATGCATGTGTAACGTGGTACCATCTTGTCAGGAGTAGAACTTGTCAGGTCTAATGATTGAATTCTTCGTAGCTTGATTAGTTTCTTCGAAAGTAAGCAAGATTCAAGATTATCAGCTTTTTCAATTACAAAATTTGCTATGGCATCACAAAGTTCCTAGAAGTGTTCTTTGCTCGTTAAAGTGAAGGCCTTATTATGGAATTCAGCAACTATTACAAAGAGCCCTTAAGTTGTGAATTTATCATCAGAGATGTGTTCACATCATTACGTGATGTCATCGCTTTCTTAATGGAATATCTGTAGGACTGCCTTTGAAGCTGATTTTTATCATTGGACTGCATTTCTTTCTCCATTGTTATACAAGGCATGCTGTTTAGTTGTTCAGTGTTTTTACCATCTAGCTTCCCGTAGTGCATCTGAAGCTCTGTTGTTTTGAGGGTGAGCACCATTATCAAAAGCCTCTCTTTTAACCACTGTTTTATGGACATTGCCACATCTGAGAAGAGGGAAGCAGTGAGTTTAACTTCAAAAGAATTAATAACGAGATTCTATCAGGGTCTAAGAGATATTGCGGAGGTGAAGTCTACTGATGAACAGATTGTCATGAGAGCTTGAGATGAAAGTGAATAATGTGGTCATCACTCCATGTAGTGGGCTTATATTTAGCGAGGAAGAATAATTCTCTGGGGGCAATATATCATCTAGTGTATGTCCTGCGGAGTAGGTGGGTATAATTAGCAACTAATGGAAACCAAGCACTTTATGCTTAGTGATTAGCCAAAAGATTGTACAGCTGCATATTATTCCTTGGAGTAGGCAGAAGTTGTAGCATTGTAGTCTGATTTTCCAGGTTCTGTGATTCAAATCATAATAAGAATGGTTTTATTTCATTCAAATATAATCGAGCATTTGCAGAGCAAAAAGTGCAAATATTTTGGCATTCATATTTGATCCTTCCTTGAAAGGCCCTAGCTCAGGGGCTCCTGTGTTGTTTGTTATTGGCTGTTCTCGTGGTTAGCTTAAGTAATGGATCTTAGTTTTCAGTCTCCTAGATACTACATGTCAGCAGTACATAAAAGTAAGCTTAGGTCTGTGGTGATATGATCATGTACAAACGACAAGAAGTTGAAGTATGACATAAGTGCAGAGGTTTATTATAAACACCCCAGCTAGCCGTCGATCCTGCACTAACTGAACCTCCAATATTGAAAACACATTCCAGAACTCTCCTTTGTTATGTGTTCAGCGCAACCTGAAGCCACATCACACTTGTTCCTCCCCAAAGAATATATAAAAACTCAGCTATTCATCATATGTTAATATAATAAACAAACCTGTAAATACTCAAACAAAATATTAAATACATTTTGACAACTAATTTGGCTACAATATCTTCAAAACATTTACAACATTTCGCACTGATTATTTGCAGATGACAACAGTTCACTGTGAGAGAAACAACTATTTGTTAATAACAAAGTCCTTAAGATAAGACGTAACTTTATGCATCCTGTTACTCATTCTTCCGTCAACTTTATCTTTGTCAGCTTGACTGGGATTCATCATGTTCAAATGGAGTACCTTGAACTTTAATAACATTTACAGCCCTGTTCATATTCCAAACTCTGCAATCCTCAGTTTTGGTAGCGTTCTTAAAATCTTTGATCACTCTTTCATTTTGAGTGAATTTGGACCACTGAGCACACCCTGTTGGTGCTCCTATTTTCACTATATCTCCAACATGTCTTGTAACGTCTTTTACCTTTTTATTTTTGTCAAAGTATTCCTTCCTTTTCAGCTGTGACTCAATTTCTTTTCCCGCCATTCACTTGGACCATTGAATTTACCTCCTTGTCCCATACCATCCAGCTTGGACATAACCTCGTACTAGGAGAGCGACCTTTAAACAATTCAAAAGGTGACTTTTGGGTTGTGGAGTGTGGAGACATACGATAAGCAGTTATACGTTCTTGTAACTCTCTCTTCCAATCCATGTTATTCACCTTTGCTAACTGCATGTTCTCCTTCAAGGTTTTGTTCATGCTTTCCACAACTCCATTCGTTTCTGGATGATATATGGATCCTCTCGTGTTCAACACCGCATTTAACAAGGACATCTTTAAACTCATCAGAGCAGAATTTGGGTCCATTATCAGTTAACAGTGATTTTGGAAAGCTCTCTAGTTTGAAAACTTCCCTTAAAAGTCTTACCATACTGAATAATGATATATCTAGGACACAGCTAACTTCTACCCACCGAGAATAAAGAACCAGTAAAACAATCAAGTAAGGAGTGTGGTGTTCACCTCTCAGTGGGCCAACTATATCCATAGCTACCTCCTCCCACGGATGCTTGACAACCTTCTGCATACCATTGGAATTTACCTAGTGATTAGATCCTTACCACTATTGTAGCATTCAATACAATCACGCACACATCTCTTGAACTCGGTATCCAGACCAGGCCACCAAAAGTTAGAACACAATCTTTCCTTGGTATTAACTATTCCTGAGTGACCATCGTGTGCCAATGAGATGCGTTTGCTTCTTAACCCAACTGGAGAGATAAGCCTAAGCCCCTTGTCAATTGCCAATTTATCTCACACCATAGACCATGGTTTGTTAAGACCACTACTTTTATTCTTTATTATAGCATCCGATACTTCACATAAGCTTCTGTCTTTACCAAGTTCAGTTAACCACTCTTCTTCGGAGAGGACACCCAGCCTGACCTCACACACGCTGACAGTCTCCTCTAACAATCCATCATCTACTTCCTCATCACCCTCATCTGTTTTACTTCTGACTAGTCATGAAAGACAGTCTACAGAATAATTTGTGGCCCCCGATATGTATTCCGCAGCAAAGCTGAAATCTTGTAGAGCAATTATCCACCTCTGTATTCTAGCCGAAATTGCATCCAATCCTTTTTTCATAAATACCTCTTATAAAGGATCACTGTAAGGAATAGTGAGGCGTTTTTGGGCAAGATGGCCGCTGACCGCTGGCCGTAGCTAGAAGTCGCAGCTCTCTCTTCCCCCCTCCTTTGACGCTACCGAGGATGTAAGGATGCTGGTTACCTCTCTTTTTCTGAGACAACCGCCAGGCTGGGCGGCGGGACGTAATTTACTGTGGTGCTGGGCTCGCGAGGTGATTCCTCCGGTGGCATTTGTAGCCCGTAGGTTTGGCCGTGTACTGAGGTCAGTCTGCCGTTGGAGGAGTGCAGATCTCAGAATGGCGCCAAGAGCGGCCAAACAACAGAAGGAACCTAAGGATGCCAAGGATACACAGAAGGATGCAGCGCTACCAGCTACTGGGGGTTTGCCGGCGCGAGGTATTGGACAATCGCGTAGAGCGTGTTTCAAGAAGCCGGATGAGGTGGAGGATGCTGGCAATGGTAATGGCAGCGGTACCGGTGATTTCAATGGCGGCAATAATGACAATAATGCTGGCGGCGCAATTCGGAAAATCACCAAGACTGGGCAGGACGGGGGCAACAAATCTAGGGAATATAATCTACGGCAGCCTACCTTGATGGAGTCCTTTTCCGTGATTTCGGCGAAATCCCTGAGAGCTTCCTCAGCAGAGGACGCTATGAATCCTGAAGTACCTGAAGCCCTGATGCACACAGATACAGAGATGCAGTGTCAAGCTGGGCCTCCGGATAGACAAGGGGAGCCGAGCGGAGAAAACACTGATGAGGCAGGCAGGCTACAAGCACAGAGTCTAGTTGTGGAGGTAGGTGGCGCTGGACTCAGTTACTTGGAAAGCATCAATAGTAGGTTTGAAAATGCCGTGGCCCCTGAGCTGGATGTTGGCGGGAAGGCTAAGGGGGACAAAAACCATCCCGGCAGTATTAAGCCTAGCAACCAGATAGTAATCCCCCCTATAGAGAAGGTGATTCCAGGGGTGGCAATTGTGAAGCAGAAGCAGATACAGGGGTCTACCCACCTTAAGCCAATCACTGGCTCACCAGAAGGGGACTGTTTTTTTTCCCTCAACGATGATACAGACTCTTCTCTTTCTAGTGACGGAAGCGTATCTGGTGATTCAGACTCAGCGGAAAATTCGTCAGTACAAAGAGCACCCGCTGCTCATAGGGCCACTCATCATAAAAATTGATCCAAATTAAAATCTAAATTGATTCTGAGCCCACCCCATACGGATGCTGCTAGAAAGCTACTATGGGATTACTCAGCCACATCTCAGCTATACCAAGAAGACAGTGCAATAACTGAGCAAGAGGGGCATAATAATCCGGGTAGCTCACCACAGACTCCGTCAATGGATCTTCTTTATACCACGCTTAAACAGATGCAGGGAGAAGCGAGGTCAGAGAGTCGTAGAGCAAAACAGGCAACAAAAAAAATACAGGGCTCACTTAGAAAGATGAATAAACTGTACGATGATATGGTGGACAGAATCACTCAGGTGGAGGAGAGAACCGGAAGATTGGAGGATGACTTTGGCAAGTGGCAGACATTCAAAGAGGCACAAGAGAAGGCGGTGGAGGATGTCCAGTGGAAGCTTGAAGAATTTGAGAACCGCCAGAGGCGGAATAACATCAGACTGCTGGGAGTGGCTGAAGGGGTCGAAGGACAGGATGTTATGGCATTTGTTATCTCCCTTTTCAGGGGGGCCTTCCCTGAGTTCGCTTCCTGGAAATGGGAAAAGGAGGTGCAGCGAGCACATCGCTTCCCTTTGACCCAAAGGAAGGGGCACGTCGCATCACAAGCTGATAGACCTAGGGCGATTCTTGTGTACGTTGGCAACTACCTACTCAGGCAGGAAATTATGGATGAGGCACGGCCAGATGCCAGACGTGCATTTGAAGGTACTTCATTTTTTGCCCGCCCAGATTTTTGTCACGCCACAGTGGAAAGGAGATGGAGGTTAAGACAGTTGATTGCTTCTTTTCAGGGACTGGGCTGCGAGGCCTATTTACTGTATCCAGCACGGCTCAAAGTGATAGTTAAGGGGCAAGTTCAAATGTTTTTTTCGGAAATTAAAGCTCAAGTATTTCTTGTGGAATTAAAGGACCAGAAGGAGGGGTAATGGGGTGGTCTCGCCGGGTGTTGTTGCTAATGAGAATTTTGAACCTGGCATGGGAGATTAAGGGGACATAAAGAGGGATCACAAAGGGAGGGGGGCTAAGCTGTCACACATAGGTCATTGTTGACCTATTTGCCCGTAAGGGGGGTTTGCAGGGGAGGACTCTGAGGGGTGGGGGGGGTAGCACAAGGGGGCACAGGTTATAGCACAGTACGGCATCTGAGATCTTTGGGCGGACACAGGAGGTGTAGTAAAAATAAAAAGAGAGGGAATTTAGAAATGAAGAAGCGGAATTTAAGTATTCACTTACAGGACAACCGGTTGGGACAACTGATTGATGTGTTTTAATGAGCATACGAATTGCTTCAGTTAATGTATGTGGCCTGAACGACCAGGTTAAAAGACAACGGGTTTCAGCAATTCTAAGAGCGATGAGGTTAGATTTCGTATGTCTACAAGAGACGCACATAGAGGGTACAAGGGGGTATTTAATGGAGCAGTTGGGGTTTCATTTGGTCGCATATACTAAGCAGGGGGCTAAAACCAGAGGGGTTGCCATACTCTCTAGGAGAAACGATCTCATAGTTAAGAGAAAGTTGGAGGATCAATGGGGCAGATGGGTTCTGGTGGAATGTTTGATAAATGGTGAAATGGTTACCTTGTGTTCAGTCTATGGGTCTACTGAGGATGACCCGGACATATTTGAATTTTTACATCTAGAGTTGGCCTCATGGCCTGTGCCTATTATCCTGTGTGGAGATTTTAATATAAACGGGATGGGGGGGCTGTGGACAGATGCAGGGGATCGATATCTGGGTCGTAAGAAAAGGACGTTCCGAGCAATCTCCAATCTGGCCCGTAATAACTCTTTAACAGACGTGTGGGCATGTCTGAAGCCCAACGATCTTGGTAGCACTTACTATTCTGCTCCACATAAGGTTTGCGTTAGGCTTGACTACTTTTTTATATCAAACTATCTTTTGTCAAAATGCCAGATTGAGAAATTGCCTCGGATCATTTCCGACCACAACCCGATAGTTTTAACATTGGAAATTGCAAGGGCGGCTAGGAGCGAGCGTGTATGGACTTTTGAGAGGGGATTTCTCAAAGATATAAGATACTTGCATCATATGAAGGAATGGATAGTAGATTTTTGGGATATCAACAGAGGTAGTACCTCTTCAGGGGTAACCTGGGATGCTTTTAAAGCAAGTGTTCGAGGGGAGACGTTGAGCTTTAGTCTTTATAGGCAGAAGCAGGAGGAATTAAGATCTAAAAAATTGTCCAAAGCGGTCACTGATGCAGAGGAGGAATTGAATGCAGCAATTATATCGGGGGCACCTTTGGATCAGGCTCTGCTTAAAGTCACATGGGCAAAGGCTGAAGCAGGGGAGGCTATTGCTACTAAAACGGCTGCTACTTTCCTGGCAAGAAAGGAGCAATGCTATGAGCTAAGTGAGCGCGTGGGGCATATATTAGCGGTTCGTATGAGACAGAAAGCGGCTACAGGGGAAGTTAAAGGGATTTTGGATGGAAAGGGTGGGATAGTTAATGATCCTGACGGTATCCGAGAGGTTTTTAGGCAATTTTATGCTAATTTATATAATGAAGAGCAGCCGAAAGACCTCCTAGAAATTCAAGGGTATCTTAGGGACATTTTTGTATCATCACTCACCGCGGGAGATAGGGAGGCATTGGAAGTACCTTTGGCTGCTGATGAGATCTTAGCAGCTATGAATAGTCTCCCCTCGGGTAAAGCGGCGGGCCCCGATCAGATTCCCATCGAATTTTACAAAGTCTTCCACGAGGCAATTTGTTCTGATTTGATAGAAACAGTACAGCAGGCCCAGGCGGGAATCTCCGTTCCAGACTCCTGGGCAGGCGCTGATATAGTAGTCATCTTAAAAAAAGGTAAACCACCTATAGAACCAGGGTCTTATAGACCAATAACTTTAATGAATTCTGACGCAAAAATCTTATCCAAGGTAATGGCTCTTAGGCTTTGTAAGGTCATAGGTAAGTTAGTTAGTCCCACTCAGCATGGTTTTATCCCCGGGAGAGGTACTACAGAGCACGTCCCTAGGGTTATCACTCTTCTCGGTGCCGCTGAAGTTTCAGGAGAACCCATGGCGGTCATGTTGTTGGATGCCGAAAAGGCATTCGACCGGGTTTCCTGGGATTATCTTTGGACGACTATGAAATGGTGTGGTATTGGGGGGGATTTATCAATGCAATCCAGGCTTTGTACCGAGCTCCCACAGCACGACTCAGAGTTAATGGAGGATACACGGCGCCCTTGCAAATTAAGCGCGGCACACGTCAGGGTTGCCCATGTTCGCCGTTACTATTTGCGATATATATCGATCCATTAATTCGTAGGTTGGAAGCAAATGGTGGGATTCTCTCTATAAAGGTGCATGGCTTAGAATATAAAACTCTGGCGTACGCAGATGATATTGCTTTAGTGACCCCATCTCCTGAAAAGGCTATAGCTGTAGTGGAGTCAGAAGCTCTTGCTTTTGGCCGGTTGTCAGGATATGCGTTAAATGGGTCCAAGTCTCAGATAATTAAGAACGAGGGGACCGTGTGCAACGATACACGGGTTGTTGACTCCGCTGTCTATCTAGGGATCAACATTTCGGCGAATCTGGGTAAGACTGTGGATAGGAACATCGAGCCAATAATAGCTAAAGGTAAAAAAGATCTGGATAGATTGCACAATCTGCATATTTCTCTAGTCGGGCGTTGTAATGTGGTAAAAATGATCCTATTACCCAAGGTTCTATATCTCTTTAGGGCAATTCCACTTGAGTTTGAGGCTAAATGGTTTACGGCACTGGAGCATTTGGTTAACAGATTTATTTGGGCACATGGGAAAACCAGGAGGGCCATACGTTTTATGTCTTTGCCTAGGGCAAGGGGAGGATGGGCCGTTCCCGACTTTAAAATGTATTACTGGGCGGCAGCCTTTCAGTATATGTGTGGTCTCTTAGGGGGGGATTCATCTGATCCGCAGGTCAAGTCAGGATCTATAGATATGTATTCTATACTAATTGGTGCGGAGGCGGAGAACTGCTTTTTAAAATATACCGACCCAGTTATTTTAAAAGAACAAGGTTTAAGACCTTGATGGCTGCCTATAAGGTGTGGATGTCGTTTCGGAAAAAAAGTGGACTTGGCAGGCTGAATGCTTATACTCAATTATCCAGGAATCCAACCCTCCCGGTGGAAATTTTTGCAGACTCAGTAATGTTGGAATGGGTACGGCGTGGAATCCGGATAGTGGGTGATTTATTAGGGCCAAATGGAATTTGCCAGTTTTCAGATATACAGTTTATTTATGGTATTGATAAAAGGAATTTTTTTAAGTATTTACAAATTCAGAGTTTCTTAGGAAAGAAAAAAGGAGGGTCAGCTGGCTTTGGTAAAAACAAAATAATGGATGTTATTAAGGGTGGTATAGATTGTACCATACGAAGGTTCTATGCCGAGTTATCTGCATTGAAAAATGATGATCTTGAAAAATATGAAAATAAGTGGGCAGTTAAACTCGGGATAGATCAAGACTGTTTTCAACATTCATTAGAATTAGGCCAGATTATTTTATGCTCTGCAGGGCTTCAAGCCCAGCAGTATAAAACAATCTATTCCTTGTATTATACGCCTGCAAGGATAGCACAATGGGGGCGTAACGGGCACTAGATGTCCACGGTGTGATAGTACGGATGCTGAAATAGTACATATCTTCGCATCCTGCCCTCAACTACAGGTCCTGCGGAGCACTATAGAATGTTTTCTCGATAGAACTCTAGGAATTAAGATTTCTCTTAAACCATCTGTAATAATATTAGGGATAAATAGTGACGATATGCAATGTTCCTTTCAATATTTTTTATTTATGGCCATGTCGGTTCTCCGTATTTGTATTGCATCGGCATGGTTGGATAAAGCACCACCAACCTTTCAACAATGGCTTGCTAGGTTACTCTCCGCTTATAACCTTGAGAAGGGGATTTATGCAAGGAAGGGCAAAAGGGGGAGGGCACTTGGGAAACGTATATGGAAACCCATTCTCAGTTGGAAGGAGAAGCAGTAATGATTCACTTTTTATATATTGGGGAATTATGCCTATTCCTGTAGGATTAATTTGGATGATAACTTCATAACCGGAAATTTTACTTCTTTTTTCTTTTGATGACTTGGTATAATTTCTGTGTTTCCCTCCTGTTATCATGCATGTATCTCAGATGATTTCTGTATATTTATTTCGTTTGCTGTTGTGCTTGAAAAGATAAAAATCTAATAAAAATATTTAAAAAAATAAAATAAAATACCTCTTATAAAGGTTTATGATCCGGCCTAACCTTAAAGTAGGTACCTCAAACAAAATTCTGAATGTATTTAAGGCCCAGTAAATACCTAGAGCTTCTTGTTCTATTACAGAGTAATTCTTTTCAGATTGTTTTAAACCTCTGGAAGCACATGCAATCAATTCCTCAATCCCTTTTCTCTTTTGAATAGAGACTGCCCTCAAGCCTTTCAAGCTAGCATCTGTCACAATGATTGTCTCATCCCCAGACACAAATGCTTTTAAGCTTGGGGTATTTTTAAGATTGTTTTTCAACTCATCAACTCATCAAACTCATTGTTGCATTCACCACTCCATACAAACAACTTTTTTTACCTAAAAGAGATCTTAAATTAACAGTTTTCTTTGGATAATTGTGAACAAATTTGTAATAAAATTCTGTCATTACTAAAAATGATACTACTCTTGCTTATTTTTGGTTTCTTCCAGTCGCATTATGGTAGTCACCTATTCTTTTTCGGTAAAATACCATTACCTGAAAAAGGTGACCAAGATAATCCACCTCCTGCATTCAAAAATTTAATTTTCTTTCTTTTAGGGTGATAAAAACATACCCCTTCATCATGTTCCTTTTTCTTTACAAAAAATCAGCAAATCATCTTGGTAACTTTACTCCATGAAGACCTTTCAACACTTTTGACATCACGCTCTGTAACACCGCTGCTGAATATATTAACACAAAAGGCAGTCTCTTAAATTTATAAGCCCCAATCAGTGTTACGCAAGCTGTCAGATCCTGTGAGGGCAAATCTAATTCTACTTGATGATATGCCGAAGTCATATCAAGCGTGGTAAAAACATTAGCCCCTTCAAAGGTGTCATCAGCTCTTCTATATTTGGAAGTGGAAATTTCCCACCACTACCTTGTGATTAAGAGCCCTTAAATCAACACATAGTCGAATGTCCCCATTCTTTTTTTGTGCAATAACAAAGGGTGCTAACCACTCAGTAGCCTACACCGATTCAATTACCTCCAAATCACTAGCTTCTGAATTTCATTCCTCACTTTCTCTTGCAATAATGCGTAATTTGGCCACAACAGGAACTGCAGTTCTCTTTAACTTTATATGTTCTTTATAACCCTTCAAACATCCTAATTTCTTCTGACACAACTGCTGAAACTCTTCCACAAAGTTTGAGGGGAGGAGTTGACTTTCTTGTGTAATGACCTGAGGATTCAAATTGGGATATAATTTGATACACAACTATTATTGGTGACACCACCGAGCCAAATTGTTACCTTTAAGGGAGACATAAATCTTCACGTCACATTGTAACCATCCGTAGGTTTTAGTGTTCAATCAGGCACACAGGGTAAACATACTTTCTTTATACTTTATTTTTTTGACGAAAAGAACAATCTATTAACTGTGGAATTTAAGTCCCAGTCTTGAAGTTAATTGCATTTTCTTCTTCTTTTCCCAGGTTCTTCGGAGTTCCTCTCCGCCAGTACCCTCGACAAAAGTAAAGAAGCAGGTAAGTGGCTGCCCTTGTTTCCCCTCAAATGGTTGGGTTAGTGGGGTGATTTCTTTTCTGTCTCATAGACAACAGTGCTTGTTAACAAAACAAAAAGGATAAAGAAAGACATTTAAAAAAAACAAAGCATCTAGATAGCCCCTAATGATAGTGTGTGTTTGGATTTCTGGGTTCTAACTTCTTTTTTCTCTTATAGTTTTGCTTCTCTCTCCCCCTTTCCTATACTTAATTCTCCTTTCACCGTGCTTCCCCCTTTCCTTTCTCTCTCTTTATGTCCTTTCCGTTTTTTCTCTATGTTACTTCTGGTTCCTAACTAGGAACTGGGGACGCACCTGATGGAGTCACGTCCCTCCTGGGACGCGGCGGGGCTTTGGACTCAACTGGCGGGTAGGAGGCTCCGCTCCTGCCTCTGCTCTCCGCTCTTCAGTCTGGATGTCGGATCCCGTAGAAGTCAGCTCCCCGCTCACTCTGCTCTCGGTGGGTTTTCCAGCTCCGCTGTCTTCTCTCCGCTCACGCTGGTTTCTTCCTTCGTCTTCGCGTGCCTGGATACACCGTGCCCCATCCTTTTGTTCTTCCGGGTCAGGCGTATAGACGCGACTTCTCCCCTCTGCCTCACTTCCGGGACAGGCAAGGAAGAAGGAGCCAGCCGGCGTTTCGGAACCTTCAGGTCGGTGACCTATCCACATCCCTGAATTTTCCTGATCGGGAAAAAGGGGAAAACGTAATAGGAAGTCTGGCCCTGTAAGATCCTTGCCTGATTTATGAAGCACATCAAATTGAAAGGGCTGCAGCAAGAGGAACCATCTAAGCACCCTGGGATTGTTCCCTTTGTTTCTGCTTAGCCAAGTTAAGGGTACGTTGTCTGTATATAGGAGAAAGGGTTTACCTTCAAGGTAATAAAGTTTTTCAATTAGCCACTTAATAGCCAAACATTCTTTTTCTATTGTGGAATAAGCAGGGTCACGGGGGAATAATGCTCTGCTGATATATAGGACAGGTTTCTCGACACCTTCGTTGTCCTTTTGAGCAAGGGCAGCTCCTATGCCCACGTCAGAAGCATCTGGTTGTAGGATAAAGACTTTCGTAAAGTCTGGGGCAGTGAGAATTAGGGCAGAGGAGATACTCTCTTTTAGAGTCTGAAATGCTTTTATTGCGTCTTTGGTGGAGTTTTGGAATCTGGCAGTAGGTTTCCCTTTTCTTCAAAGATTGGTTAAGGGTGCAGCAATGATGGAATATCTAGGAATGAACCTACGGTAATACCCTACTAATCCCAAGAAAGACAGGAGTGCTTTTTTGTAATTCGGAAAAGGAATTTCAGTGATTGCTTTGACTTTCTCGGTTTGGGGTTCAATCAGTCCATTGTCTAATAAATACCCCAGGTATCTGACTTTATGAAAACCCACTTTGGATTTTTTTGCGTTTATGTGAAGGTTGGCTTTTTTCAGGTCAGTCAGGATTGAGTGTAAATGTTTCAGATGGTCATCCCATGAACGGCTAAATATAATGATATCATCTAAGTAGGCAGAAGAGTATTCAAAATGTTTTTTGAGTACAATGTTCATTAATCTTTGAAAAGTAGCAGGGGCTCCATGAAGCCCAAAAGGAAGCACTGTGAAATGAAACAGACCAAAAGGTGTGGAAATAGCTGTTTTCTCTTTGTCTTCTATCTTTAAAGGGACCTACCAGTAACCCTTTGTGAGATCTATTGCGGTGATGTACTTGGCATCTCTTATTCTTTCTATTAATTCATCAACCCTAGGGAGGGGGTATGCGTCTAATTTAGAAATCTTGTTCACTGCACGAAAGTCTATGCAGAACTTATGCTTCCATCAGGTTTGGGAATTAACACTATAGGAGAAGACCAGTTACTTTGTGAGGGTTCTATAACGTTCATCTTCAACATTTGTTCTATTTCTTTAAATACTGCCTGTCTTTTTGCTGCGGGGATTCAGTATGGCTTTTGCTTTATTACACTTCCCTCAGGTGTGGGGATAGAGTGTTGGGCTAGGTGTGTTTTCCCCGGAATGTCTGAAAAGATCAAATTAAAGGGTTGTAATACTCTTTTCAGCTCTTCCTTTTGCTCTCCAGACAATTCTTCGTTAATACTTAGCTGTTCTATAGTGGTTAGGATGTTATTTTCTGGATGTATTATGTGTACGTCTTGAGGTAATGGTCCTAGTCATTTTTTTAAGAGATTTATATGAAAGGTTTGTTCTCTTTGTCTCCCCATTTGTAACCTATACGAATGATTACCAACCCTTGCTAATATTTTAAAGGGACCCTTCCATTCGGCCTTTATTTTATGAGAAGAGGTTGGTAGCAGTACCAGAACCCAGTCACCTGGTTGGTATACTCTTAACTTTTTCCCTTTGTCGTATATCTGTTTTTGTTTGATTTGGTTTTTCTCTAGGTTCTTTGTAGCTAATTCCCGGAGTTTTCCAATACGGGCTTTTAGTTGTTGGGTATACTCCAAGAGGTTATTTGCTTCGGGTGTTATGTCTTTCTCCCATGCCTCTCGAGTTATCTCTAGGAAAGTTCGGGGTTTTCGACCATAGAGCAATTCGAAGGAGGAACACCCTAAGCTGCTCTGGACCGGACTCCTCAATATGAAGAGAGCTAATGGAAGCATTTGATCCCATTGTGTTCCTTCCCCAGATAGCATTTTTTTTTAGAAGGAGCTTGGGTGACCCGTTATACCTTTCAACTAGGCCGTCGTTCTGGGGATGATATACCGAGGTTTTAAGGTGTCTAATATTCAATTGCTTACATATCTGATTCATGAGTCGGGACACAAAGGGAGTGCCTTGACCTGTAAGGATTTCTTTAGGAAACCCAACACGGGAAAAGACTTCTATAAGATGCCTCGCAATGGACTTAGTATCAGGGCTACGAAGAGGAAAAGCCTCTGGATAACGGGTGGCATAATCGATTAGAACAAGAGCATATTGACATCCTTTAGTTGTTTTTGGTAGGGGGCCCATCAGATCCATCCCGATTCTCTCAAATGGGGTGCCTATTATGGATAAAGGTTGGAGGGGTGCTTTAGCAGGTACGTAGGGGTTTTTCTTTTGACACACCAAGACAATATTTTTTTATGCGGGCAAAGATACCAGGCCAATAAAAGTTTGCAAGGATTTCTTTAGTTGTTTTCTCAGACCCCAAGTGTCCGGCTAACAGATGTGAGTGGGCATAAAACATAATCTGGTCCTGAAAATCCTTTGGTACCAATAGTTGGGGGGGTCCCGATATCCTATACAAAAGTCCGTTTTTTATCTGAAAATGGGGAAAAACTTGGGTGCTATTCTGTCCGGCCTTCTCCCAAATGGGCTGCAGGAGCACATCATTCATCTGGGTGAAACGGAAGCCACGGTCTATCATCCATGGTTCGGGAGCAAGCAAGGTGTTTTTAGGAGCAGACTCCTGGACTTCTTTTATTCGAGTAAGCGTATTATAAAACATTTCTATAAAATGTGGATTGTCAGTTCCCAGGATGATATCTTTGGGTAAATTAGGAAGTACTTCTACTTCTACATCTGTGGTCCTGTTAGATGTGGAAAGAACTAGCCGGGCAACCAGGTACTTTCTTACATCCCGATTGTTAGAACTGGGGGTCTCTAGTTGGCAATGGTTTGCACCTTTGTCCAAATAGGGACCCTTGCTTCTAGTCAGGATAAGGGGGAAACACTCCTAAAATAACCCCTGCTCACCCCCTGGTAGCTTGGCACGAGCAGACAGGCTTATCTCAGAGGCAGTGTGTAAAGCATTTGTGACCACATACAGTAATACAGTGAAAACACTACAGATGGACACCACACAGGTTGTTTATGTAAAAATAAGTAATCTTTATATAGACTTATCACAAGACCCAATAGCAAAAATCCACAATACTGTACTCAAAAATAGGCTTTAAAAGGTTATAAAATAGTTCAGTTCTCTCAAGTTGTAAATGCGACACTTTACTCTCAATGTACCTTGAATGCGTAACGCAAAGAAAACAAAAGGGTCGCAGGGAAGGTGATGCGTCGGTTCCTTACACTCAGGGGAGTGGATGCGTCGGTTCCTTACTGCTGCGCAGGGGAGTTGATGCTCGCTTCCTTACTGTGTGGGGAGGTGATGCGTCGGTTTCTTACTGCTTTCCGGTGCGATGCGACAAGATGGCACCTCGATGCGATACTCTTCTCCGGTACGATGCGACAAAATGGCGTCTTGGTTGCGATGCGACAACGTTGGTGTGATGCGTGCACGCCCGACGGCCGTGCGGCGACTCGATGATCTTTGGAGCCGCGACAGGCCCTGCGACGCGCTTCTCCGGCGATGCGACGATGACCTCTGTGGCAGCGTCTCGCTTCTCCGGTGATGCGCCGCGCTCGGCGTTGCGATGATGACAGCGGCAGCGGCGTCTCGCTTCTTCGGCGATGCGATGACCGCGGCTGCGGCGGCGACACGCTTCTCGTTGTTGCGTCGCGCTTCCAGCTCCCAGCGACACGCAGTCTCTCAGAAGGCCCAGCACAACAGCAGGCACTTCAATTCCCAGCAAGGGAATGCAGGGGGAGCTGGTTGGTGAAGTCTTGTATCCCTGAGACTTCAGGCAGGAGGCAAGCTCTAGTTCAAGCCCTTGGAGATTCTCTTCTTCAAGATGACAAAGCACAGCAAAGTCTTTTCTCCTGTCCTTGGCAGAAAGCAACCACTGCAGGCCAACCCCAATCAGCAAAACAGCACAGGGGCAGTACTCCTCCTTCAGCTTCTCCGGTTCTTCTCCTTGGCAACAGGTTTCTTGATTTCCCAGAAGTGATCTAATTTCCTAGGGGTCTGGGTCCCCTTTTATACACCTTTTCCCTTTGTTCTCTGAAGGCAGAGAGGCCTCTGCCTAGTCCAAAACCAGTTCTGGTCAGTCCTGGAGCACTTTGTTTTTCTGACTCCTTCTTTCCTTTGTGAGTGAGGGGCAGAGCCATCAGACGCCCGGCAGGAGGTGGAGCCAGCATTGTGGAAGGCAGGCACAGCCCTATTCAGACCCAGGTGCAACTCCTCCCTCCACTCTGGATGCAGACCTTCCTATTCAGCCCTGTGCTGACTCACCCTGTCTCCTGTAGCCACCCCCAGCCCCTGTCACTCAATCTCCAGACAAGGAATACACAACCTAGCAGAGGCAGGCTTGGAAGTTTAGGCAAGAAAATACCCACTTTCTAAAAGTGGTATTTTCAAACACAGAATGTTAAAACCAACTTCACTAAAAGATGTATTTTATCATTCTGAGTTCAGGCATACTAAATTCGTTTTTCTACCATGTTCCCTGGGTCAGTTCTGACTATAAAGTGTAATAGTCAGTCTGCCCATTCTGGCCTATGGGGAGCAGGTAGCCTTGCAATAGTGAAAAACGAAAATGGCTGTAATTCACTATTAGGACATGCCACACACACCAGGGCATGTCCTACCTTATACTTACAATGCACCCTGCCCTTGGGCCTACCTTAGGGGTGTCTGATATGAAGATAAGGGAAGGTTTAGGGACTGGCAAGTGGGTGCACTTGCCAAGTCGACATGGCAGTCACAGACTGCACACAGGCTCTGCAATGGCAGGCCTGAGACATATTTTACAAGCCGCTTCTGTGGGTGGCACAACCAGTGCTGCAAGCCCACCAGCGGCATTGGATTTACAAGCCCTGGGCACACGCAGTGCACTGTACTAGGGACTGACAAGTAAACCAATCATCCAATCATGGAGTCACTAATCCATAACACAATTTATCATAGGGAGAGCATATGCACTTTAGCACTGATCAGCAGTGGTAAAGTGCCCAGAGTCATAAAACCAACAAAAACAGGTCAGAGAAAATATAGGAGGAAGGCAAAAAGTTCAGGGATGACCCTGCAAAAGGGCCAAGTCCAACACAACCCCTTCCAGCCAAAACGCAGGGAGACCAATCACTACCCTGATGGGCTTCTCTGCTTTGGGCGATAGAACCTGGACCCTGGCCCACAACAGCAGGGGCATACTCCAGTTCTACGCCAATCTGAACCTATTTGGATCCCTCTGTCCATACTCTCAGGGCCCACCAAGCTAATCCATGGGGAACCCTTCTCCTCAACTGTGGACACCACCTGTGCAGCACCTAACCTTAGCTTGCTCACAGGTGTGTCCCAACCGACTGAGACAGTACCCACATGGCCAACACAGATGTGTGGCCTAGTCCACCCCGGGGTGTGACTTCTGTCCCCTCCCAGGGGCAACTCTGTCCACCAGGACAGCAAGCCACAGTGGCCACTGACAGCCGTCAGTGATGAGAGCCAGGCCCCAGGCCTTTCATGGCTCTCCAACCTCTGTGGTGTCAGAGAGCGAGGGGCAGTAGCCCCAGGTGCCTGGCACCCTTTGTCCACTCTCCCAACCGTCAGGTCAGGTATGACATCCTGACACTGACCCACCAGCCCCGGGCCTGTAACCGGCGGCTGGACAGGAGACTGGGGTGGGCTCTCCCACACCCGGTCCTCCTCCTTGGGGCTCTGTACCCTCCCACCTGGAGCGGTACCCCCTTCTAGAATTGTCAGGGCACCTGTGGTAGGGGTCCTGCACAATTCGCCCACCAGTTCAGGGGTTCTATCCTGCAACTGGGAACCCAGCTTAGGGTCTGTACCCTTAGACTGGGCAGAGGTCAGGGGTGAGGCTGTCCTCTCCCTGCCTCCCTCAGTGGGGCCCTGCACCCTCCCACCTGGAGTGGTGCCCCCAGAAGACAAACTGGTAGGGGCACTGTTAGCAGCTGCCCCTTCCTCCAGGTCAGGGGGACACCCTGAACCTGGCCCTCCAACCCAGGGTCTGAACCCTTAGGCTGGACCTGTGCCTGGCAACCCAGGACTTCCGGGAGGGTACACCAACCCCCCAAGGGAAACACACTCCTCTAGAGTTGTGTAATAATCTGCCTGGCGCACCAGGACTTCCTGGGGAGCACGCATGCCCCCCAGAGGGTAACACATCTCTCATGTGTTGTGTGACAGTCCGCCTGGCGCAGATCTCCCGACCCCTGTCCATCTGACAGCGCGGGAAGATCCCCCAGGACAGAAGTGGTGTTACCATGGTCATTCACTGGTGACTCAGCCCTTCTGGCTGGTCCCTGACCCACTGGTTCTTCCACTGGGGACTCTCTCCCCCTCTCACCCCTCACTCTGGACTTCTGCACCCTCCCAACTGGAGCGGCACTGCCAGACACCAGAAACACTGGAGCTCCATTTACAGACGCTCCAGGTTCTCTAGACACTAGGAGATCCTCCTCAACAGGCGGCCCATCAGGACAGCCTAGGCTCCCTACCTGGTGTTCCCTTGAAGAACCATCCAGGCTCTGAGACTGGGTTTCGGGCACCTTGGGACACGCAGCCCCACACTCACTCCTTCTCCACTGAGACAGGACGTGAGTCCCTACACCCCTCCCATTACCACGGGACCTAGCTGGGCTACACTGAACCTCTCCCACCACTCTGGGTTGGAAGACACCTGAGCCACTCCTCTTAGGGTCACTCCCCAATGCCTCTTCAGACCCTCTGGAATCCACCAAAAGGTCTGCCTCCAATGTGAGCTCCCTGAGGTCAGAGAACTCACACTCCAACAGGTGTTGGCATAGCTCTGGAAAACAGGGACTTACAATATGCTCTCCCCAAATTGGATCACACAGTCCCCCACAGGGGTTAACCAAACTATCCTTCACCTCACCATCCAGTGCCTCACACACGTACTCCACACCACTCTCCTGAGACTGGCAAGACAGTATCTGACTGTCTCTGTCACTCAACCCACACTCTTCTGGGCGGTCTTCACACTCACATACCAGGACTTCAACCATGGGGGAACCCCTCTCCCTGCCCCTCTCATCTAGAGTCAGTAGAGTGTCCCTCCCACCACTAGGACCATGAATCCCTGTGTCAGTTTCCCTATTCCTCTCAGGGACACTGCGCACTACTGGAGCTACCTCATGTCCTTGAACCTCCTGGTGTATGTTAACCCCCTCCAAGTCAGGCGCCACATCTCTGGGTGTGTGCACTACTCTCTCAGCACTGAATAACTTAATTTTGCTGCCACCATCTGAGCTGGACTCCACCTCCAACTCAGCAAAGCTCACTTCCTGAGCTGCCCAAATTTCTTCTTCTTGGGCTAAGGCCCTCTGAGCCTCATCAATCTCTCTCAGTTCTTCATCAATCTCTTTCAGCTTCTGCTCATGAGCCAGAAGCCAGCTATCTTTTTCTGTTTCTCCCTCACTTTTAGAGAATTCCTCCTCCTCAGACTCAACTGGTAGTGTTGCCTTCCAGCGGGGTAACTCATACTGAAATAGGGATGCCTCTAGATCCTCCCTGGACCTTCTCTTCACAGGCAGCCCTCTTTCCTTGCAAAACACACGTAGCTCCTTCATTGTGTAGATAAACATGTGCCAGAAGTTGAGTTCCATTTTGCAACAACTAACCAGAGTCATGGTATCAAAAATACCTCCAGGAGGACACCATAAAACAGAAAAACAGTATGTGGTCGCGTTTGGTCTGCACTCACTAGTAGTGTTCACCAATCACTGTACATGAGTCACAAATGCAAGTCCAGAATCCTCACCGCTGACCACCAAAGTTAGAACTGGGGGTCTCTAGTTGGCAATGGTTTGCACCTTTGTCCAAATAGGGACCCTTGCTTCTAGTCAGGATAAGGGGAAACACTCCTAAAATAACCCCTGCTCACCCCCTGGTAGCTTGGCACGAGCAGACAGGCTTATCTCAGAGGCAGTGTGTAAAGCATTTGTGACCACATACAGTAATACAGTGAAAACACTACAGATGGACACCACACAGGTTGTTTATGTAAAAATAAGTAATCTTTATATAGACTTATCACAAGACCCAATAGCAAAAATCCACAATACTGTACTCAAAAATAGGCTTTAAAAGGTTATAAAATAGTTCAGTTCTCTCAAGTTGTAAATGCGACACTTTACTCTCAATGTACCTTGAATGCGTAACGCAAAGAAAACAAAAGGGTCGCAGGGAAGGTGATGCGTCGGTTCCTTACACTCAGGGAGTGGATGCGTCGGTTCCTTACTGCTGCGCAGGGAGTTGATGCTCGCTTCCTTACTGTGTGGGGAGGTGATGCGTCGGTTTCTTACTGCTTTCCGGTGCGATGCGACAAGATGGCACCTCGATGCGATACTCTTCTCCGGTACGATGCGACAAAATGGCGTCTTGGTTGCGATGCGACAACGTTGGTGTGATGCGTGCACGCCCGACGGCCGTGCGGCGACTCGATGATCTTTGGAGCCGCGACAGGCCCTGCGACGCGCTTCTCCGGCGATGCGACGATGACCTCTGTGGCAGCGTCTCGCTTCTCCGGTGATGCGCCGCGCTCGGCGTTGCGATGATGACAGCGGCAGCGGCGTCTCGCTTCTTCGGCGATCGCGATGACCGCGGCTGCGGCGGCGACACGCTTCTCGTTGTTGCGTCGCGCTTCCAGCTCCCAGCGACACGCAGTCTCTCAGAAGGCCCAGCACAACAGCAGGCACTTCAATTCCCAGCAAGGGAATGCAGGGGGAGCTGGTTGGTGAAGTCTTGTATCCCTGAGACTTCAGGCAGGAGGCAAGCTCTAGTTCAAGCCCTTGGAGATTCTCTTCTTCAAGATGACAAAGCACAGCAAAGTCTTTTCTCCTGTCCTTGGCAGAAAGCAACCACTGCAGGCCAACCCCAATCAGCAAAACAGCACAGGGGCAGTACTCCTCCTTCAGCTTCTCCGGTTCTTCTCCTTGGCAACAGGTTTCTTGATTTCCCAGAAGTGATCTAATTTCCTAGGGGTCTGGGTCCCCTTTTATACACCTTTTCCCTTTGTTCTCTGAAGGCAGAGAGGCCTCTGCCTAGTCCAAAACCAGTTCTGGTCAGTCCTGGAGCACTTTGTTTTTCTGACTCCTTCTTTCCTTTGTGAGTGAGGGGCAGAGCCATCAGACGCCCGGCAGGAGGTGGAGCCAGCATTGTGGAAGGCAGGCACAGCCCTATTCAGACCCAGGTGCAACTCCTCCCTCCACTCTGGATGCAGACCTTCCTATTCAGCCCTGTGCTGACTCACCCTGTCTCCTGTAGCCACCCCCAGCCCCTGTCACTCAATCTCCAGACAAGGAATACACAACCTAGCAGAGGCAGGCTTGGAAGTTTAGGCAAGAAAATACCCACTTTCTAAAAGTGGTATTTTCAAACACAGAATGTTAAAACCAACTTCACTAAAAGATGTATTTTATCATTCTGAGTTCAGGCATACTAAATTCGTTTTTCTACCATGTTCCCTGGGTCAGTTCTGACTATAAAGTGTAATAGTCAGTCTGCCCATTCTGGCCTATGGGGAGCAGGTAGCCTTGCAATAGTGAAAAACGAAAATGGCTGTAATTCACTATTAGGACATGCCACACACACCAGGGCATGTCCTACCTTATACTTACAATGCACCCTGCCCTTGGGCCTACCTTAGGGGTGTCTGATATGAAGATAAGGGAAGGTTTAGGGACTGGCAAGTGGGTGCACTTGCCAAGTCGACATGGCAGTCACAGACTGCACACAGGCTCTGCAATGGCAGGCCTGAGACATATTTTACAAGCCGCTTCTGTGGGTGGCACAACCAGTGCTGCAAGCCCACCAGCGGCATTGGATTTACAAGCCCTGGGCACACGCAGTGCACTGTACTAGGGACTGACAAGTAAACCAATCATCCAATCATGGAGTCACTAATCCATAACACAATTTATCATGGGGAGAGCATATGCACTTTAGCACTGATCAGCAGTGGTAAAGTGCCCAGAGTCATAAAACCAACAAAAACAGGTCAGAGAAAATATAGGAGGAAGGCAAAAAGTTCAGGGATGACCCTGCAAAAAGGGCCAAGTCCAACACCGATGTACACATCTGATTTGTACATATTTCTCAGGTATAACTTGGGAAGGTAAACAAGCTCTGCTCGCACAACTGGCTGCTTACATCCAGAGTCTAACAAGGCAATTTGTCCATTTGTTATTGATCTGTACACTTACAAAAAACATGGGGCCCATCTCTTGGGTGAAGTAAACAGAGCTTCGGGAATAATTGACTTCCATGGGTTCATCTGTAACATTCTTGTTTTTGCAAAAACGAGCTATGTGGCCCCATTCGCCACACTCAAAGCATTGAGGACCAGAGGGGACCTGAAAATCCAGTTTAGTTTGAATGGTTTTCCTACTTTCACTAATCGTTTTATTTTGTTTTCATTTGATATGAAGGTTAGGAGCTTTAGAGGAACGTCTGGTGTGCCTATCCGCCTCCTGCTCGCTACTGAGTCCCGAATGTTGAAGAAGCCATCGTTGGGTTTGGTGAGGAAGAGCCTCTATAAACTGTTCAAGACAAATATTTTCCACTATTTCCTCTTTAGTATTGTTGTGAGGTTTCAGCTATTTTTCGACGGCTGTTTTCAGCTTAAAATATAGTACCTTCGGGGTGTCACCTGGTTTGCCCCTTTCTTGTCTGAATCGTAGCCTGTAGGCTTCTTCGTCTAAGCCTGCCCTATCTAGTATCACCTTTTTCACTTCTTCATAAGTAGCATTCCCTTGGGAATTGGCGGTTTGATATGCTGCCTGGGCATCCCCCGACAACAAGGGGGCTAAATAAAAGGGCCATCTTTCGAGGGGCCCTGCACACGCCCTTGCCGTACGTTCAAAGTTTGTTAGAAAAGCATCAAGGTCATCACAGGTAGTAGTTTTTGTAAAGTCACCATAGGGGCAGCAGATAGGAGCGCATTGTAAGTCGCTAAACCAGAGGTGACTTGTATTTGTTCTTGTGCTAGTTTGGTCAATTGTTCTGTCTGCGTTTTTAACGCATCGCAAAACAGTTCTCGGTCAGCTTTCGCGAAAGACATCTGCCGTTCCAGAGCCCATTCAAGTTTTCGTTGGCCCTGGACAAGGTGGTCGATTAAGGCATCCATTTCATCGCAATGGAAGGGATGTGCCCACATTCTCCACCACTTGTAACCATCCGTAGGTTTTAGTGTTCAATCAGGCACCCAGGATAAACATACTTTCTTTATACTTTATTTTTTGAAGAAAAGAACAATCTATTAACTGTGGAATTTAAGTCCCAGTCTTGAAGTTAATGGCGTTTTCTTATTTTGCCAGGTTCTTCGGAGTTCCTCTCCGCCAGTACCCACGACAAAAGTAAAGAGGCAGGTAAGTGGCTGCCCTGGTTTCCCCTTAAATGGTTGGGTTAGTGGGGTGATTTCTTTTCTGTCTCATAGGCAACATTGCTTGTTAACAAAACAAAAAGGATAAGGAAAGAAATAAAAAGAAAAAAAAAGTATCTAGATAGCCCCTAATGATAGTGTGTGTTTGGCCTTCTGGGTTCTAACCTCTTTTTTCTCTTTTAGTTTTGTTTCTCTCTCCCCCATTTCTATACTTAATTCTCCTTTCACCGTGCTCCCCTCTTTCCTTTCTCCCTCTTTATGTCTTTTCCATTTTTTCTCTAGGTTACTTCTGGTTCCTAACTAGGAACCGGGCACGCACCTAATGGAGCCACGTCCCTCCTGGGACGCGGCGGGGCTGTGGACTCAACCGGCGGGTAGGAGACTCCGCTTCTGCCTCGGCTCTCCGCTCTTCAGTCGGTATGTCGGATCCCGTAGAAGTCAGCTCCCCACTCACTCTGCTCTCAGTGGCTTTTCCAGCTCTGCCATCTTCTCTCTGCTCACGCTGGCTTCTTCCTTTGTCTTCGCGCGCCTGGATACACCGCCCTCCGTCCTTTCTTTCTTCTGGGTCGGGCGTATAGACGCAACTCCTACCCTCTGCCTGACTTCCGGGACAGGCAAGGAAGAAGGAGCAGGCCGGCGTTTCGGAACCTTCAGGTCGGTGACACACATGTATGACAACCAAGTTCCATTTTTGCTATAAAATAATCAACCGTCTCAATGGAGATCCCTCCATATCCACTAGGATGGAGATCCACTGCACACAAATAAGTTTGATTTCCAAACTTTTCATCAAACAGCTTTTTTGGTATTATGTACAAATGAGAGCAGGAATGAAATTTCATTCACAGCTCCACACCATTGATTTTTACTATAGCAGATGGATGTTCAGGTTTAGAATTGCAATACACTCCCTTTACAGAAGCTATTTCATCTGCTTGAAAAATTAGGTCTTGTACAACTTCATTTACCACTTGTCCCTTGTTTCTCTTTTATTTGCTTCTGCAACACTTTCCAAAGTAACCTTTCTTGCCACATTAATTACATATGACATGTAGGGCAGGTCAGTCGCTGTCACTGGCCTCGTGCCCTTGCCTACCACATCTAAAGCACTCTCCTCCAAATGTACTCTTTTCATCTTTTTATCGCTATTACTCTCCTTAATTATACACACAAAATCTCATCAATTTTTATCTTTGTCCCTTCCTGCTTCGGATTATTCAATTCCTCCAGACATTTCAAATAATGTTCCACTCTCTTTGCGATTAGTATGACTTCATCTGGGGGAGGGGGGGGGGTGTCATCCTTCAGTCAACCTCTCCCTCATTTCTCACTGCAACACTTTAATACCAGCTGATCTCTGATCCGCTCATCTGTTGCTCCCACCAAATTTACACATGGCTGCCAACTTCTTCAAACTGGTTACATTATCCCTCCACAGTTTGTGCTACCTTGCTACCTCGTTCTAAAATGGATGGTATCTTTCCATTATTGTACTTACACGAGGCAAGTAATGGCGATCAAGCTTTTCTATACAAATCTCATTTCACTTAAATCCCTTGCATCATCTGCACTCAATTCTGAAAGTGTCTCCAAAACCTCTTGACCCTCTCCTCCTAAGCAGTGTAATAACAAATATTTTCATTCTGCACTCAAATTTCTGCTGCAAACTCTTGCGTAATTTATAAAAATCTTTTTCAAGTTATTCCACTTTACTGGTGGAATCCCCGGACTGCTTAAAAAAAAAAAAACTGAGGAGTTGTAACGTTCTGCATCTTTCTTGCCTAACCTAGATTACCTATTCCAGTTATATTATATATCTTAAAATAGATCCACTACTGCAAGCCACACACAAAAGAACATTAATTACACCAATTACACATAGACAAGAGGAATTGCGTAAAATCCTCTTGTGGAGCCACTTGTTCTCTGATATCAATCTATTTATATCCATCTTCAAAGAGTGTTTAGGTGTGCCTGTCACCATCAATACCATGTGCAGTTTATAACAAGCAGTCAAAGTAACAGGTGTGCCTGTCATCGTAATTCAGATATACTTTTGATGCAGGTCCAAATGGACAGGAAAAACACAATTACCAGCTTCAGGTGTGCCTGTCACCGTGATAGTTAAGGATGGACAGGTACAGGTGTGCCCGTCACCGCAATTTAACCCAATCAGCCTTTTCAAACGAAGCGACAAGCTGGGAGGAAACGGGATCACAATAGAAGTCTTCCCAATCATCCAAAATGGCCAACAGTGCTGCTTTATTTTCGAGGCCTTTGAGCGCGTTGGGATTGTTCTGTCGATGCGCTGGTTCAACTCAAGTGAGAACTCCAAGATAGCCGCAACATACAGGACGCGCTCTAGTTGCTAGCATCAACACGTGCGCAATGCACGATTCAACCCCATCATGTCTCATCAACACTTGGCTAATCCCTGCAAACACATACTTTACCAATACCGCTCACCGCCCGGATCAGCAAATTCGATTAATCCTCTTCAGGGATATCTCCAGGCTGTTAATATTGGCACAACGCTCTGCTATGGATTCCTACAGGATTCTACATTACAACCATTGAGGTGTCTTGACAGCTCTCTTTCTGCATCAAGCAAGTCGCCAAAAGCGGTGATAAAATCACGTACAAACGACAAGAAGTTCAAGTATGAAGTAAGTGCAGAGGTTTAGTCTAAACACCCCAGCCAGCTGCCGTTCCTGCACTAATTGAACCACCGGTATTCAAACCACATTCCAGAACTCCCCTTTATGTGTTCAGTGCAAGCTAAAGCCACGACATCACAAGGGCCACTTGGATGTGTTCTAGATTAAAACCTACTGAGCGTCTCGGACTTTCGATATGCAATGATTGCGTCATTTGGTAATCTGACCAGAGGAACTTGTTGCGGGTCTAGAACAGTGCTTAATTTGAGCCAGTGGTTGACAGTGGGGCGCACCGGCACTTACTTTTGGGGACCGGCACATATTTCGCTACATCAGACACTTCCCGAGGCCAACAGAGGGAAAATCAAACAAAACAAAAAGACGGAGGAAAAGAAGCACAGGCAATTTGTCACCAAGGGAGAAAGTAGACACCTTTAAGAATGAGATAACATAGCAGGGAGTGACTGGCAGCGAATTAAAGAGGCCTGAGGTGGATTTGGGACTGTGCACCCTTGCTAATTGCTCTCTTACATTTTATATAACCAGCCGCGGGTGTCTGAGCAGCGCTTTGAGCGCAGCACCTATTATTTTACAAAAAAAGCACTGGTCTGGAATATTTATTTATATTAGACTGTGGTCTTAATTATGACTGTTGTTAGCCAAGACCTTTGAATCTAATAAAATTATATGATACTTTACTTACTTATAGGGGGACTTAAGCTAGCCCTTTTCATCCATTGGTTTGCCCTTGGGTCATTCACATTTTTCTTACTCCCACTACAGCATACAGCATGGAGCAATGGATCATCCCACTTCAGACACTGGCTAACTTCACTGAGTAATGGCATTCTGCCCTTTCACAAGAAGCACATCCACACTCAAGGCAGTTCATTTAATTGCTAGAGACTACTATAATGACATGCTTTATGAGAGCGAAAAATATTTTTGCTTTAACTCAATGTTTTTATTTTCAGATTGATGAGGGCCTGGCAGCTTCGTAAACAAAGTTTTGCAAAACCCATTATAAAACAGGCATTCACAAAGGTAAAGGGCTGGTGGCCAACAAAAGACCTAGTGGCTTTGTCAATGCTTGTTTTTTTTTTTTTAATGTGTTTTATCTTTAGGTGTGGTCGGCCAGTCCAAGAAAAAATACTAAGAGCACAGTAGAAAGAAGTCCATCCAGCTGAAGGGACCACAATCAGGATAAATCAGACATCATCATAGAAGTCTATTGGGCTCACCGAGAAGTGCCATTGGAAGCACCCAGTATAAGCCTTAGACACTCCAGAAACAGGTAGGAGGGACCGAGTAGGTATATGGGGTTCACCGAGACAGGGACTAAGAGGTCACTCAGCATCAACCATAGACATCAGAGAAGTAGGTCTATCAGGTGCACCTAGAATCAGTGATAGAGACACCAATGAAAACTTAATACACAACAGCAGTAGGTGTATGGGGTTCATTTTGGCACCAAAACACAAATTCTATTGCTGATCTGTGCCACTAGGAGGAAGAGGGAGCATTTCAAAAAGTCACAACAAATGGTGGGCACATGAGAGGGGTGGAGGGGATCCCCTGGTAAGATACCACAAGCCACACAAAATCATACAATGTTGTTAGCTGATGTAAAAAGAGAGGTGTAAGGTAATTTTTGTAAAGTAGACTCTAAGTCCTCAATAGCTTTAAGAATTTATTGAAGTAACTAATACCTGCAGGTGATGCTCCCTTTCCAGCCAGCCATCAACTGACTGAGAAAGGAACAGTCAACATATTCTGTAAGGAGTGTTCCAATACAGAACATAATTACATCATGTACATTTAAAGATACATAACAGATTACAACACATCCTCTTCCCTTTACACACAAAAATGAACATTGATTGGATGAACTTATAACAAAGCAAACCTAAAATAACTGATGCTATCGGCAAAAAAAAAGAAAATGTTCACATAAAGAAAAATATCAATTACAAACATAATCCCTCAAATACCTGGGTGGATACCTGTTCCTAAAACACCTTGTTCTATCTCCTTGAACTCTCCCACTCAACACATCCACATCATCCATCAGCATTTAACCACTACAACCTTCTATCACACACTCTTTTTTTGTCAAAAGAACCATTCCCTCGCATCTTCTCATACAAACTCTGCGTCTATTCCACCTTTCACCATTTTCCAAAACAACATACAGTTCATGCACTTCTTTCATCCGAAAAGGTCTACGAAACTTAATACAACTCCCATCATACCTCCCACTTTTGACTTTGACCAAATCACCAGGTTTCAAATTTTCATACACACCACTCCCTTGCGGAACACTGGTCAGATCCTCATTTCCATCAGCAATCCTTCTCATCCATGCAGGAGACATTTTAGTGTTGGCATCACGTCCCCTCATCACTTTAAATGGAATTTCTTTAGTGGCACCATTTCTGTGGTGTGATACGCCCATACTAGCTCCTCCACTATCTTTTTCACATTTCCTCTATTCACAAAAGCCATTTGCACAACCCCCTTAATCAAGCGGTTTCCCCTCTCAACAACACCATTGCCTTGTGGGTTGTATAATGATGTGCGAGAATGACTTATACCACAAGCCTCTAAAAACAACTTCATTTCCCTAGACGTCAACTGCGTACCATTATCAGTTATCAACTTGACCGGGGGCCCTTCTTCTCTGAACACATCTTTCAAGGTTTCAATTGTTTTCTTGATTGTGATTTCGCACATAAACTTGACCACCAACCACTTCGAGTGCACGTCAACCATAACTAAGGCAAACCTACAGTCAGAAGTCAAAACCCTCATTGTACCAATAAAGTCCATGCAAACAGTGTGCCATAGTTTCCCAGGATTTGGGATTTCACCCATGAGAGATTGATTACTAATTTTTAACCTTTTCTCTCCTTCCTTGCAATCTACACACGCCGTCACCCAATCAGTAACATCTTGATCCATCCCTAGCCACCAATAGTTCTCACGTAGTCTTCTTTTAGTAAGTGTTTGACCTAAATGGCCTTCATGCGCCAACTTAATCAACTCAACACGCACACCTTGGGGAGGAACAAATTTGTCCCTTCTAGAAATCAGACTTTCACCACAGACAGACAGTTCATCAACTATCTTCACAAAAGGACGGACTGATACTGGAACTGTACTCTCCCGTTTGACTCCTTTATTTATCATCTCCATTTCTAGAGTCAAAACAACATCTTCTTCCTTACTTCGAAGCCAACGTTCCTTTCCAATTGCACCCTGTTTTGAGCCAACCACATCGTCTACATAAGCCACAGCACCCTCATCACCATACGCTTCTACACCCTCTCTGTCAGCTTCTTGCCACAGGGTAGTCTGGACAAACTATCTGCCTGAGTGTTCTTCCATCCAGGTAAATATTCCACCTTATATTGATATTCTTGTAGCCGTGCTGCTAAATGAGCTAATCTTGCAGAAACATTTTCCGCTCCACCTGGCATTAAAATTTTCACTAGTGGTTTATGGTCAGTACGCAAAATGATTGGAAATCCCCAAACATATATCCTAAAGTATTCAGCAGTCCACACTGCCGCTAATGCCTCTCTCCCAACCACTGAATAGTTTCTTTCAGTACTGGTGAGAGAACGTGAAGCAAAAGCTACAGCGCGTTCACCCTCTTTGTGCATTTGTGAAAATACCGCCCCTAAACCCACAGCACTTGCATCTACAGTAAGAATAGACAATAATCTTGTGTCAAAAGGAGTTAATAATTTAGCATTGCATATTTCTTGTTTGATGTTCTGAAAAGACTTCTCTTGGTCTTCAGACCACTCAAAAACACAACCTTTCCTCAAACGTTTCTTCAAGTGTTCGTTTTTTTCTGCAAAATTCTTTACAAATTTTGCATAATATTCCACTAGACCAAGGAATGATATAAGTTGATCTTTGTCCCATGGTGATTCAACTTTCCTTATTGCCCTCAACAGATCTTTCTTTGGTTTAACACCAGACGAAGACAATGTATACCCCAGATACTCTACTTTTTCAACACAAAACTTGCATTTCTTTCTCTTAAGAGTCAGCCCAGCATCAGCCATTTTATCTTAAACTCTTTTTAAGATCATGTTGTGACCAGAAATCGACTCCCCAAAAATAAGAACATCATCTTGAAAGTACACTACTCCATCGATGTCCTTGAGAACTTGGCCCATCATACGCTGGAATACACTGACCGCTGAAGAAAGTCCAAAAGTCATCCTTGTGAATTGATAAACACCTTCCGTAGTGATAAAGGCTGTGAGGCTTTTCGAGTCTGGATGAAGTTTTATCTGATGATACGCACTTTTTAAATCTAATTTAGAAAAGTACTTTGCACCCTTCAGAGACAACACCAACTCCCCTATATTTGGAAGAGGAAAATTATCACTAATAATGTTTTGATTTACAGTGCACAAGTCTACACATAAGCGAAAACTGCCATCAGGTTTGCCCCTAACTACAACCGGAGAAATCTAACTTGAAAATTCAACAGGTTCAATGATACCCCGAGAGACCATTTCCTTTTACATATGCTTAACTTCTTGTCGAGCTACAATGGGAACTTTCCACACTCTGTGTTAAATAGGTATAGCACCTGGTTTTACCAATATTTTATGCACATAGTTCTTCAATAAACCAATCTCATCAGAAAACACTTTACATGCTCCATCTACTATGTCCTCTGTGCTCATCTCTCCTACCACTAACACTTGATTGGGTGCACGTGGATTTATAATGATATCTAGATCATACTGATGTCGCCACCCTAAAATAGGAGGACCAGATTTCACCATATAAACTTTTCCATTGACTGTTCTCCCTTGAAAGTTTATTTCTGAGGTCATGTAACCTTCAATATCTATTTTTCTCCCTTGTAACCTCCTGGATTGATATCTTTTGGTGAAAGTTTCACATTCGGCCAAAACTTTTTAAACATATTTTCAGGTATAATCGTATATAAGGATCCAGAATCCACCATGAGTTCAACTGAAACATTCTCTATAATAAACGCTGCCTTGGGTCTAGATCTCCTAGACAAATTTTCCTCACCATCCACACACAATATTCTATCTGTTGCTATTTTCTCAGAAATATCTTCTTGTATCAAAGCTACATTCGTACTGTTATTGGATCTACACATGCGCGCAAAATGTCCTTTGCGACCACAGCGCCTACATTCTTTTCCTACAGCATAACAATTCTTAAAGTCTGCAATATGAAAACTGCTCCCACACCTGAAACATACTCTGCTTTGTTGCTTAGTATTGTTATCTAAAACTTTAGCAGGTGTAGTAGTATTACCTCATTTGATGTAGGAATTTTTCTTTATTTCTTTCCCTCCTAACCTCCCTGCATTCACCACTGCCACTTCTTCACTTTCAATACACGACACTTCCCCATCAACCTTTCTTTTTTTCATTTCCCTCATACAATGCTCGGATTGTTCAACTACTTTGGCGATCTCTATAGCATCATGTAAAGATGGATTTTTGCAGCCCAAAGTCTCTCTTGCATTTTCTTAATTTTACACTGCACAATGAGTTGGTAACGGATCATCTCTTCTCTCATAACACCAAATTGACATTTGACAGATAATTCCCTTAATCTAGATACAAATTGGTCTACAGTCTCATCCATTTTTTGTGGTTGGGTATAAAACTTATACCTAGACATTACTATGTTAGTTTCTTTGGCAAACCTTTTCTCCAACCTAACTTTAGCTTCTAGATATACATTAGCAATTTGTTGTCCATTGCCACCTGTGGCCACTGGTAAATATTTAAATATATGTTGCACCCCTTTCCTAGAGTACTTAACAATAAAGCTTTCTTTCGTGAATTACTAAAATCACCACCATCTAATGCTTCAATATAGTTTTCAAAAACTTCAATCCATTCTTCCCACTCAATAGACGGAATACCAGCTTGTGCCAGAAACACTGGTGGTGGAATTATTGCAGCTTCCATGACCGCTGTGATATATGATAATTAAAACCAAAAAAGAAAAAAACATTGCAAGTTACAGTGTATTCATTTGTGGACGATTATAATAGTACATAGTGGTGTGCCTATCACCGATGAATATGAAGAGAACACAGGGAAAAGAAACAACAAAATGAAGGTGTGCCTATCACCGATGAGTGTGAAGGCAAAACAAAGAATTATGGTGTGCTTATCACCGATAGATGTCACAATGAAATATAACTAAGTTGTGGTGTGCCCATCACCAAAGAACGTGAAAGCACAAAATCCCCACTTTTTTTTTTTTTACTACTTAATGCTCTTTAGTAATATTCCTTACTCCCGAAACTTACAAGCTGCTTGCGGTGAGCCCAACTTTCTATAATGGCCGCACGTTACGTTACGTACGTCTTGGGCATACGTGCGTGTTGACGTAATGCATGCGTTGACAAAAGATGACGTTTGAAGAATCCTTGAAGATCACGATGGGGTTCCAGATATGCGAGCAGTGGAATGTCGCACACAAAGACTCACGAGCATTCAAACAATGCACGCGCTCATCTTCAACCGTTGCCGACAAGGTACGTGACAATATAATGTGAATTTAAAGTAAATGAATAAAGTACTTTACAAATTCGGAAGATCGTCACAGTGTCGGTTCGAAGATTTTCTTCACTTGGGCTATTTTCCGCAGTATTTCCTTCCTTGTAGAACCAAATTTCATAAATCAGCACAAAACGTTGCGTGAGTCCTCACATCACCAGACAGCAGTTATTAGGGCTGGAATCATCGCCAATTTTGTAAAGTACACTCGAAGTCCTCAATAGCTTTAAGAATTTATTGAAGAAACGAATAACTGCAGGTGATGCTCCCTTTCCAGCCAGCCATCAACTGACTGAGAAAGGAACACTCAACATATTCTGTAAGGAGTGTTCCAATACAGAACATAATTACATCATGTACATTTAAAGATACATAACAGATTACAACAGTAATTCAGTGATTTTACATACAAAACACGTGGTACCCAGTAAGGGAGACTCTGAAGTAAGGAGGAAATAAAGTGTCTCCCATGAAACAGGTCATATAATTATAGGGATTTTTATAAACACTTGAACTGTATAATTCCCATTTCAAAGACCACACCTTGCATAATTTGCAAAGTTTAAAAATAATATATAGTAAAAAAGGGACAACGAAAGGCAACAACCAATAACATTTTAAAATGTATTCAGAAATTGTTTTCATTTCGTTTTCAAAAGTTTTTTGAGATTTTGCAAGGGAAAAACAGTTAATTTAGTTGCTCTTGAGAATACCTGGTCACACTGATGCTCATGGTCTGGATGACAGCTAAAGTGATAACATAGATTCCTTTAATGGCAAACGCAGAGATTTCCCACATTTCTGTATACTAAGTCCGGAGAGTAGAGTCTACAGTTGGATTCAGGGAGGTTCTGAAGCAATTGGAGGATTTGTCTAAGGGAGTTGTGTTCCTGTCAAATGAACCAGCCCAGAGTCTATAAAGAGCGAGACGGGGACAGTTTCTGGCATATGCGCGTTTGACGCAGGGTGCTCAAATTACATGGGAGGAATTCTATTGAGCAACCCCAGACTCTGCTACATTTGAGGCCTTGAGTTGGGTAATAAGGACAAAGAGGGTTGGTGGAGGGAGATGCCACTCAACACTACAGAGGGCTCTGATCCTCAACAGCAGGAATTAATGGTATGGAATAAATAGTAGGTACACCTTGATAGTCTGACAGACAAAAAATAGAATAAGGTTTCGGCCTATAACAGTCCATTAAGTAACACAAGGCTCTCTTTTAGCCAGTTTAAGTTTAAACACAGGGCCGGATTGATTTCAGCAACTCTGGAAAAATATACCCTAACAATATGGCAGAAAGTTGAAAATGCCATATTAGTGTAGTAGATTATCTACATATGATATGGAGAAGCCCAATTGTTTTGAATTACTATAGAGGTGTTGTGCAGCTGTTGAGTAAAGTGTCTCCGTGAGGAGCTTGTTAAAATGGATCCTCTGTTTACATCTGGGATATGGAGTGGAAACCTCAGATTCAAATTTGTGCACTGCACCTTCCATTAGCCAAAGGATGTACAGCAAATCCATTAGATGTAGACACCTGGGCCGCCCTTATCCTGTGGAAATGAGACCTACAAGAATGGCTACTGGTGGAAGAAATCCATAGAGCTAGTTTGAGAACTAATGATAACTTAAGGATGATTTAAGTGTATGGCGAGAGATGTCGGCAATCGTGAATAACAAACATAAAGATAGGGAAGGGTCACAAAATCCCTAGAAAAACAAAGATATGGTAGTACAATATTACTAAATGGGAATTGAGAATGTGGTTAGAACTGTTATGAGACACGTGAAGATTCCCTCTATTTAGGAAGATGCTGGCCTTCCTCCATCACTAGTACATTTTGAGAGATATGGAGCTACTCAATCACTTGGCTGTGCACATCTGTCCATGACAACTGCGTTTGTTTTGTTATGCTTTGCTAAAACAATAAACACGCATCGACAAAGCCAATTGGTATCACTCAAGAAACCTACTGATTGTGCAAAGCTTTTTTCCCCCTACCATGGCCATCTTTGAATACATTTTCTTATACTTTAAGAAAATACATTCATATATGGAAGTTCAAGACAAGTTGGTATCGGCAGTGGCAAATAAATAAGGTAATTATTCAAAGATACTGAAAACATATGCGTGGGCACACATGCGCGGACAGCTACGAATTGTTAAAAAAAAACCTGGGGGAGGGGGAAATGGGCAGAATGTGGGGAGGTGGGTATTGTTAATAATGAGAGTGGGTGGATGGGAGCAGGGAAGCATGGAGAGCGAAAGGGGGAAAAATAGACCCTCATAAGCAATGTAAGAACTGACATCAGCTGTAAAAGGATAAATGACATTCAATTCAAAACTGAGTGAGACCAAAGCTTCTTGGTCGGGGAAAAAAACAAGAATAGTGAGGAGAGGTGTAAAGGCTGACCCACAGCCCACTCTACGTATATTGTTTTGTTCACAAAATAGAAAGAAAGAGAACAACTTTGGGCTTGACCATACAATGAAGTAATCCCCTTGTATTGCTAAATACGTATTTTGGCACAATTGTGCTACCATGGATGGGTTTGTCCGTTGAGTGTGTTGGGGAAGATCCAAAGCCAAGATTTCTCACAGAGGGATAAAAAGATATCCTAAAAGGTCTTCCTTTCTTTGATAGAGAGAATGGGTGCTGGAAAGTGCTGCCAAATTTATGTCTGATTTAACAGAGTTAATGACAAGAAATCTGTTGACTTTGGACTTCTTTAAACATGAGGGTTATGAACAATATATCAATGCAAGCGTGCCACATAAATCCCAAATGGGATAAAAACTCTACAGCTGCTTATTAGGACAGGACACATTTGAATTGGGATTTTAGAGTTTAGGATATTAAATGGCTGTATTTTGAGTATATATGCGAGAATGTTGGGGTTTGAAACAACACTTGAAAACTTATGAGCCCTTGATTTAGTGCCCCTTGTCTGGTCCAGCCAGTCAGCCAAAGGCAGAAAGCGAGCTCATACCACACACTAGTGCACTGTAGTAACATGACTGTGTCTACTGTCTGCATAATGCAAAGTAATCCTCAGAGGGCTTTTTTAATTTACCACATTGGCATCATCCTAGATAGGTAAAAGCAGAGCAAAAACCTGGGGTGAGCCGAGAAACAGAATGTGAATTTTTATTTAAAGGACCCAATCTTAGCAGGTATTAAATAAGCATATATATATTTGGATAAAACATCACATTTAAGTAAGCCTCAGAAGTTGGAAAATTCTCCAAAGCCACTTTCTGCAAAAATCTTAAAAAGTTAAGAAGAGCTAGTCTGGGTTTGATGAATATTTGGATTCCATAGAGAATCGAGAAGGGTACTGCAATTTAGCATCCAGACTTCGATTTAAAGAAAATGATTATAAATCTGTGGAAATAATTTCAGGCATACACCTGACACTGGAATTTAGGATTGCCAAATGTCCAACGCTGCTTTTTACCAACTAAAAATTCTAATCACATTATCCATCTGCTGACCAGGCTACACTTGGAGGCACAAATCACATTCAAAATAGGCTGCTTTGTTTACAGGGAGTTACACCAAGGCCAAGCCTTCTACCTGAAAACGTAGCTCTTGGTGGCGGGTGGATTCTGTAATATCAGAAACCATGGCTGCCTCAATCTGGAAATTCTTAGTGCAAATAACACATTAATTCTCACTCAGATGTTGCCATCACTGTTCGAAGAGGGCAGATCCGACCGCCAGGCCCCCAAATGAAATATGTCTGGCACACAGAAAACTTTTCTTTCCCAAGACATTCAAGTTGCACATCTTCTCCATTCATAGCCCTGACCTGTGACCACCTTCTCCCGCCATCAACATATGGATTTTCTCTATTCTTACTGCACTGTTGAGAGTGAAATCTATTCATTTGTCAAAAAATGTTCTACACCCTCCATGGTGAGACACACACTACACAAACACCATTGATAAATAGATAATAAAATGGATTAGACTTGTGGAATTCACAATTTTCATATTTCTCCACCAGCTTGGATAATCACCTAATCTGGGTAGTGGGATTTCCAGAGGCAGAAACAAGTCCTAAATTTACTGCACAACATCTACAATAAATATATAAAGGAAAAAAAATATTATCTGAGTTGTTAAGACACTTCACTATTAACCAAAGGAGGGAGAGGCTGAGAGGCAGGCAGTTGTCGAAAAAGTGCAAAGAATGGGCTGGGTGGATTAATGTGAAGGTCTTTCAAAAGGAAAAATTATACAAGGATAGGTCTGCAAATAAAACATTAAGGATAAGTATACACTACAAAGTATCAGTCATATACTTGCTATTCTGTTTTAGCAAATTTAAAAAAAAATACATTAGAAAATAGTTTGACGGCTAACAATATTTTTCCCGGCATCACACAATTACTTAAATTACAAAAGGGAATAATCAAGCAAGGATCATTATTGCAAAGTAGAGTACTGTAGGAAATACAAATATTAAAACAAGCATTGTCAAAGCCAATAGGTCTCACCTACAAGAGCTACTGACTTTGTAAATTATTTTTAGCCATGTTGTACAGCAGCATGGCTACTGTGCAGCATAGCTGAAAGAAAAAAAAGTGCTAGGACATAGCCAGTGCTAGCAACGTCACTTCCCTTTTTTATTTTTTCATATTGCTGGTGGGCGGGAAGGAGGGCAGGGTAGGAGGTAACACAGAGGGAGGGAGGGCGTGTCAGGGGATAACAGACAATGATGGGTGTGTGAAAAAAAGCACTGACTCAGCCAGCACAGGCCTCGTCACAGTGCTTTTTAGGTCTCGCCCAGCGTTGCAGCGCGCATGCGCTGCTCGCTCTGGCGAGATCTATTGTGAGAGAGGAGATTTGAGAAGGGGGCTTGAAGTCCCGCCCCTCATTTTCATTGGCCGGCGTCACCGTTTATGCTAAACGGTGGCCTGCCATTGGAAATGAGGTTTTTTTGCCGCTGCCCTTTCCCCTTTTGGGACGGCCCCTCCGGACTGGATCGCCTGCTTCACGGCTGTTGTGAAGCAATTTCTTATCTAAAGGAGGCGTGTTATATAAACAAGCCGTGAGATCCAGTCCGGATGGGCCGTCCCAAAAGGAGACAGGGCGCCGCGTGTTTATTTTTGCATCGCGCTTTCACTTAAAGTGAAAGCGCGATGCAAATATAAACAAGCAGCTGCCTTCCCGTAATGGCGAGCGCTTGTTTTTTTTATTCCTACGTAATGTGCCGTGCTGCTTATGGCGGCGCTGGTGATAGTGCTGTAAGCTGTTGGGGTAAGACTCGTAATTACTATTTTCGGGGTTCTTTTTATTTTAAAATCGTCACGAAACGTCTCCGAAACTCAAGTCTGGGAGAGGGCGGTTTAAAGGCTTGTAGAGGGAGGAATGTGGGTCTTTGTAAATAATTTAGGTGGAGCCGTTCCTCTGATTTTTTTTCTTTCTGCGGAGCACATCCAGCTGTGCGGATTCTAGAGGTGCTGAGGGAGGGCAGGAAGTACACGCCATCCCTTACAAAATCCTGCATCCCTTCTGCTCCCCAGGGCTCAGTATTGTAGCGTGCAGTACACGGCCCGCGATCAGTGGGACAGCGCTGCCTAATTGAATATGTGAGTATGTAAAGTATTTTGGTCTCTTAAGCACTGGTCATTTCCGTTTCCGGGCTTAGTACGTCTATCCTGTTAATGCCCCAATGCCTCTTTTGGGCATGTACTTAGATTTATTTTGATGCGCTACCCTCTAACCTCTGTTTCTATCAAGGGGGCTCTTAGCGTGGGTGCAATATGGACTCTTCACAATGATATATGCTTTGCATGTTCAATGTGGGGGCTTGGAATACGTTTCTGGAATCCGTTTGTTCGTGAGGCAGTGTAGGAGAAAGTCTCTCAGTCCCTACTTCACCCGAGTCGCACGCTGGCAGATCCTGGCCTGTCCAAAGTTGTGGTTTACTCTTGTACCACCCTTTTTTTCCTTAGATCTTCAGCACACATTTAAGGCTGGCATGGTAAATCATGGTAATACCATGCTCTTATGATTTTGGGCCCGTGCTGTTACCACCTATATTAGCATGTTCTTATCAATGGATAATAACGTGTAATACTGCCTTTCAGCAATGCTGCAGTACTCCGTGTGTGCTAATTAGCACGTGTGTGTACGCCTTCTACCACTTTCTCATGCTGTAACGATGATTTTCGGTTGTTCAGGGTGTATAATTATGCAAACACTTTCATCACAGACCGGAGTCGGATTCAGTTTTGTGGCAGCGCAAAGCCAGCAGGATGAGTGCCAGTTTTTGGTGCATCAGACGAGAGTGCTGTGCCAAATTGCTTGCGTGTTTCCTCAGTTGGTAGGGGTGCACGTTGTCTGACAAATGACGTTGTGTTGTAAGTATTTGCCTGTAGCAAGTTTTATTTTTGGATGCTTTAACAACCAATAAATTGCAAGTTCAGTCTGTGCTGAGTAGAAGTTCTGCCTTAATGCGTGATGTTGTAGAATGGTGTGTGATGTCTTTGTGGGCAGTACTGTTGTAAGACGCGCGATACCTGGCTGGCTTAAGTTTAAGCTATTGGCATTGTAAATGACAATGCCTTTTATTTATGTTTTAAAAAAGAAAAAAGAAAAAAAGCATTGTCATTTACAATGTCAATAGCTCAAAATAATATAAATGCGAGACCTATTGCATTACAAATGCTTGTTTTGTATTGCAAAGCAGAAGGCACAGGGGAGGGGTCAGGAGGCAACACTGAGGGAGGGAGGGATGGAGGGAGGGAGCGGATAGGGAGGAAACAGGGGTTGGGAGGCAACACAAGTGGTGCGAAGTACACGAGGGAGAAGTACACGAAGAAGACAGCTGAAAAACACTAATTCTTGTAGAGTGCCTAAATATAAGGAAAGAAGTATCACCTACAAAATGAGCAGTGGAAGGACACAAGTAATGCATTCTTGCATAAGGGGAGGGACAAACACATGAAGAGGAAGGAAGCTTGCAGCATCTGACCGATAAGAAGCAAGAAAACACAGTGACAATAATGCCAACTAATGGTAAGTAATGGGTGGCCTCTAAGCCCACTGTTAGAAAGCAAAAGAGCTTGCAAGCAACAGCACATACACTGTCTTGGGCGAGACCTAAAAAGGGTTCCAGTCATAAATCAGCAGAGAAGACGACATGATAGACATCTTCAGTAATGAGATTTTAAAAGAAACCCATGCTCAACCTTAAAAAAATCCCTGGCTTATGTAGCAGTCTTATGGTTCAATAATACCTTACAATGAAGAAACACGAAGCAGAATTAAAATTCAGTAAAAACCTTTCTAAAAAGAGAATAAAATAAGTGCTAGTAAACTTACTTGGATATATCTCGGCTGTCACGTTGCCATGGAAATACCACATTTCCAGTGGCTGCCCGGTAACTGTATACTCCCAGGAGCCCAAGTGCTATGGCTATTTTTGAAACAAGTGAGCATCTTCTCTGCACAAGAACAAAGATCATTGCCAAGGACAGAGCAGTCAGGAACGAGAGTTCAGCTTTATGTTCGGAGCTGTAAAAAATAAAATACAAATATTACTGTGTTTTTACAATTGCGCATTTCTATAGGCATAAGGAGAATGTGTTGGTGAAATATTTGAGAAAGCTTTTTAACTACGTTCTAGAAAGTGAGCTTAATATGCTATAATTAGGCAACACAAAATCTTTTTAATGAGGAATTCGTCTTGAACACGTTCTTTAAAAATAGTTCTCTTTTCTCACCATATGCTGAATGCTTTATTTTTGTCTCGCATTGATAAACTCATAGTACAGAGCCCTACAGCCAATAATAGAACAAATTAAAAGGGTTGCACAGCAGCAGCATTAAAGAACCAACCCGCTTTGTTCTCAAATAGACCAGCGCACATCCACGGGGGCGGGGTGTACTGCAGCATCCATCCCCAGGTCATCTTCTAGGAGTTCAGATCGAAAATGAGCAATAAAGATGCCTTTGTGTATTTTTCTTGGAACATTTGCATTCTGTTCAAAGATGGATGTGATGTAACTTGAAAAAGCGTCATTAATTCATGTAACACAGATCTGGTTTTACCTTTCCTTTCTGGACTACGAAGTGAAGGCATTTTGTAACAAGAACTTAGTGCCACTCATGCTTGTGTACAGGGGAAAGGGAAAGTAAAATTATATGCCATGTATGCAGGCATTTGCTAGCTTTATATAGTAAACCTCAAATAATTACAAATATGTATATATTGCATTGAGCCTTGACCAGGAAGCTTAATAAGAAGAAATGTTTTAGGGCGTCAAAGTAAACCAAGATAGATTAATTTCTTTGAGATTCATATAAGATTAATCTCACTGCTGCTTTTTATTCATTTTAAATATGTCCACCATTTTTTAATTTGAAATATACACAAATTCAGCCCTCTAAATCATTATTTTGTGACGTAACCGGCAAGTCCAATTTATTATTGGCATACAATGCCACGAATGTTCTATCCTACACGTTTGTTCTTAAAGCCACAACAATGCTAATTTGCACACTTTGAGCTTAGCAATAAAATTATTTGCGTCATATGATGTAATCATATCAGTGACAATGTAGGACCACATAATGACACAAAAATCCTTGCCTCATAACCAGCAGCAAAACGGGTGGCGGGTGGTCAAAGCACAAGTAAAAGTGTTTAAAATGATAATATGTTGTTGTGACATGTCATGCTTTATTTCCCCCTAAAAACTATGCATCAGGAGGTAAGACAAAGAAAAACATTAATGCGATTAATGGGATTGGCCTACAGATTTAGTATTCGCCTTTAACCTCAGAGATATTATGCAATTTGCACCACAAGATGCATTAATTATTTGATCTAATGTACCATTAGTTGGTGCTCAATTGCTGATAAATTCGGATCCTGGCCCCTTTAATCCTTTATTTAGATGACCAGAGCTACAAACTACTCACAAGCGATGAGCTTAAAAAAATATCTGTCTCCTTTGCAATGTATGCTTTTTGTTAATTATTTTTTAAATCATACTCTTTAATAAATACGGTCTCACAACAAATTCGGTGATCATGGTTTACATTTTATTATAAATAAATAGCAGCTGGCATAACTTGAAGTACAGATAGCGCCACAATAAAGGAAAAATGATCAAAACTAAGTTGGAAGGTGGGTAAAAGCTAGGGGTTGTTAAGCGAAAGGTTGCACTGCGCCATTTGTGTCATCTCAAGCATCTACACCACCCTATATCCTCATCCTAGTGAAGGTGCAATGGGAGCAATTAGACCAGAGTGCTGTTCTGCATGGGCTTTACAATGAAAGAACTCTATACAGCATCAGTTTTGTCAAACTTAGGGAATAGGGATGCAAAATCATTCTACTGGCAGAAAACCTGTGAAAATGGTGATGGGCTTTGTTTCAGCTGTATGCTACCATTACTTCGCAGGTCATCCATTGGCACTGATTACATGACAGCAGTGCTTAAGGGGTCATTAATCGCAATTAAGTTTAATCTCCATTACTTTACAGGGGGGTTGCTTTAAAAATGATTAAATGCATCTAACTTAAAAAAAAAAAATATGTATGCGTTTAATTACATTTACATAAATATAAATATACACAAACATATGTCAATATGTATGGTTATATATTACCTACTGGCGGTTGCCAGTAGGTAGTTATAGTTAGGACCTCGTTTTTATTGAAAAAGCGTTTTTTCTTTTGCCAATATATTTGGCGCCGTTTGACGAATCTTCGCAAAATTTTCAAAATGAATAGTTTGCTCACGTCAGCTCCTGTCTTGAAAGTTTCGGGGTGATTCGTCGAGCAAGGGCCCCAGAAAAAAGGGGGGTCCCAAAACACGTTCTCTCCATGTTAATTTCCATAGGAAACTTTAGACAAAGCTACAGCCCTTACTGCTGAACGAAATTACACCAAATTTGGCAAAAAGGTAGGTCTTGGTTCAGAAAGCGTTCATTTTTTTAAATGGTGTATATCCGTTCATTAGTTCCTGAGAAATTCAAAAATAAAAAAATATTGATATCTGGTGTTGTGACCGCGGTGAATCCGTGAACCCTCCCGATCACGAGCTTCATTTTGATTGGCTGTCAACACTCCAAACCAAGAAGTGTTGGCAGCCATCTTGTGAACCGAGTCACAAGAAAAAAAGGAAAGAAAATAGTTTAAATAAAAAATAAAAAAAAGGGGACAGGGTCCCACCCTGACCCCCTAGGCCTCGTCAGGGGGTCCCACAGGGACCCCCAGAGCCAAAAAAAGAATTTTATTTTTTCGGCTGGATTGGATGCGCAAATCCCGCCGAGAAAAAACAAACAAAATGAAGCGCGGTGTCCCGCGCTTCGTTTTAATGAGCCCCCGGGTGGGCTAGGTCCCAGGGGCTTTATTATTAAAAAATAAAATAAAAGTGTGGGGGGCTCCTGTCCCCCTCACGCAGCCCCGGAGTCCGCATCTCCCCGGGGCTCTAATTAACAAATGCGGGGGCACGTGGCCCCCCCGCAGCCCTGGAGACCCCCACCTTCCCGGGGCTCTACCTAAAATAAAATAGTGTGGGGGGGCTCCAGCCCCCCCACACCCCCCGGGATACATTGGGAGGGGGGCCCCATGGCCCCCTGCTGGAGCCCTCCTTGGACCTGGGGACCGCCACCCCCAGGGCCGGCTCCAGCAATGTGCCGGGGTCCCCACCCCGGGACATTGCGGTTTGCAATGTCCCGCCCTAACATTGCAAACTTCTGCTTTGCTTCGAGGAAGCGAGCAGGAAACCTGCTCTCGCTTCCACAAAGCAAAGCAGAATTGCTTTTGGACAAGGTGAGCTGCTTGTCAGCAGCTCCCCTTGTCTAAAAGCAATGCCGGCTCCCACAGGAGGCGGGGAGCCGGCAGGGACCGCGGGGGCATTGGGGCTCCCCCCGCGGTCCCCAACGTGAAGGTCGGCCCCGGGGGTTGGGGTCCCCGGGGCCAAAAGTGGCCCTGGAGGGGGGCCGCTCGGCCCCCTCCCTTTGATTTTCTTTTTTTTTTTTAAACGGAAGGCGGGCCCTGGGGTCCCTGGGGCCATAATTGACCTCAGGAGGGGGGCCACGCGGCCCCCCTCTAAAAATAAAAATAAATAAAGGATGGCCAGGCCCCGGGGGATGGGGCCCCCGGGGCCAGAAGTGGCCCAGGGAAGGGGGGCCATGCGGCACCCTCCCGTAATTAAAAAAAATCTTTTTTAAAAAACGAGGCCAGGCCCCGGGGGATGGGGTCCCCGGAGCCAGAAGTGGCCCAGGAAAGGGGGGCCAGAGGCCCCCCCCCTTGTATAAATAATTTTTAAAAAAAATTAAACGGGGCCATGCCCTGGGGGATGGGGTCCCCGGGGCCGAAATCGGCCTCGGGAGGGGGGCCACGCGGCCCCCTTCCTGTTTAAAAAAAAATGTACTTTCTTTTTAAAAAAATGGTTCAGGCCCTGGGGGATGGGGTCCACAGGGCCCACAAAATATTAAGAGAAGGGGGGCCTCACAGCCCCCCTTCTAACAAAAACAAAAAAAAGAAAAGCCGGCATCTCGCCGAAGGCCCCACCCCCTCCCTGCACCACTCTGCAAACGCACCTCCTGGCGGGTTCTAAGTTGGGGGATTAAGTCCCCTTGAATCCTGAGGGTCCCTGGGGGCCAACCACCAGGTACCTCCAGTAAGCCCCACACATTGGGATTGCTGAGAGGTGGTCCGAGGCCATGCCCCTTTTTACACCACTCTGCAAACGCACCTCTTGGCACACTGCTGGTGGGGCGAAGAGGTCCCTTTGTGTTCTGAGGACCTCAGGACTAAAGTGGACCTCAGGACTAAAGTGGACTTCATCCCCCGGGCAGCAGTGCGCCAGGAGGCGCGTTTGCAGAGTGGTGAAAAACGTTGCGTGGCCTCGGACCACTCTCAGCAATCCAGCTGTGTGGGGCTTACTGGAGGTACCAGGTGGGGTTGTTGGCCCCCAGGGACCCTCAGGATTCAAGGGGACTTAATCCCACAACCCAGAACGCACCAGGAGGCGCGTTTGGAGAGTGGTGGAGAAAGGGCCCGTGGGCCTGTGTCAACCTGTCAGCAATCCCACTATCTGGGACATACTGGAGGTATCAGGTAGGCTAGTTGGCCCCTAAGGACACCCAGCAGTGAAGGGGTCTTTAATCTCCATCCAAGAGCGCACCAGGAAGTGCGTTTGCAGAGTGGTGGGGAAAGGGGGAGTGGCCTGCTATGAGAACTTAGCAATACTGCTGCGTGGGACCTACTGGAGGTAATAGGAGAGGTAGTAGGCCCCCAAGGTTGACCTTGGGGGCCAACTACCCCTCCTGTTACCTCCAGTAAGTCCCACACAGTGGGATTGCTAAGAGGTCTTTGGAGGGTCACTCATGAATACAGCCTCTGATATATGCAATCATACACCCATACAGACACACACACACACCACCACTCACCCATAGAATTTCTCACACACCTAGTCAGTCACCCAATGACTCAATCACACTGCCATTTACTCACGTATAAAGTTATAGGCACACCACCTTACTTATTCATAGATACTAACACATTCTTACTCTCTTATACAATCACTGACACAAGCACACACTCATCCATACATCCACTCTCACAATCACTCACTCTTACATATAGTCACTTATATACTCCAACACTCACATATACTGCCTTTTACATATGTAGTTACTCACACATATACCACTGAAACATCCATTCACTCACCAACACAGCCATATGCACACTCACTCATCCATACAGCACCTCGCAGATGCACTAATGAGCTCATACACCCAGTTAATTACCCACTCACACATCCATGCAGGGAGTCACACACCCCCCCACCCACCAACACAGAGACTCAGGCACCCATACAGGTACTCAGACAACCAATCATTAACCCATAGAGACACTCCTGTATCTACACACCAACCCATGCAACCACTTACACACCAACTGACAGACTGATACAGACATTCACACAGATTAGTCATTAACACATGCATTCCCTAAGACACGTTTAATCACTCACTTACACAGTCAGTCACGCACCCAGTAAATCATCCATTCAGACACTCATAAACCCACTCATTCTTCAATACACCTTGGTGTATATATATAACGTTCTTAAACTTTTAAAAAACACTCAGTCACTGGATGATGTCATCAGTGATGTCATTTGAGATGTCATCAGTGATGTCACTGACCATGTCATGAGTGATGTAATATGTGACGTCATCAGCAGTGCATTGCGGGGGCGCGAGTTATAGTTAGCTCAACTAACTAGAACGGCTGAATTTTTCTGGTTTTGTACGAGTGAAATGTCCAACTAACTATAACGTCCCTGAAACCTGTGGTTTTTTCAGTGAATATCAAAGGTTTTTTAAATGCTAATTTCTAACTAGAACGTCCCTGAAACCTGTGGTTTTTTCAGTGAATTTCAAGGTTTTTAAATGCTAATTTCTAACTATAACGTCCTTGAAACCTATGTTTTTTTCAGTCAATTTCTAAGGTTTTTTAAATGCTAATTTCTAACTATAACGTCCCTGAAACCTATGGTTTTCTCAGTGAATTTCTAAGGTTTTTAAATGCTAATTTCTAACTATAACGTTCCTGAAACAGATGTTTTTCAGTGAATATATATATATATATATACACATACACATATATATTCACTGAAAAACCATAGGTTTCAGGCACGTTATAGTTAGAAATTAGCATTTAAAACCTTAGAAATTCACTGAAAAACCATAGGTTTCAGGGCGTTCTAGTTAGTTGGACATTTCACTCGTACAAAACCATAGAAATTCCCCGTTATAGTTATGTTATGTTAGCAGGAACTTCTAAAGCGCACGGTCACCAGAAGGTTTCATGGCGCTAATCTTGAGCAGTATTATGGCGCAATAGACTATGCGTAGGCTTGCTCAAACAACTAGGTCTTAAGCACCTTTCTAAACCCCAGCAGGTTGTCACACATCCTGATTGCCAGAGGTAAAGAGTTCCAGAATTTAGGGGCAAGGTAAGAGAACCTACGCCCACCCTGACGTTTAAGTTTAATGGCAGGGGTAGTCAGTAAGTGAGAATGGGCTGACCGTAAGTTGCGAAGTGGGGCATACTTCACGATCATACCGCTGACGAATTGGGGCTCCTGCAATGCAATGCCTTAAAAATTAAGCACCCCGTCTTAAAAGCTGCACGTTGGGCGACAGGTAGCCAGTGGAGTTTGAATAGCCAGGGTCTGGCGGCTTGCCATTTAGGTTGTTTATAAATTAGTCTCGCAGCCTGATTCTGTACCAATTGTAGGCGTTTAAGTAGAAACAGAGGCAGGCCAAGATAGATGGAATTTGAAAAGTCAAGGCGCGAGAGAACCAGAGCTATCACCACCTGAGTGAGGGCTGAATGAGTCAGCAAGTAGGCAATCCTCCTAATTTTTTCGCAATTGGAAAAAGCAGGTGGAGACCACTGCCCCCACTTGTCCTCTAAGCGAGAGGTCTGCATTTATAGTGACCCCCAAGCTTTTCAAAGAAGGAGAGGGAGTAGGGGGGTTTCCTAATTCTGTCGGCCAATAATGAGGGCCCCAAGAGATCACACTCTTCCCAGGCAACACTAATTCCGTCTTGCCCGGGTTGAGTTTAAGATGGTTGAGGTCCATCCAACGCTGAATATGAAGCATGGTAGCTTGGAATTCGAGGACAGAGTCAGGAGAATTCAAGGTAAAGACAAGCTGAAGATCATCAGCATAATTGAAAGTAGTTATCTTTCTATTTTTCAATGAGTGGATCAGGGGCATGAGATAAAGATTAAATAAGTGAGGGGATAGGGACGAACCCTGTGGCACCCCGCATGTAGTAGCGAGCTTAGAGGCAGTAAATGAACCAAGTCGCACTGCTTGAGCTCTGCCTTCAAGGAAGGACTTTATCCAGTTGTATGCGGGGCCCTGTATACCGACCTGCTCGACACGGTCCATCAAAATTTTATGATCGACCGTGTCTAACGCGGCTGACAGATCCAGGAGCACCAGGGCCTGAGGGATGCCCTTGTCCGCATTAGCTCTCAGAGTGTCCAGTACTGAAATTACAGACTCAGTTGAGTGGGCAGGACGGAAACCAGCTTGATGTGGCTCTAGGTGATCTGACTGTTCAATGAAATTGGAAAGGCACCTGGCCACATGGGCCTCTAAGATCTTGGCCAAAAAGGGAAGGAGAGAGATGGGACGGTAATTAGAAGGATTCAGGGGATCAGCCCCTGGTTTTTTTAAAAGAGGGACCACAATTGCGTTCTTGAAGGCACTAGGGACCTTGCCCTGTGCGAGAGACTCGTTAAGGAAGGGAAGCACGAAAGGTAGAGGTAGAGCAGAAAAGGCGTCCATCAAAACATGAGGTGGGCAACAATCGTTGGGGGACCCAGATTTTACACGGGTCATTAAATCTGATAGGGTCTGAGGACAGATGCCTGGGAAATGAGCCATGATGGCTGAATTAGTTGGCAAGTTGTCCAAGTGTTCTGTACTAACAGTAGTGGGAATACTAGCTTTGATTATAGAAATGTTGTCCAAGAAGTAATTGTTCAAAGAGTTACATAGCTCTTGAGTAGGCGTCTGACTGGGGAGTATTCTCTCAGCGTTACAAAGGTCATTTACTATCATAAATATTTCCTTCGGCTTATTCTGAGCGTTTAATATTCTAGCTGAGAAATAGGCCGCTTTGGTTTCCAGTATGGCTTTTTTATAAACTTTACGAGCTAACAAGAACTGTTGTTTATCTTCCATGGAGTATCTTAACCTCCATTTTCTCTCCTTTTGACGGAGCTCAAGTTTTTGTGTTTTGAGCTCGGTGGTGAACCATTTATGTGTATCTGAATGGCGGGCACGAGAAAATTTAGTGAGTGGAGCATGGACATTACAAGCAAGCAGTAGCCAATTCGAGATGGTCTCTTCCATAGAGTCAACATCAGCGTTAAAGATGGGAGCTGAATTGGCCAGTGTTTTGACAAATTCGAATTCATCAAGAGTCCTCCACTTTCTTGTCATGCCTCCCACCACCGTGGGGATTTTGAGCTTAGAGTTTATGGTAGCCGTAAATTTTATTAGATGATGATCTGACCATATACATGGTGAGATTGTGGGCACCGATAATATAAGGTTTGAGGACCAGATTTGGTCCAAAGTATGTCCCTTTACATGGGTAGGGGAGGATAAGTGCTGGGCCAAATTCAAGTTAGAGAGTAATTCAGACAGTTCTGCAGCATGTGGCCCACCAAGGGCATCATGAAACCAGTAATTCAAGTCTCCTATAAGTAGGACATTAGCGTAGTTCATGACAAGATTGGCCATTTGTTCACTCAAAGAGAGAGGAAAGTAGGCATGGCCTGAGGGGGTCGATAAATGAGTACAAAAATAAGAGATCCAGTGTTAGTGTCAAGTTTAATGACAATATTCTCTAACTATAACTCGCGCTCCCGCAATGCACTGCTGATGACGTCACATATTACATCACTCATGACATGGTCAGTGACATCACTCATGACATCACTGATGACATCACTGATGACATCATCCTTGTGATAGAGTGGCAGACCTCCTCTCACCCTAATATAACCTTTGATACACACACTCAAAAATACAAACTAACATTTTCAAAACAATGGACATACCAATACCAGTTACAACACACCTATTCAGTAATTCCAAGATCTACACACACATCCACTCATTCACCAACAGTCCCTATACAGTCACTCATACATGTACTCACTCATCATATGTACTCATACACCTATACATCCTGTTAAACACCGCCACTCATCCATAGAGTTACTCACACACAGTCACACATGCAAACAAAGTATCAAACATCCATTTACTTGCATATACAGTTATACACACACTACCACACTTACTTCTACAGAAACTTACACATACTTACTCTCTTAAACAATCACTTATAGAAACACCTACTTATTTGTACAGGAACTCTTCCCATCTCTCACTCTCACATATACTCACTTATATACACCAATACTCACATATACTAGTTTAAAACATATTTAGTTACTCATAAAGACAATATTGAGACAGTCATTCACTCACTAACACACCCATACACATACTCATCCACCTATACAGTCCTGCACACATGCTGTCTTCAACACATACAGTGAGTCACTCATTTATGCATCTATGCACTAAGTAATACCCCCCACCGAATCATACAGACACTCAGACACTCATACTGATACTCAAAAAAGCAACTAATAACCCATATAGACACTCATGTAGCTACTCACCAACCCATGCAGCCACTTATACACAAAGTGAGAGACTGATACAGATATTTTCATATTTAAACATTACTCACTAACCCATGTATTCACTAAGATGCACTTAGTCAGTTATACAATCAATTTTACAAAAAAAATCATCCATTTAGACACTTATATACCCATTTATTCTTCCATCGACCTTGAGATATACATATATAAAACATATTTAATTTTCAGAAAAACACACATTCACTGGATGATGTCATCAGTGATGTCATCAGTGATGTCATTTGAGATGTCATCAGTGATGTCATGAGTGATGTCACTGACCATGTCATGAGTGATGTAATATGTGACGTCATCAGCAGTGCATTGCGGGCGCGCGAGTTATAGTTAGCTGAACTAACTATAGCAGGGGAATTTCTATGGTTTTGTACGAGTGAAATGTCCAACTAACTATAACGCCCCTGAAACCTATGATTTTTCAGTGAATTTCTAAGGTTTTTAAATGCTAATTTCTAACTATAAGGTGCCTGAAACCTATGGTTTTTTCAGTGAATATATATATATTTATTATACTATGTATACATGTGAAAATGTCTCGGTCCCCTGTTTGCCTCTTATGGCTCCGATGACGTCATACGGTGTCGCGAGCGGAGCCGTGCTATTATGACGTCCTCGTTGACGTGGGAGAGCTAGGAAAGAATTTCCGTGGAATGCTGGTGCAGGGGATATTCACCTAAGTGTTCAGGCTAGTCCTTTGGGAGCAACTGTTTATGTTGCCACTCCAGAAACCGAAACCAGTGATCCGAGGGCAGAGGCCCTGCAGATGGCACACGAGGTGGGGAGCCTAGTCGTGTGCACCGGCGGGGCAGCGAAGTGACAAGCACCACTACCCACAGAAAAGGTAACGAGGGCACTGAATAACACAGGATCTTCTCTTTGTATCTGGCAGGAACAACAAGGTTAAAATGCCCTAGTTCCAAAATTTAGAATTAGTGCTACAACGGTCTTCAAGAGTACCTGCGATGGATGCTGCTTCTGCCTTCTGTACACTGGAGGCGGCACATGGGTCACGCAGTACGGTCATACTGCCGTGGGACGCACACTCGTTGACCTCTCATGGCACTGCTCCACACTTCGGGGACAACGCTTTCCATTAGCTGTGTTTTCTGATGACGTGTCGCGCCGGCCCCGTCCAACAGCAGAACCCCTTTAGATCCAAACAGACTCTTCCACTCTCTCACCGGAAGTGAAACCAGGCCACGCGGACACTTTCACAATACAACAGCCGGGAATGCACTTTTCGGTAAAAAACCACATTTCTTCCTCCTAATTTATCAAATAAACGACTCACTGAAGAACAGGGGCCAGCTTCGATCGGTAAACAGCCGTTACAACGACTTTTTACTTCGCGATACCATTACAACGCATGCATTACCACGCATGCGTTGTACATCAACGCAGTCATTACTACGCATTTTTTTAGAACCCATGGTCATTTACCACGCATGCCTTTAAAACAAATGTTGTTGTAAAGGTATGTATGGTAAATGACCATGAGTTCTAAAAAAAATGTAGACGATCCACGTCGTTGTAAGGAAACAGAGGCTGTTCCGTTTCCTCACAACAACGTGCACCGCCCCTCAGAGACGACATGAAGCAGGAACCACGAGGAGAGAGGAACCACAAGGAGTGAGAGGTAAGGGGGATTGGACATGGGGTGGTGGTTACTTTTCTAGGGTTTAGGGTAGTGCAGTGGTGTTTGTGTAGTGTAGGGGGTCGTGCTGGGGGTAGTGGTTTAGGATATTGCAGTGGTGTTTGTGTAGTGTAGGGGGTCGTGCTGGTGGTAGTGTTTTAGGGTTAGTGCAGTGAGTGTGTTGTGTAGTGTAGGGGGTCATGCTTGGGGGTAGAGTTTAGGGTTTAGGGTAGTGCAGTGGTGTTCTGTGTAGTGTAGGGGGTCGTGCTGGAGGTAGTGTTTTCGGGTTTAGGGCAGTGCAGTGGTGTTTGTGTAGTGTAGGGGGTCGTGCTGGGGGTAGTGTTTTAGGGTTTAGGGCAGTGCAGTGGTGTTTGTGTAGTGTAGGGGGTCGTGCTGGGGTAGTGTTTTAGGGTTTAGGGTAGTGAGGTGGTGTTGGTGTAGTGTAGGGGGTCGTGCTGGGGGTAGTGTTTTAGGGTTTAGGGTAGTGCAGTGGTGTTTGGGTAGTGTAGGGGGTCGTGCTGAGGGTAGATTTAGGGTTTAGGGTAGTGCAGTGGTGTTTGGGTAGTGTAGGGGGTCGTGCTGGGGTAGTGGTTTAGGGTTTAGGGTAGTGCAGTGGTGTTTGGGTAGTGTAGGGGGAACTGCTGGGGGTAGTGGTTTAGGGTTTAGGGTAGAGCAATGGTGTTTGGGTAGTGTAGGGGGTACTGCTGGGGGTAGTGTTTTAGGGTTTAGGGTAGTGCAGTGGTGTTTGGGTAGTGTAGGGAGTCGTGCTGGGGGTAGTGGTTTAGGGTAGTGCAGTGGTGTTTGGGTAGTGTAGGGGGTACTGCTGGGGGTAGTGTTTTAGGGTAGTGCAATGGTGTTTGGGTAGTGTAGGGGGTAGTGCTGGGGGTAGTGTTTTAGGGTTTAGGGTAGTGCAGTGGTGTTTGTGTAGTGTAGGGGGTAGTGTTTTAGGGTTTAGGGTAGTGCAGTGGTGTTTGTGTCGTGTAGGGGGTCGTGCTGGGGGTAGGGGTTTAGGGTAGTGCAGCGGTGTTTGTGTAGTGTAGGGGGTCGTGTTTTAGGGTTTAGGGTAGTGCATTGGTGTTCGGGCAGTGTAGGGGGTCGTGCTGGGGCTAGTGTTTCAGGGTTTTGGGCAGTGCAGTGGTGTTCGGGCAGTGTACGGGTTCGTGCTGGGGGTAGTGTTTTAGGGTTTAGGGGGCAGTGGTGTTCAGGCAGTGTAGGGGGTCGTGCTGGTGGTGGTGTTTAGGGTTTAGGGCAGTGCAGTGGTGTTCGGGCAGTGTAGGGGGTCGTGCTGGGGGTGGTGTTTCAGGGTTTAGGGCAGTGCAGTGGTGTTCAGGCAGTGTAGGGGTCGTGCAGGGGGTGGCGTTTCAGGGTTTAGGGCAGTGCAGTGGTGTTCGGGCAGTGTAGGGGGTCGTGCAATGGGTGGTGTTTCAGGGTTTAGGGCAGTGCAGTGGTGTTCGGGCAGAGTAGGGGGTCTTGCTGGGGGTGGTGTTTCAGGGTTTAGGGCAGTGGTGTTCGGGCAGTGTAGGGGGTCTTGCTGGGAGTAGTGTTTCAGGGTTTAGGGCAGTGCAGTGGTGTTCGGGCAGTGTAGGGGGTCTTGCTGGGGGTGGTGTTTCAGGGTTTAGGGGAGTGCAGTGGTGTTCGGGCAGTGTAGGGGGTCTTGCTGGGGCTGGTGTTTCCGGGTTTAGGGCAGTGCAGTGGTGTTCGGGCAGTGTAGGGGGTTCTGCTGGGGCTGGTGTTTCAGGGTGTAGGACAGTGCAGTGGTGTTCGGGCAGTGTAGGGGGTCTTGCTGGGGCTGGTGTTTCAGGGTGTAGGACAGTGCAGTGGTGTTCGGGCAGTGTAGGGGGTCTTGCTGGGGGTGGTGTTTCAGGGTTTAGGGCAGTGTAGGGGGTTTTGCCGGGGGTGGTGTTTCAGGGTTTAGGGCAGTGCAGTGGTGTTCGGGCAGTGTAGGGGGTCTTGCCGGGGGTGGTGTTTCAGGGTTTAGGGCAGTGGTGTTCAGGCAGTGTAGGGGGTCTTGCTGGGGGTGGTGTTTCAGGGTTTAGGGCAGTGCAGTGGTGTTCGGGCAGTGTAGGGGGTCGTGCTGGGGCTGGTGTTTCAGGGTTTAGGGCAGTGCAGTGGTGTTTGGGAAGTGTAGGGGGTCATGCAGGGGGTGGTGTTTCAGTGTTTAGGGCAGTGCAGTGGTGTTCGGGCAGTGTTTGGTGTCGTGCTGGGGCTGGTGTTTCATGGTTTAGTGCAGTGGTGTTCGGGCAGTGTAGGGCGTCGTGCGGGGGCTGGTGTTTCAGGGTTTAGGGCAGTGCAGTGGTGTTCGGGCAGTGTAGGGGGTCGTGCTGGGGCTGGTGTTTCAGGGTTTAGGGCAGTGCAGTGGTGTTCGGGCAGTGTAGGGGGTCGTGCTGGGGCTATTGTTTCAGGGTTTTGGGCAGTGCAGTGGTGTTTGGACAGTGTAGGGGGACGTGCTGGGGGTGGTGTTTCAGGGTTTAGGGCAGAGCAGTGGTGTTCGGGCAGTGCTGGGGGTAGTGTTTTAGGGCAGAGCAGTGGTGTTCGGGCAGAGTAGGGGGTCGTGCTGGGGGTGGTGTTTAGACTTTAGGGCAGTGCAGTGGTGTTCGGGCAGTGTAGGGGGTCGTGCTGGGGCTAGTGTTTCAGGGTTTAGGGCAGAGCAATGGTGTTCGGGCAGTGTAGGGGGTTGTGCTGGGGGTGGTGTTTCAGGGTTTAGGGCAGTGCAGTGGTCTTCGGGCAGTGTAGGGGGTCTTGCCGGCGGTGGTGTTTCAGGGTTTAGGGCAGTGGTGTTCAGGCAGTGTAGGGGGTCTTGCTGGGGGTGATGTTTCAGGGTTTAGGGCAGTGCAGTGGTGTTCGGGCAGTGTAGGGGGTCGTGTTTCAGGGTTTTGGGCAGTGCAGTGGTGTTTGGGCAGTGTAGGGGGTCGTTCAGGGGTGGTGTTTCAGGGTTTAGGGCAGTGCAGTGGTGTTCGGGCAGTGTAGGGGGTCGTGCTGGGGGTGGTTTCAGGGGTTAGGGCAGTGCAGTGTAGGGGGTCGTGCTGGGGGTGGTGTTTCAGGGTTTAGGGCAGTGCAGTGGTGTTCGGGCAGTGTAGGGGGTCATGCTGGGGGTGGTGTTTCAGGGTTTAGGGCAGTGTAGGGGGTCGTGCTGGGGCTGGTGTTTCATGTTTTAGGGCAGTGCAGTGGTGTTCGGGCAGTGTAGGGGGTCGGGCTGGTGTTGCAGGGTTTAGGGCAGTGCAGTGGTGTTCGGGCAGTGTAGGGGGTCGTGCTGGGGCTAGTGTTTCAGGGTTTTGGGCAGTGCAGTGGTGTTCGGACAGTGTAGGGGGACGTGCTGGGGGTGGTGTTTCAGGGTTTAGGGCAGAGCAGTGGTGTCCGGGCAGTGTAGGGGGTCGTGCTGGGGGTAGTGTTTTAGGGTTTAGGGCAGAGCAGTGGTGTTCGGGCAGAGTAGGGGGTCGTGCTGGGGGTGGTGTTTAGGGTTTAGGGCAGTGCAGTGGTGTTAGGGCAGTGTAGGGGGTCTTGCTGGGGGTGATGTTTCAAGGTTTAGGGCAGTGCAGTGGTGTTCGGGCAGTGTAGGGGGTCTTGCTGGGGGTAGTGTTTCAGGGTTTAGGGCAGTGCAGTGGTGTTCGGGCAGTGTAGGGGGTCGTGCTGGGGGTAGTGTTTTAGGGTTTAGGGCAGAGCAGTGGTGTTCGGGCAGTGTATGGGGTCATGCAGGGGGTGGTGTTTCAGGGTTTAGGGCAGTGCAGTGGTGTTTGGGCAGTGTAGGGGTCGTGCTGGGGGTGGTGGTTTAGGGCAGTGCAGTGGTGTTCTGGCAGTGTAGGGGGTCGTGCTGGGGGTGGTGTTTCAGGGTTTAGGGCAGTGCAGTGGTGTTCGGGCAGTGTAGGGGGTCATGTAGGGGGTGGAGTTTCAAGGTTTAGGGCAGTGCAGTCGTGTTCGGGCAGTGTAGTGGGTCGTGCTGGGGGATGGTGTTTCAGGGTTTAGGGCAGTGCAGTGGTGTTCGGGCAGTGTAGGGGGTCGTGCTGGGGGTGGTGTTTCAGGGTTTAGTGCAGTGGTGTTCGGGCAGTGTAGGGGGTCATGCAGGGGGTGGTGTTTCAGGGTTTAGGGCAGTGCAGTGGTGTTCGGGTAGTGTAGGGGGTCGTGCTGGGGCTAGTGTTTCAGGGTTTTGGGCAGTGCAGTGGTGTTCGGACAGTGTAGGGGGACGTGCTGGGGGTGGTGTTTCAGGGTTTAGGGCAGTGCAGTGGTGTCCGGGCAGTGTAGGGGGTCGTGCTGGGGGTAGTGTTTTAGGGTTTAGGGCAGAGCAGTGGTTTTCGGGCAGAGTAGGGGGTTGTGCTGGGGGTGGTGTTTAGGGTTTAGGGCAGTGCAGTGGTGTTAGGGCAGTGTAGGGGGTCTTGCTGGGGGTGATGTTTCAGGGTTTAGGGCAGTGCAGTGGTGTTCTGGCAGTGTAGGGGGCCTTGCTGGGGGTAGTGTTTCAGGGTTTAGGGCAGTGCAGTGGTGTTCGGGTAGAGTAGGGGGTCGTGCAGGGGGTGGTGTTTCAGGGTTTAGGGCAGTGCAGTGGTGTTCGGGCAGTGTAGGGGGTCGTGCTGGGGGTGGTGTTTCAGGGTTTAGGGCAGTGCAGTGGTGTTCGGGCAGTGTAGGGGGTCATGCAGGGGGTGGTGTTTCAGGGTTTAGGGCAGTGCAGTCGTGTTTGGGCAGTGTAGTGGGTCGTGCTGGGGGTGGTGTTTCAGGGTTTAGGGCAGTGCAGTGGTGTTCGGGCAGTGTAGGGGGTCGTGCTGGGGGTGGTGGTTTAGGGCAGTGCAGTGGTGTTCTGGCAGTGTAGGGGGTCGTGCTGGGGGTGGTGTTTCAGGGTTTAGGGCAGTGCAGTGGTGTTCGGGCAGTGTAGGGGGTCGTGCTGGGGGTGGTGTTTCAGGGTTTAGGGCAGTGCAGTGGTGTTCAGGCAGTGTAGGGGTCGTGCAGGGGGTGGCGTTTCAGGGTTTAGGGCAGTGCAGTGGTGTTCGGGCAGTGTAGGGGGTCGTGCAAGGGGTGGTGTTTCAGGGTTTAGGGCAGTGCAGTGGTGTTCGGGCAGTGTAGGGGGTCTTGCTGGGGGTGGTGTTTCAGGGTTTAGGGCAGTGGTGTTCGGGCAGTGTAGGGGGTCTTGCTGGGAGTAGTGTTTCAGGGTTTAGGGCAGTGCAGTGGTGTTCGGGCAGTGTAGGGGGTCTTGCTGGGGGTGGTGTTTCAGGGTTTAGGGAGTGCAGTGGTGTTCGGGCAGTGTAGGGGGTCTTGCTGGGGCTGGTGTTTCCGGGTTTAGGGCAGTGCAGTGGTGTTCGGGCAGTGTAGGGGGTTCTGCTGGGGCTGGTGTTTCAGGGTGTAGGACAGTGCAGTGGTGTTCGGGCAGTGTAGGGGGTCTTGCTGGGGCTGGTGTTTCAGGGTGTAGGACAGTGCAGTGGTGTTCGGGCAGTGTAGGGGGTCTTGCTGGGGGTGGTGTTTCAGGGTTTAGGGCAGTGTAGGGGGTTTTGCCGGGGGTGGTGTTTCAGGGTTTAGGGCAGTGCAGTGGTGTTCGGGCAGTGTAGGGGGTCTTGCCGGGGGTGGTGTTTCAGGGTTTAGGGCAGTGGTGTTCAGGCAGTGTAGGGGGTCTTGCTGGGGGTGGTGTTTCAGGGTTTAGGGCAGTGCAGTGGTGTTCGGGCAGTGTAGGGGGTCGTGCTGGGGCTGGTGTTTCAGGGTTTAGGGCAGTGCAGTGGTGTTCGGGCAGTGTAGGGGGTCGTGCTGGGGGTGGTGTTTCAGTGTTTAGGGCAGTGCAGTGGTGTTCGGGCAGTGTAGGGGGTCGTGCTGGGGCTGGTGTTTCATGGTTTAGTGCAGTGGTGTTCGGGCAGTGTAGGGCGTCGTGCGGGGGCTGGTGTTTCAGGGTTTAGGGCAGTGCAGTGGTGTTCGGGCAGTGTAGGGGGTCGTGCTGGGGCTGGTGTTTCATGGTTTAGTGCAGTGGTGTTCGGGCAGTGTAGGGCGTCGTGCGGGGGCTGGTGTTTCAGGGTTTAGGGCAGTGCAGTGGTGTTCGGGCAGTGTAGGGGGTCGTGCTGGGGCTGGTGTTTCAGGGTTTAGGGCAGTGCAGTGGTGTTCGGGCAGTGTAGGGGGTCGTGCTGGGGCTATTGTTTCAGGGTTTAGGGCAGAGCAGTGGTGTTCGGGCAGTGCTGGGGGGTAGTGTTTTAGGGCAGAGCAGTGGTGTTCGGGCAGAGTAGGGGGTCGTGCTGGGGGTGGTGTTTAGGGTTTAGGGCAGTGCAGTGGTGTTCGGGGAGTGTAGGGGGTCGTGCTGGGGCTAGTGTTTCAGGGTTTAGGGCAGAGCAATGGTGTTCGGGCAGTGTAGGGGGTTGTGCTGGGGGTGGTGTTTCAGGGTTTAGGGCAGTGCAGTGGTGTTCGGGCAGTGTAGGGGGTCTTGCCGGCGGTGGTGTTTCAGGGTTTAGGGCAGTGGTGTTCAGGCAGTGTAGGGGGTCTTGCTGGGGGTGATGTTTCAGGGTTTAGGGCAGTGCAGTGGTGTTCGGGCAGTGTAGGGGGTCGTGTTTCAGGGTTTTGGGCAGTGCAGTGGTGTTCGGGCAGTGTAGGGGGTCGTGCAGGGGGGTGGTGTTTCAGGGTTTAGGGCAGTGCAGTGGTGTTCGGGCAGTGTAGGGGGTCGTGCTGGGGGTGGTTTCAGGGGTTAGGGCAGTGCAGTGTAGGGGGTCGTGCTGGGGGTGGTGTTTCAGGGTTTAGGGCAGTGCAGTGGTGTTCGGGCAGTGTAGGGGGTCATGCTGGGGGTGGTGTTTCAGGGTTTAGGGCAGTGTAGGGGGTCGTGCTGGAGCTGGTGTTTCATGTTTTAGGGCAGTGCAGTGGTGTTCGGGCAGTGTAGGGGGTCGGGCTGGTGTTTCAGGGTTTAGGGCAGTGCAGTGGTGTTCGGGCAGTGTAGGGGGTCGTGCTGGGGGTGGTGTTTCAGGGTTTAGGGCAGTGCAGTGGTGTTCGGGCAGTGTAGGGGGTCATGCAGGGGGTGGTGTTTCAGGGTTTAGGGCAGTGCAGTGGTGTTCGGGTAGTGTAGGGGGTCGTGCTGGGGCTAGTGTTTCAGGGTTTTGGGCAGTGCAGTGGTGTTCGGACAGTGTAGGGGGACGTGCTGGGGGTGGTGTTTCAGGGTTTAGGGCAGAGCAGTGGTGTCCGGGCAGTGTAGGGGGTCGTGCTGGGGGTAGTGTTTTAGGGTTTAGGGCAGAGCAGTGGTGTTGGGCAGGTAGGGGTTGTGCTGGGGGTGGTGTTTAGGGTTTAGGGCAGTGCAGTGGTGTTAGGGCAGTGTAGGGGGTCTTGCTGGGGGTGATGTTTCAGGGTTTAGGGCAGTGCAGTGGTGTTCTGGCAGTGTAGGGGGTCTTGCTGGGGGTAGTGTTTCAGGGTTTAGGGCAGTGCAGTGGTGTTCGGGTAGTGTAGGGGGTCGTGCAGGGGGTGGTGTTTCAGGGTTTAGGGCAGTGCAGTGGTGTTCGGGCAGTGTAGGGGGTCATGCAGGGGGTGGTGTTTCAGGGTTTAGGGCAGTGCAGTGGTGTTTGCGCAGTGCAGGGGGTCGTGCTTCAGGGTTTAGGGCAGTGCAGTGGTGTTCGGGTAGTGTAGGGGGTCGTGCAGGGGGTGGTGTTTCAGGGTTTAGGGCAGTGCAGTGGTGTTCGGGCAGTGTAGGGGGTCATGCAGGGGGTGGTGTTTCAGGGTTTAGGGCAGTGCAGTGGTGTTCGGGCAGTGTAGGGGGTCGTGCTGGGGGTGGTGGTTTAGGGCAGTGCAGTGGTGTTCGGGCAGTGTAGGGGGTCGTGCTGGGGGTGGTGTTTCAGGGTTTAGGGCAGTGCAGTGGTGTTCGGGCAGTGTAGGGGGTCATGCAGGGTGGGGTGTTTCAGGGTTTAGGGCAGTGCAGTGGTGTTCGGGCAGTGTAGGGGGTCGTGCTGGGGCTGGTGTTTCATGTTTTAGGGCAGTGCAGTGGTGTTCGGGCAGTGTAGGGGGTCGGGCTGGTGTTTCAGGGTTTAGGGCAGTGCAGTGGTGTTCGGGCAGTGTAGGGGGTCGTGCTGGGGCTAGTGTTTCAGGGTTTTGGGCAGTGCAGTGGTGTTCGGACAGTGTAGGGGGACGTGCTGGGGGTGGTGTTTCAGGGTTTAGGGCAGAGCAGTGGTGTCCGGGCAGTGTAGGGGGTCGTGCTGGGGGTAGTGTTTTAGGGTTTAGGGCAGAGCAGTGGTGTTCGGGCAGAGTAGGGGGTCGTGCTGGGGGTGGTGTTTAGGGTTTAGGGCAGTGCAGTGGTGTTAGGGCAGTGTAGGGGGTCTTGCTGGGGGTGATGTTTCAGGGTTTAGGGCAGTGCAGTGGTGTTCGGGCAGTGTAGGGGGTCGTGCTGGGGGTAGTGTTTTAGGGTTTAGGGCAGAGCAGTGGTGTTCGGGCAGTGTAGGGGGTCATGCAGGGGGTGGTGTTTCAGGGTTTAGGGCAGTGCAGTGGTGTTCGGGCAGTGTAGGGGGTCGTGCTGGTGGTGGTGGTTTAGGGCAGTGCAGTGGTGTTCTGGCAGTGTAGGGGGTCGTGCTGGGGGTGGTGTTTCAGGGTTTAGGGCAGTGCAGTGGTGTTCGGGCAGTGTAGGGGGTCATGCAGGGGGTGGTGTTTCAGGGTTTAGGGCAGTGCAGTCGTGTTCGGGCAGTGTAGTGGGTCGTGCTGGGGGGTGGTGTTTCAGGGTTTAGGGCAGTGCAGTGGTGTTCGGGCAGTGTAGGGGGTCGTGCTGGGGGTGGTGGTTTAGGGCAGTGCAGTGGTGTTCTGGCAGTGTAGGGGGTCGTGCTGGGGGTGGTGTTTCAGGGTTTAGGGCAGTGCAGTGGTGTTCGGGCAGTGTAGGGGGTCATGCAGGGGGTGGTGTTTCAGGGTTTAGGGCAGTGCAGTCGTGTTCGGGCAGTGTAGTGGGTCGTGCTGGGGGGTGGTGTTTCAGGGTTTAGGGCAGTGCAGTGGTGTTCGGGCAGTGTAGGGGGTCGTGCTGGGGGTGGTGTTTCAGGGTTTAGGGCAGTGCAGTGGTGTTCAGGCAGTGTAGGGGTCGTGCAGGGGGTGGCGTTTCAGGGTTTAGGGCAGTGCAGTGGTGTTCGGGCAGTGTAGGGGGTCGTGCAAGGGGTGGTGTTTCAGGGTTTAGGGCAGTGCAGTGGTGTTCGGGCAGTGTAGGGGGTCTTGCTGGGGGTGGTGTTTCAGGGTTTAGGGCAGTGGTGTTCGGGGTCTTGCTGGGAGTAGTGTTTCAGGGTTTAGGGCAGTGCAGTGGTGTTCGGGCAGTGTAGGGGGTCTTGCTGGGGGTGGTGTTTCAGGGTTTAGGGGAGTGCAGTGGTGTTCGGGCAGTGTAGGGGGTCTTGCTGGGGCTGGTGTTTCCGGGTTTAGGGCAGTGCAGTGGTGTTCGGGCAGTGTAGGGGGTTCTGCTGGGGCTGGTGTTTCAGGGTGTAGGACAGTGCAGTGGTGTTCGGGTAGTGTAGGGGGGTCTTGCTGGGGCTGGTGTTTCAGGGTGTAGGACAGTGCAGTGGTGTTCGGGCAGTGTAGGGGGGTCTTGCTGGGGGTGGTGTTTCAGGGTTTAGGGCAGTGTAGGGGGTTTTGCCGGGGGTGGTGTTTCAGGGTTTAGGGCAGTGCAGTGGTGTTCGGGCAGTGTAGGGGGTCTTGCCGGGGGTGGTGTTTCAGGGTTTAGGGCAGTGGTGTTCCGGCCGTGGCGGGGGTCTTGCTGGGGGTGGTGTTTCAGGGTTTAGGGCAGTGCAGTGGTGTTCGGGCAGTGTAGGGGGTCGTGCTGGGGCTGGTGTTTCAGGGTTTAGGGCAGTGCAGTGGTGTTCGGGCAGTGTAGGGGGTCGTGCTGGGGGTGGTGTTTCAGTGTTTAGGGCAGTGCAGTGGTGTTCGGGCAGTGTAGGGGGTCGTGCTGGGGCTGGTGTTTCATGGTTTAGTGCAGTGGTGTTCGGGCAGTGTAGGGCGTCGTGCGGGGGCTGGTGGGTCAGGGTTTAGGGGAGTGCAGTGGTGTTCGGGCAGTGTAGGGGGTCGTGCTGGGGCTGGTGTTTCAGGGTTTAGGGCAGTGCAGTGGTGTTCGGGCAGTGTAGGGGGTCGTGCTGGGGCTATTGTTTCAGGGTTTAGGGCAGAGCAGTGGTGTTCGGGCAGTGCTGGGGGTAGTGTTTTAGGGCAGAGCAGTGGTGTTCGGGCAGAGTAGGGGGTCGTGCTGGGGGTGGTGTTTAGGGTTTAGGGCAGTGCAGTGGTGTTCGGGGAGTGTAGGGGGTCGTGCTGGGGCTAGTGTTTCAGGGTTTAGGGCAGAGCAATGGTGTTCGGGCAGTGTAGGGGGTTGTGCTGGGGGTGGTGTTTCAGGGTTTAGGGCAGTGCAGTGGTGTTCGGGCAGTGTAGGGGGTCTTGCCGGCGGTGGTGTTTCAGGGTTTAGGGCAGTGGTGTTCAGGCAGTGTAGGGGGTCTTGCTGGGGGTGATGTTTCAGGGTTTAGGGCAGTGCAGTGGTGTTCGGGCAGTGTAGGGGGTCGTGTTTCAGGGTTTTGGGCAGTGCAGTGGTGTTCGGGCAGTGTAGGGGGTCGTGCAGGGGGTGGTTTCAGGGGTTAGGGCAGTGCAGTGTAGGGGGTCGTGCTGGGGGTGGTGTTTCAGGGTTTAGGGCAGTGCAGTGGTGTTCGGGCAGTGTAGGGGGTCATGCTGGGGGTGGTGTTTCAGGGTTTAGGGCAGTGTAGGGGGTCGTGCTGGGGCTGGTGTTTCATGTTTTAGGGCAGTGCAGTGGTGTTCGGGCAGTGTAGGGGGTCGGGCTGGTGTTTCAGGGTTTAGGGCAGTGCAGTGGTGTTCGGGCAGTGTAGGGGGTCGTGCTGGGGGTAGTGTTTTAGGGTTTAGGGCAGAGCAGTGGTGTTCGGGCAGAGTAGGGGGTCGTGCTGGGGGTGGTGTTTAGGGTTTAGGGCAGTGCAGTGGTGTTAGGGCAGTGTAGGGGGTCTTGCTGGGGGTGATGTTTCAAGGTTTAGGGCAGTGCAGTGGTGTTCGGGCAGTGTAGGGGGTCTTGCTGGGGGTAGTGTTTCAGGGTTTAGGGCAGTGCAGTGGTGTTCGGGCAGTGTAGGGGGTCGTGCTGGGGTTAGTGTTTTAGGGTTTAGGGCAGAGCAGTGGTGTTCGGGCAGTGTATGGGGTCATGCAGGGGGTGGTGTTTCAGGGTTTAGGGCAGTGTAGTGGTGTTCGGGCAGAGTAGGGGGTTGTGCTGGGGGTGGTGTTTAGGGTTTAGGGCAGTGCAGTGCAGTGGTGTTAGGGCAGTGTAGGGGGTCTTGCTGGGGGTGATGTTTCAGGGTTTAGGGCAGTGCAGTGGTGTTCTGGCAGTGTAGGGGGTCTTGCTGGGGTAGTGTTTCAGGGTTTAGGGCAGTGCAGTGGTGTTCGGGTAGTGTAGGGGGTCGTGCAGGGGGTGGTGTTTCAGGGTTTAGGGCAGTGCAGTGGTGTTCGGGCAGTGTAGGGGGTCATGCAGGGGGTGGTGTTTCAGGGTTTAGGGCAGTGCAGTGGTGTTCGCGCAGTGCAGGGGGTCGTGCTTCAGGGTTTAGGGCAGTGCAGTGGTGTTCGGGTAGTGTAGGGGGTCGTGCAGGGGGTGGTGTTTCAGGGTTTAGGGCAGTGGTGTTCGGGCAGTGTAGGGGGTCATGCAGGGGGTGGTGTTTCAGGGTTTAGGGCAGTGCAGTGGTGTTCGGGCAGTGTAGGGGGTCGTGCTGGGGGTGGTGGTTTAGGGCAGAGCAGTGGTGTTCGGGCAGTGTAGGGGGTCGTGCTGGGGGTGGTGTTTCAGGGTTTAGGGCAGTGCAGTGGTGTTCGGGCAGTGTAGGGGGTCATGCAGGGTGGGGTGTTTCAGGGTTTAGGGCAGTGCAGTGGTGTTCGGGCAGTGTAGGGGGTCGTGCTGGGGCTGGTGTTTCATGTTTTAGGGCAGTGCAGTGGTGTTCGGACAGTGTAGGGGGTCGGGCTGGTGTTTCAGGGTTTAGGGCAGTGCAGTGGTGTTCGGACAGTGTAGGGGGACGTGCTGGGGCTAGTGTTTCAGGGTTTTGGGCAGTGCAGTGGTGTTCGGACAGTGTAGGGGGACGTGCTGGGGGTGGTGTTTCAGGGTTTAGGGCAGAGCAGTGGTGTCCGGGCAGTGTAGCGGGTCGTGCTGGGGGTAGTGTTTTAGGGTTTAGGGCAGAGCAGTGGTGTTCGGGCAGAGTAGGGGGTCGTGCTGGGGGTGGTGTTTAGGGTTTAGGGCAGTGCAGTGGTGCTAGGGCAGTGTAGGGGGTCTTGCTGGGGGTGATGTTTCAAGGTTTAGGGCAGTGCAGTGGTGTTCGGGCAGTGTAGGGGGTCTTGCTGGGGGTAGTGTTTCAGGGTTTAGGGCAGTGCAGTGGTGTTCGGGCAGTGTAGGGGGTCGTGCTGGGGGTAGTGTTTTAGGGTTTAGGGCAGAGCAGTGGTGTTCGGGCAGTGTAGGGGGTCATGCAGGGGGTGGTGTTTCAGGGTTTAGGGCAGTGCAGTGGTGTTCGGGCAGTGTAGGGGGTCGTGCTGGGGGTGGTGGTTTAGGGCAGTGCAGTGGTGTTCTGGCAGTGTAGGGGGTCGTGCTGGGGGTGGTGTTTCAGGGTTTAGGGCAGTGCAGTGGTGTTTGGGCAGTGTAGGGGGTCATGCAGGGGGTGGTGTTTCAGGGTTTAGGGCAGTGCAGTCGTGTTCGGGCAGTGTAGTGGGTCGTGCTGGGGGTGGTGTTTCAGGGTTTAGGGCAGTGCAGTGGTGTTCTGGCAGTGTAGGGGGTCGTGCTGGGGGTGGTGTTTCAGGGTTTAGGGC